>CM062809.1:470836310-471356310 GCA_031772625.1 Pinus tabuliformis | reverse complement strand
TGACAAGGAGAAACTGAGAAATTTTCCAAGTAACAGTCGTTATTGTTACTCCGCCAGTGTTGTTACTCCGCTGTTGTTGTTACTTTGCCGATGCTGTTACTCCGTCGTTGTTGTTACTCCATCAATGTTGTTACTCCACCGTTGCTGTTACTTCGCCGGTGTTGTTACTTCGCTATTGTTGTTACTTCGACGGTGCTATTACTCTGTCATTTCTATTACTCCGCAAGTGCTGTTACACCATCATTGCTGTTACTCCGTAGGTGGTGTTACTTCGTCATTGATGTTACTCCATCGATGTTCTTACTTCGTCATTGCTGTTACTCCATCGCTGCTGCTACTCTATCATTTTGTTACTCTGCCGATGTTGTTACTTCGTCGGCGCTGTTATTTCGTCGTTGCTATTACTCCACTAGTTATTTTTGCTGTTACTCCACCGCCAAGTAGGTCATCAGGTACACTTTCATTGAATCTTACAGATTTAATTAAAATATTCCAAAGAAGAGACCAGTACGTGCCGCAGATGATCGCATTTTAGTTGGGGGGGGGTCTCGTCACAAATTAATGATGACGCACCTAAAATTGTAATTATATTACATCATTACCAAATCTAATGCGAACGGAAACCAAAAATATTGCGATTTTGTAATCATGATTCTGACGCATTGGACTTTTATATCGTATGCCAAAAACCTTATCGGTCATTTCCCCAGTATGCTGTATTCAATCACCATAATCATTCACTTGTACTGCCATACCCTGCAATTATTTACTGGTTTTTCGAGGTGTACCAGTCATTATTACCATTCTTTTACCCCACGGCCACCATGCTAAAATTATTGCCATCGTCAGTTTGGATTGCTGTTATTCTCCCCCTGTTAAGATATTCCGACACATAGGAAATAGTTAAGTATAACTCGGTATAGTGTAGAGTTAGGTAAGGTGTGTTTCTTTACTATGTACTTTTGTAACTTACAATCCGACATTCACGATATGTATTGATCTGACGGTTCATTCTCTCCTCGATATTACCGACACTTGATCTATGGTTTAACACCCGATTAGTCCATGATCTCTATTTAAAGAGCATGGAGGGTCATTTGTAGGGTAACCGTTCATGAGAGAAGCTTATGTAAATTTTCATTCTATTATTAATAAATTCCCTGAAGTGGCCACATTGGCTCAGGCTTTGGACTGTTTCCCTCTTTGACAGTTTTAACCACGTCAACAATACGGGTGGATTGATCTATGATCTGTTTGTGAGCAGTGTCCTTTGGTGTTCTGTCTGAGGAACTTACCCTGTAAATTCCTACACCCCCTACCGACCGACTGTATCCATCGTGTCGATCCAGTTCCTAGAGCGATGGGTGGGTTGGTTGTGCACCATGAGCCGTAGGATACGACAATGGTCCGAAATAATCGGGAAGTATGGTAGGTTTTTGAAAATGCAGGGTGGAACGTCTATCTCGACAAGTTGCAGGGGTTTAACGAGGAAATTGCGATTGAATTTTCACTCAATTTAGAGTAAGGGAGCTCTCGGGTCTGGGGGATAGAAATCCTTGTTACAGAGGAAACCATTGTAGAGGTCAGTGGGCTATTGCAACAGGGGCAGAGATGGTTTTCGTGAAGAACCTCCCTCCCGAAGTTCCTCGAAGCATTTTTGCAAGCCAGAGAGAATGTTGTTCAGAAAGGTCGGGGGTATGACCAGAATTCATTACCACACCCATGGGGTGAGGTAGCAGGTTTTGTAGTGAGATACATAACCTGCAAGGGGAGGTATACCACCGTGTTTAAATATCATTTCAGAATGTTGGCTCACCTCTGGTTCCCACAGTCGAAAGCCTTCTAATTGAATATTCCTTTCTTCCTGTTAAAAAGTCTCCAGCTGATGATGCAATCTGCTCGGCATTCACGACAAGTTGCGGTAGTCATTACCACCGTGGGTTGGTCTGGCTATTAGTTATGCATGCAATCGATCGACTTCAAATCCTGTGGGAAACATTCCAGGATTCTACAGAGGAAGAGATAACAGCTACTAGAGCTGCTAGAGAAGAAGATCCAAAAGCAATGGAGGAAGAACCGAGAGCAGAGGACGAACACGTAGACCAAGAAGAACCAGAAGAAATGGAGATGGAACCCAAGGGGCTGGAACAAAATTGGAAGTGTGAACCGGAGAGGATAGTCGAGGCTGCTCCACAAGCACCAGCCTCGACCGAAGAACCGATGGAAGAAGAAGTGTTGCAGCAAGGGGACGATATAGAAAGGGTCACCAACACCACGACCGAGGCTATCTCAAAAGAACCAGCCTTGACTATGGAGCCAGTGGAGCAAATCAGCAGCACTATAACAAGATAAGAGGTACCACATCAGGCTGAGGTGGAAGGATTCGTTAATATTGCGGTCGGGGGTGTCCCACAAGGACCACCCTCGACCGTGGAATCGATGGAGGAAGATGAACCAAGACCAGAGGGGCCCGAAGCTGAAAGAACCATGGGGCCAACAGAAGGAGAGGCTTAGGTATAATGGATGGAATTGACATAATCATACAAGAATCCATTTTTATCAATGTCGTTCTGGAAGAAACACTGCTAGCATCGTCTGATCACGAATTGTTGGATACGAAAGGTGGCGTTACACAAGAACCACCATCAACCCGTCTAGCCCTGGAGATTGCAGAGGAATTAGATGCTGAGACTGATGTTGCTCGACAAGAA
Organism: Pinus tabuliformis; assembly: GCA_031772625.1. Classification (NCBI taxonomy): domain Eukaryota; kingdom Viridiplantae; phylum Streptophyta; class Pinopsida; order Pinales; family Pinaceae; genus Pinus; species Pinus tabuliformis. The sequence goes on along the minus strand of CM062809.1, from coordinate 471,353,599 downwards.
CCAACGTAAAACTCGGAACGGGGGACTGCACAGACAGGGGTTTTAACCTAGAGCAGAGATGTTGCAGACAGAGGGAAAGAGCTCAAGGTCACAGCCGGGGCTGAGATAGATCAGGCAGGAAAATTATTTCAATTTTCCTCTTACTTCTCCATTCCAAAAGGGGCGAGGGTGTCTCGCTCTTTCTGACACGTAGGGGAGGATGTTGTCGTTCTGCCGATTTTGAAGTTTGATGGGTCAAATAAGGGACCAGCTGCCAGAGGTTTGTTGGCCGCAGACTTCTAGAGAGACCTTTCCGAGGAACCCAAAAGAGAGGAAGAGACAAGTGTTTCTGAAACAAGGGAACCTGGAGGGGAAATTTTGGCTGAAACACCGATGGACACCCATCAAGTGAATCTGCCACCTGTCGAGATAGCTTCATAGCGGGTTGAGGCAGGAGTCAGTAAGGAAGCGGTTGCTACCAAGGAAGAGAGACAAAGCAAAGCAGCCCCGTCGATTAACCCTGTGGATACTCCCTCGAGTAATCCACCACTGGTCGAACCGGCTATAGTACCGGATGAGGTGGTGGTCAAACAAGAATGGATAGAGTTGTGTCAGCAATGGAGGCTTCCTGTTAAGCAAAAATATTGGCTGCAATTCAAAGAAACAATACATCTCAAAACAGAGGTCAAGAGGCTGAGAAGGCAGTTGCACCGGTTGAAGAAACAGGTGAAGAAATATAAGTGGCGGGCTAAGAAGCCCAAAGCCATGATGGACGAAGTAGAGGCACAGGTAGATGAAGTGGAAACAACCTCTATTGCCACTCAGATAGACCCTATCGAGTGTTTATTTGAAGGCCGTGAGTTTTCTTTGATGGTTGAAGTACAAACTTGGAAATCCACCGTGGCGCGATATCAGAACGAAGTGAAGAGAGCCCAAGAACGAGCATCCACGGCTATCTTCGAATATGTGGAGCACATAGATATAATTCGATTGAGATATGCAAAGCAGCAACTCAAGGTGGAGCGGCTGGAAAGGCAAGTGGCAGAATTGAAAGATGACAAAGAACAAATTCTCAATTTAGCACAGGAGGTGATGGCATGTCGCCCTCCTACTTCCAATTATTCCTTATTTTTGCATGCACATTTTCTTTTCTTCTATTTGGAAAGCATCAAGTGAGAAATTAGTCATGAGATTGAGGATTGTGTACAGTTCCTCCAGATATTGAGAGCCCATGATGTGCCAACTTAGGAGTATCTCCTGCGTGTTGATAGAGAATTTAATCCGGTTCCATATGTGGGGGACATTCATTTGAGGGCCCTCACCTCTTACACTTTCAATCAGATAAGCTGGCAAAAGGCTTCTAATACGTTTGAGTCAAATCAAGTCACGAAGCCTTTTATGGTAAGAGGAGAACCCGAGAGATTAGTGACTATGTACAATAAGCACAATACATTTTTAGAAATTGTGGGAAATGGGGAACAAATTTTAAAGACACAAAAGTGGTGCATTGATCTCTGTGTCAAGCAATTAGTCACGTTTCAAGCTGAGGCCCTAGATAGTTGTCATAAAATGTGGATGATGTCACCCACATCTGTCTGGAACAGAGAATTGTTTGGAGCACCAAATTTTGCACGAGCACTCAGTAGGGTGCCAAGATACGTGGCATGCATCCAAACATGTGGGGTCCGGTGGATGGGAATTCGATTTCAGTACCCTGTCATTTGGTTGCTAGCAGAGCACTACACCCCAGCATATAATGTACCAAATGATTGGTGGAAGGAAGTTCTTCTCTCAGAAGGGTTTAAGGTTCTAGGAACAAAAGTGGCCGGGGAATATGATCTCGCCCGACTTCATGAAGCCCATAGCCTATCCAGCCCAGACCTGCGGAGACGACGATCTTCAAGAGAGCATGTAGAAGGGTAGTTGGGCACCAAATCAACCTATCTTTTTCCTGCATTTACACTCCTCTTTTCATCCCTTTTGTATTCATTCACATATATTTACTATGTAAAATTATGAGGTAATGTCCCTTTCTTCTTCTCTTGGGATATTTAATTAATGAAGTAGAGTCATGAGGGTTTTTCCTATGTGAACCACTAAAACATGTTATGACCATAGATTCTGGAGCACATGTGTTGACCTCACGACATGTCACAGCAGTTCTGTGATTCACATCGGCTGATCGACCACGATGAAACACCATAACTGATTTGCAGCTATTCTCAACCCATTTTGGATCATTCATGTTCTTGCTCTCTCGGCACTAGCGCTGTGTTGAAATGATGTATATCTTTGGGCATGTAGTTGCTAGGTTTTGGGTAGAGATGTTACTCCCCTTTGTAATGTATAAAAGACGGGTCATTCCTGTATGAGGGGTTAGCCAAACCCTAAATTATATTGTAACAACATTGATCATATTAATAAAATACAACCCTTTTTGTTGTTCTATATTTCGTTGTGAGTAACACAGCCCTGATCAAAGAGCTAGGCCCGCTCTTATGATCAGGTGCTGCATGTTTTCTTGTTATGTGTGTGTTGTTCATTGCTGTCTTTACTTCTTGATTGTTGTTACAGATTCTTTAGATCACTGTGAATACCTTTTTATGTTCTGCAGTTGAGTTTCTATTTTTTTTACAACAATGCTTTGATTTGGTAATCATGAACCCTTGGTTGATGACAAATTGTAACCTTGCCCCTGCATATACCTTGCGTGTTGCCTTGGAAAGAATACACACCTGGATTGATACATTAATGTAGGAAAAGGGGTGAATAATTTTTTCATACCTGGACACCAACATTTTGGCGTTGTTGCCAGGGAGGCTAACAAGGTGCAAGACACAATATGTATCAACCAGAGGGTCAATCTCTCGTCTTTGGGAGAGAACGAGCTTTCTCACTCTGCTCCAGATCATGAGCGGAGGTATTTCTTTTGTTTTGCGCTTTTATTGTTTTCCTGTTTTATTAGGGTCGATCTTTTACCGTGGGGAGGGAGGAGTCCTTTGACACCCTGCTCCAGGCCCTGAGCTTAGATTTCTCTAGCATTTTTGTTGTTTTGGTTTTGAGAAATCCAATCTCTCACCCTGGGGAGGGAGGGTTCCTTTGATGTTGTACTTCAAGTCTTGAAGTGTTATGTTTTCTCGTGTGTGTGTGTTATTTTTCTTGTTTGGTTTCTTGTCCTGGGGAGGGAGGAGTCCTTTAACGCCCTGCTCCAGGCCCTAAACCCTAGGTTCCTGTTTTCTTTTTTTTTGTTAACTGTTCTCTTTTCAACGTGATCTCTCGTCCTGGGGAGGGAATGGTCTTTTGACACCCTACTCCAGGTCTTGGGCACTGTGGTTTGGTATCAGCATCTTTCATCACACCAACTTGTATGAACAGAGAGCAAAATAAAAGGGGTGGAGGGACAGCCCCAAAGAAGGGAGGACAGGATTTGGGAAGGAATACTTATATCCATCAAATCACTACAAAAGCTTAATCAGAGGCATCTTCCCGTGTAACCGTGAGGCCAGGTGTGCGGATAAGATCTAAGGGACAATCTGTAGATCAACCATTGTTTTCCACAGCACCCCCTGCTAATTCGATACAACAGGCCCTTCCAATAGTCGGAGAGACAAGCAACATTACACTTGATAAAGGGGTACAATTTCTTGTAACAAAAGAAGAAGAAGTTGCAATTAAAACATCCGAGGAAACGGTCCATCCCAGTAGGGAAGAGCAAGTTGCAGAGAGGAGATTTGAAGGGTCAAGCCACTGTGACAAGGAGGAATAAATTGTAGAGACACTTCTATCACCAAAGGATAGAGGGAGCGTTGTTAAGGCAACTCGAACCCTTGTCATAAGAGCCCTTCCTGCGGAGCCTGTTGAAATCCCCAGTGAGTATTTGAGGATATTCATGGCACCTACAACATCTACTATTGACTTCTCAATTGGGGATCTTGGGATTGGCGCAACAACAAAGCCCATTCCTTTAACAACTTTACCTAGTTTCCATGGGCTTACTTCAGAAGACCCCGACACATTTTTGTTTGAATTTGACATTGTGTGTCGAGGATATGATTATATAAAAAACGCTCAGAAATTGAAAATCTTCCCTGCTACGCTAAAAGGGACGGCCCTGTGGTGGTTTATGGCTCTTGGGGGAAGGTCTATCACCACATGGGAGGAGATGAGAACTACTTTCTTGGAGAAGTACCAGGACTATTGCAAAGCACGGGATATTAAGGAAGAACTTTTCAAATTTACACAAAAAAAAGGACAAAAATATGGAAGACTTTGTGGAACGCTTTAAATACACATTGTAGAGATCAAGTCACTCTGAACTGGATAAGGACATTTCGAAAATTATCCTTCTCTGGGCCTTCTGAGAGGACTCTTTGGAATTGTTATGTATAGTTGGAAAGGGAGATATATCAAAGGAGAACTTTGATACCATCTACAAGTTGTGCATCCAGTGCTCAAGGGGAGTTGCAAGGAATAAATAAGGGATTCAATCAACAAAGTATCTGGTGGAGGTGTTACAAAAGTAGAAATTTGAAATCTGTTGGACGGCCTGAGGACTGATATCCTAAGTACCTTGTCTGAACAAATATACACACTGCAGGTAAAACAAAAACAACTAGAATTGGAAAGAACTATGGTTGTATTTTGCCCAACATGCAGGAAGAAACACCTACAAAGGGAATGTCCATTAAAATCTGTAGAGGAGTGTGCAATATGTGAGTTGAATCATGAAACAAGTTCATGCCCATCCTTGCCAAGATTGAAAGTGGTTTTTTCAAGGGACAGGTGAAGAGATGGAGTAGTTGTACTTTATGGGACCTAAAAAGCCATGGCAACCTCGGTCGTCAATGGGAAATCAAGGTATGTTTCCAGATCCATCTCAATATTTTAGTAATTTTAATATGGGTCCCCAGTCCATGCCTTATCCGCCCATGTGGCCCCAATACTAGCTTCCACCTTGGCAGTAGTGGGCTCCTCAAGCTAGTTCAAGTTCCTCGTGGGCTTCGAACTAGCGGGGACCTTCTCCTCCTGGTAAATTTCCCCAGTCAATGCCACAACAACAACTTCAGTTACCCTCTAATGTGCCTCCTAGTAATCAGCCTGTTCATCCCCAACTTCCCATCCAACCCAATCCAAATCCTAACAATAAAGGGGCTCAGCAAGCTGACACCCTCAACCTACCTTCATACAACATCTCTACTGCAAAATTCTATGAGATGAATTTACGATCTCGGTGGACAGTAGATGCTCAACCCTCACCAGTTATCATTGAACAAATTGACAGTGAGGAAAAGGAACCAGAAATGGTTGAAGAGGAATCAAACCGAGTCAACAAAAATCATACACCTCCTCAACCGCCAGTTACTCAAAAACACCAAGCTGAACCACCTTATCCAGAAAGGTTGGCTTTGAGTAAACAAACCTTCAAGCTGAGTTTGACCTGTTAAGGGAGTTACGGAATTTATTTGTCAAGATTCCCCTGCTGCAAGCTATGAGGGATGTACCTATATACACAAAAACTCTTAGGGAAAATATTGTGGAAAGAAGCCTAAAAAGAAATCAAGACACCTGCTCACCATTCATGTAACGGGGAAGTTATCAGATTTTATGATGGGAAGGTCCATGCCTGTAAAGTATGGGGATCTCAGGAACCCAATTTTAACTGTGCAAATTAATGGGGTAGAAATTCCAAATGTACTGGTATATTTGGGTGCTACCATAAATGTCATCACTGTTGAAACTATGCATGCATTAGGTCTTATTACTTGAATCGCACACCTACAGTGCTAGAGTTGGCAGATCATCTACAGTGAAACCTGTAGGGAAGTTTGAAGATATCACAATTTCGGTTGATTCATGGCACTACCCTGTGGACTTCCTAGTACTCCAAATGCAATCTCCAGCCGGAGGCCATCCCCTGATTCTGGGAAGATCGTGGCTGGCAACTGCAGACACTTATATTGGTTGTCGGTCTGGACATATGATCATTTCAAATGGAAAAAACACTAAGAATTTAGTATTATATCCTCCCACAGAACCTAACACATTAGCAAAACCAACAGGCCACAAGAAATCTTTACTGAGGAAAGAGTCTAAATCAGAAAATGAGGAATTAAGACCAGTTCTTACTATTCGATAGGTCCTCCAGCTGAAAATAGAAACAGAAGATGACACAATTATTACCTTTATTAGTGATCCCTATTCTATTTCAGATTTAAATCAGCAAATCTGGGAGTCTTCCTTGTGTTGTGAGACACAGGAAAGTATTTGAACAACAGATGGATTTGATGAGCTACCTACAACTGCGCCCCATGAAAGTATTTATGTGGAAATAGAACTAGGAAAAGCCCTGAATATCAATCGAGATCTGTCAGAGTCTCAGAAGAAACAAATCTTGGATGTTCTTCAGAAACACAAAGAAGCCTTCACCTGGGACTACTAAGATATGAATGGGATTCCTGCTAATCTATGCACCCATCACATATACATTAAGGAGGACTGGCGTCCTGTGAGGCAACCCAAAGGAGAATGAACCCCGCTCTGAAAAACATTGTTAAGGAAGAGCTTCAAAATCTGCTGGATGTGGGATTTATCTACCCCATTTCAGACAACCAGTGGGTTTTCCAATTGGTAATGGTCCCTAAGAAAAATGGTAAATGGCGGATATGCATGGATTACAGAGAAATAAATAAGGAAACTCAGAAAGACCATTTTCCATTACCATTCATTGACCAACTCTTAGATACGTTGGCTAGGAAGAAGTTTTTCTACTTCTTGGACGGATTTAGAAGGTACAAATAGATCCATATAGCTCCTAAAGATCAGGATAAGACCACTTTCACATGCCCTTTGGGAACGTTCGCATACCGGGTCCTCCCACTTGGCCTCTGTAATGCGCCTACAACATTTCAGAGGGCAATCTTAGGGATTTTCTCTGATCTGATGGATGATAGTGTTGAGATTTATATGGAAAATTTCACGGCATATGGAGATTAATTCGAAGAAGCATTGGGGAAGCTAGAAAAAGTTCTTGAAAGATGAAAGCAGGTGCATGTCTCTTTAAGTACGGAAAAATGCCATATGATGATGAACGAAGGAATAGTCCTGGGACACTTTCTTTGGGTTGTAGGAATCCAGATGGATCCAGCTAAGATAAAGGTAATACAACATTTTCCAACACCCAGAACACCCACACAGGTATGTAGCTTTATCGGTTGCGCTAGTTATTACAGGTGCTTTATAGAAAATTTTGCTAAGACATCAGATCCGCTTTTTTAATTACTGACAAAGGATGCAGACTTTGTGTGGACAAATGACTGTGATGCAGCCTTTGTGAAGATCAAGGAACTGGTCTGTAGTGTTCTGATCCTTAGAGGGCCAGACTGGGCATTACCATTCCATATTCATGCTGATGCTTCCCAGACAACAGTTGGGGCAGTTTTGGGGCAACAAATGGATAAGGTACCATATGCAGTTTACTATGTTAGTAGGAACTTGGCTCCTGCTGAGTTAAACTACACAATGACTGAAAAAGAATTCCTTGTTGTCATCTATGCCATCAACAAGTTCCGGCACTATATCACTGGTTACCCCACCTTTGTGCATACTGATCATGCAACCATCAGTTACCTGATGAATAAACCCGTTACTCCTAGTCGTATTACAAGATGGCTTTTGTTACTTCAAGAATTTGACACTACCATAGTAGATAAACCAGGGAAGCACAACGTGGTTGCTGATTTTTTGTCTAGGTTAGAAAATAATGCCGAAGGTACATCTATCGAAGATAGCTTTCCATATGAATATCTCTTTGCAATTTCCGCTAACACTCCGTGGTATGCAGATATTGCTTACTATCTTGCTACAGGGAAGGTACCTTGTCATTTGTCATAAAAGGATCAATGGAAAATTATTCATCATAGTACCCAATATTCATGGATGGCAGGATACCACTTTCATACAGGGGTTGATTAACAGATTCAGTGTTGTGTATCAGAGGATGATATCTATGAGATATTGAAGGCTACCCAAGGTGGACCTTGTGGAGGACATTTTGCAGATAAAAGAATAGGCCACAAGGTGCTGCAATTGGGATACTACTGGCATTCTATCTTTCGTGATGCTAGAGATTATGTACGAAGTTGTGACACCTGTAAATAGATGGGACAACCTGGGAAATCGGATGAAATTCCATTACAGCCCCAGATAGTCCTTGAACATTTTGAGAAGTGGGCCATTTTTCGTTGGGCCCTTCAACCCGCCTTCTCACTAGAAGGTTCACATCCTGGTCTGCACTGATTATGTGACTAAGTGGGTGGAAGCTAATGGAGTTGCAAAGCAACAGAACAGGGGGTTGCATATTTCCTTTTTGAAGATATTTTTGCCCGATATGGCACCCCAAGAGAAATTGTTTTGGATGGAGGAGTAAAGTTCACATCCCACATGATAGGGAGGCTTATGCAGAAATACGGGGTTAAACACAGAGTGACAAATCCTTATCCCCAAGCGAATGGACAGGTAGAAAGTACAAACAAGGTATCAGAAAATATCTTGACAAAAATTATGGCAAATCATCGCCACGATTGGTCGCAGAAACTTCCAGAAGCTCTTTAGGAGTATAGGATGACATGGCAGAATACAATCGGGTTTTCACCATTTGAGCTAGTCTATGGGAAATCCCCGTTGTTTCCAGTAGAGTTCGAGATCGGTATGCTTAGGACGGCTTTGGAAGTGGGGTTAGACTTATCAGAGGCCCAAAAACGCCGACTGGAACAGCGCAATGAGTTAGACGACATTCATTCAGTAGATATCCAGGGAACCACTACTATCCAACAACAGAGAATGAAATGGCATGATAAATTTATCAAGAATAAAGTGTTTCATATAGGGGACTAGGCATTTCTCTATGACTCCTGGTTCAAAGATTTTAAAGGAAAGCTTCGCACTCGTTGGATGGGACCCTATGAAGTGGAAGTTGTATTTGACAATGGAACAGTCATATTGGCTACAATAGATGAAATCATACTTCCTTCTTAGTGAACGGAAACTATCTGAAGTTATATCACCATCCAACTTCTAAGGATGCATTCATCAAACATCTTTCTGATATGTCTAGTTTAATGGTTGTTGGTGCAAGTGTTGTTACTCCATTGTTGCTATTACTCCGCTAGTGTTGTTACTCCGTCGTTGTTGTTACTCCGTAGGTGGTGTTACTTCGTCGTTGTTGTTACTCCATCGATGTTCTTACTCTGTCGTTGCTGTTACTCCGTCGCTACTGTTACTCTATCATTTTGTTACTCTCCTGGTGTTGTTACTTTGTCGGCGTTGTTATTCCGTCGTTGCTATTACTCCATTGGTTATTTTTGCTATTACTCCACCGCCAAGTAGGTCACCAGGTACACATTCATTGACTCTTACGGATTTAATTAAAATATTCCAAAGAAGAGACCAGTATGTGCCGCAGATGACCGCATTTTAGTTGGGGGGGGGGGGGTCCCGTCACAAATAAATGACGACGCACCTAAAATTGTAATTATATTACATCATTACCAAATCTAATGCAAACGGAAACCAAAAATATTGCGATTTTGTAATCATGATTCTGAAGCATTGGAATTTGATATCGTACGCCAAAAACCTTATCGGTCATTTCCCCAATATGTTGTATTCAATCACCATAATCATTCACTTGTACTGCCATACCCTGCCATTATTTACTGTGTTTTTCGAGGTGTACCAGTCATTATTACGACTCTTTTACTCCACAGCCACCATGCTAACATTATTGCCATCGTCAGTTTGTATTGTTGTTATTCTCCCCCTGTTAGGATATTCCGACACATAGGAAATAGTTAAGTATAACTTGGTCTAGTGTAGAGTTAGGTAAAGTGTGTTTCTTTACTATGTTCTTTTGTAACTTACAATCTGACATTCACGATATGTATTGATCTGACGGTTCATTCTCTCCTCGATATTATCGACACTTAATCTGTGTCTTAACACCCGATTGGTCCATGATCTCTATTTAAAGAGCATGGAGGGTCATTTGTAGGGTAACCGTTCATGAGAGAAGCTTATGTAAATTTTCATTCTATTATTAATACATTGGCTGAAGTGGCCACATTGGCTCAGGCCGTGGATTGTTTCCCTCTTTGACGGTTTTAACCACGTCAACAATACTAGTGTATTGATTTGTGATCTGTTTGTGAGTGGTGTCCTTTGTTGTTATGTCTAAGGAACTTAACCTGTAAATTCTTACACCCCCTACCAACCGACTGTATCCATCGTGTCGATCAAGTTCCTATAGCGATGGGTGGGTTGGTTGTGCACCATGAGCTGGAAGATACAACAATGGTCCGAAATAATCAGGAAGTATGGTAGGTTTTTGAAAATTCAGGGTGGAATGTCTATCTCGACAGGTTGCAGGGATTTAATGAGGCAATTGTGATTGAATTTGCACTCAATTTAGAGTAAGGGAGCTCTTGGGTCTGGGGGATAGAAATCCCTGTTACAGAGGAAACCATTGTAGAGGTCAACGGGCTATCGCAACAGGGGCAGAGATGGTTTTCGCGAAGAACCTCCCTCCTGGAGAATGTTGTTCAGAAAGGTCGGGGGTATGACCAGAATTCATTACCACACCCATGGGGTGAGGTAGCAGGTTTTGTAGTGAGATACATAACCTGCAAGGGGAGGTATACCACCGTGTTTAAATATCATTTCAGAATGTTGGCTCACCTCTGGTTCCCACAGTCGAAAGCCTTCTCATTGAATATGCCTTTCTTCCTTTTAAAAAGTCTCCAACTGATGGTGCAATCTGCTCGGCGTTCCGAGATTCTACAGAGGAAGAGATAACAGCTACTAGAGCCGCTAGAGGAGAAGACCCAAAAGTGATGGAAGAAGAGCCCGGAGTAGAGGATGAACACGTAGACCAAGAAGAACCAGAAGAAATGGAGATGGAACCCAAGGCGCTGGAACAAAATCGAGAGCGTGAACTGGAGAGGATAGTCGAGGCTGCTCCACAAGAACCAGCCTCGACTGCAGAACTGATGGAAGAAGTGTTGCAGCAAGGGGCCGATATAGAAAGGGTCACCAGCACCACGACCGAGGCTGTCTCACAAGAACTAGCCTTGACTATGGAGCCAATGGAGCAAATCAGCAGCACTATAACAAGATAAGAGGTACCACATCAGGCTGAGGTGGAAGAATCCGTTAATATTGCAGCCGAGGGTGTCCCGCAAGGACCACCCTCGACCGTGGAACCGATGGAGGAAGATGAACCACGACGAGAGGGGCCCGAAGCTGAAAGAACCGTGGGGCCAACAGAAGGAGAGGCTATAGGTATAATGGACGGAATTGACATAATGATGCAAGAATCCATTTTTATCAATGTCGTCCTGGAAGAAACACTGCTAGCATCGTCTGATCAAGAATTGTTGGATACAGAAGGTGGTGTTACACAAGAACCACCATCAACCCATCCACCCGTGGAGATTGCAGAGGAATTAGATGTTGAGACTGATGTTTCTCGACAAGAACCAACGTTAAACTCGGAACAGGGGACTGCACAGATAGGGGTTTTAACCCAGAGTAGAGATGTTGCAGATAGAGGGAAAGAGCTCGAGGTCACAACCGGGGCTGAGATAGATCAGGAAAGAAAATTATTTCAATTTTCCTCTTACTTCTCCATTCCAAAAGGGGCAAGGGTGTCTCGCTCTTCCTGACACGCAGGGGAGGATGTTTTCATTCCATCGATTTTGAAGTTTGATGGGTCAAATAAGGGACCAGCTGCCAAAGGTTTGTTGGCGGTAGACTTCTAGAGAGACCTTTCCCAGGAACCCAAAAGTGAGGAAGAGACAGGTGTTTCTGAAACAAGGGAACCTGGAGGGGAAATTTTGGCTGAAACACCGATGGACACCCATCAAGTGAGTTTGCCACCTATCGAGATAGCTTCACAGCGGGTCGAGGCAGGAGTTAGTAAGGAAGCGGTTGCTACCAAGGAAGAGAGACAAAGCAAAGCAGCCCCGTCGATTAACCCTATGGATACTCCCTTGAGTAATCCACCACCGGTCGAACCGGTTACAGTACCAGATGAGGTGGTGGTCAAACAAGAATGGATAGAGTTGTGTGAGAAATGGAGGCTTCGTGTTAAGCGAAAATATTGGCTACAATTCAAAGAAACAATACAGGTCAAAACAGAGGTCAAGAGGCTGAGAAGGCAGGTGCACCGATTGAAGAAACAGGTGAAGAAATATAAGTGGCAGGTTAAGAAGCCCAAAGCTACGATGGCCGAAGTAGAGACACAAGTAGATGAAGTGGAAACAACCTCTATTGCCGCTCAAATAGACCCTATCGAGTATTTATTTGAAGGCCGTGAGTTTTCTTTGACGGGTGAAGTACAAACTTGGAAATCCACCGTGGCGTGATATCAGAACGAAGTGAAGAGAGCCCAAGAATGAGCATCCACAGCTATCTTCGAATATGTGGAGCACATAGATATAATGCGATTGAGGTATGCAAAGTAGCAACTCAAGGTGGAGCGGCTGGAAAGGCAAGTGGCAGAATTGAAAGCCGACAAAGAACAAATTCTCAATTTAGCATAGGAGGTGATGGCATGTCGCCCTCCTGCTTCCAGTTATTCTTTATTTTTGCATGAACGTTTTCTTTTCTTCTGTTTGGAAAGCATCAAGAAAGAAATTAGTCATGAGATTGAGGATGGTGTACAGTTCCTCCAGATATTGAGAGCCCATGATGTGCCAACTCAGCATTTGATGTGTGAGCTTTACATGCATGAGTATCTCCTGCATGTTGATAGAGAATTTAATCCGGTTCCATATGTGGGGAACATTCATTTGAGGGCCCTCACCTCTTACACTTTCAATCAGATAAGCTGGTAGAAGGCTTCTAATACGTTTGAGTCAAATCAGGTCACGAAGCCTTTTATGGTAAGAGAAGAACCCGAGAGATCAGTGACCATGTACAATAAGCACAATACATTTTTAGAAATTGTGGGAAACGGGGAACGGATGTTGAACACACAAAAGTGGTGCATTGATCTCTGTGTCAAGCAATTAGTCATGTTTCAAGCTGAGGCCCTGGATAGTTCTCAGAAAATGTGGATGATGTCACCCACATCTGTCCAGAACAGAAAACTGTTTGGAGCACCAAATTTTGCACGAGCACTCAGTAGGGTGCCAAGATATGTGGCATGCATCCAAACATGTGGGGTCCGGTGGATGGGAATTCGGTTTTAGTACCCTGTCATTTGGTTGCCAGCAGAGCACTACACCCCAACATATAATGTACCAAATGATTGGTGGAAGGAAGTTCTTCTCTCAGAGGGGTTTAAGGTTCTAGGAACAGAAATGGCCGAGGAATACGATCTCGCCCGACTTCATGAAGCCCATAGCCTATCCAACCCAGACCTACGGAGATGGCGATCTGCACGAGGGCGTGCAGAAGGCTAGTTGGGGGGAGATGTTGGGCACCAAATCAACCTATCTTTTTCCTGCATTTCCACTCCTCTTTTCATCCCTTTTGTATTCATTCACATATATTTACTATGTAAAACTATGAGGTAATTCCCCTTTCTTCGTCTCTTGGGATATTTAATTAATGAAGTAGAGTCATGAGGGTTTTGCCTATGCGAACCACTAAAACATGTTATGACCATAGATTCTGGAGCACAGGTGTTGACCTCACAGCATGTCGCAGCAGTTCCGCAATTCACAGCAGCTGATCGACCATGATGAAACAACATAACTGATTTGCAGATGTTCTCAACCCATTTTGGATCATTTCTGTTCTTTCTCTCTCGGTGTTGGTGCTATGTTGAACTGATGTATATCTTTGGGAATATAGTTTCCAAGTTTTTGGGAGAGATGTTACTCCCCTTTGTACTATTTAAAAGATGAGTCATTCCTGTACGAGGGGTTAGCCAGACCTTGAATTATATTGTAACATCATTGTTCAGATTAATAAAATACAACCCTTTTTGTTGTTCTATCTTTTGTTGTGAGTAATGCAGCCCTGATCAGAGAGATGGGCCCGGTCTTCTGATCAGGTGTTGCGCGTTTTCTTGTTATGTGTGTGTTGTTCATTGCTATGTGTATTTCTTGATTGCTGTTACAGATTCTTTAGATCATTGTGAATACATTTTTAAGTTTTGCAGTTGAGTTTCTATTTCTGTTACAACAATGATTTGATTATGTAATCACGAACCCTTAGTCGATGACATATTGTAACCTTGCCCCTACATATACCTTGCATGTTGCCTTGAAAATAATACGCACCTGGATTGATACATTATTGTAGGTAAAGGGGTGAATAATTTTTTCATACCTGGACACCATCAATATACACTGAAAATTGTTCATGTCCCAGGAGGTATGACATGTTGTTGAAGGATCATATATAGTTCTAGTGACACACTTGGCATTGATGATCATTACTGAGTTGATCATGTATCATTTGAACATAACATGTGGTTTAACTAGAAAATTAAACATTCAAGAAGAATTCATTGTATGATTGAAAAGCCAAATCCATTGCAAAAAAATAATTATAGTTCATTTATTTATGCAGTGACTCAATTATTTACAATATAATTCAACTATACACTATCCACACAAAACATTGCCACAAACCTTGTTAAGTCTATATAACTCATTCATTGATCCCACCATTGATACAAAATACATAAGAAATAAAACCATGGAAATGGAATAAAACCTCTATAAATTTCATATTTATACTAACTATCACTAGCACAAGCTATACACAAGCTCCATATGCTTAAATGTAAGAACTCAAACTATGTTAATTCATATTACACTATCTAGCCAATGCCATTATGATAAACATAGTAAATATTGACAATAGAATAACAAACTATCAAATCCATAGTACAATCATAAAATAATCTAAACAAAAAACATATTGTCTAACAACAACATAACAATAACATCAATTAGAGCAGAAAAAAATAACTAATCGGGAAAAAGAAACCACTACTATTGGAAACAACTCATTTTTTATATTTTGTCTTTAATGTCCTACTTCAGGGAAACTCTAACCAACTCATCTAGCTAGCTTTCCCTAATGAGTTATCCTCGTACATGCTGAGTTGCAAATTTTCATTGGACCAAACTAGGATGAATCACCACCACTGCCCATATCTAACCAACCTGCATAGTTAGAGGATACATTGTTGACCAAGGAATATTTCATTTAAGGCGTAGTCTATTCAGCCCTTGCCACACATATGCACAGTCTTTCGGGCATTTGTGGCAGGTGGTGCATAGTGCTCTGCATCCTCTGTGTGATTTCTCCACACTTAGGAAAATTTTCAAACTTTTCCTCCCTTTTCTCATTGTTCTTTCTTATCCCTAATAGTCCCTTAACACTAAACATGGCTCATCCTTGGGCCAATTTGTTGTGGTCATGCACCAGTGGAAGAAAGAACCTATAAAACCTTCACCACAATCTTTTCAAACATTTCTTTGGTAGTGTGTGTGATTACCTTCGCTTACTTTACCAATCCTATAGTATTTGCAGTAGTCTTGACAGGCATAAGATCAATTTGGAACAAAGTTTCATTCTTAGTAATGAATTTGTGCATTGTGATTTTTGCTACAACGAAATCATCTATGAGTTTCATGGCTTCAACTTGCAACTTTCCACTTTTTGAGCCAGTTATTGCTGCTCCACTCTCAATTGGTTAATCCTCCTTCCCAATTCCGCACTTTTTTCAATTGCAGCGCTACATTTTTCCATGAGTAGAGATATCAAATAGCTACATATAGTTTCGTTTTGTTGCTCCATTGTTTGAATCCTCATCCCATTGTATTTGAGCTCGACATTATCTTGCAATTTATTCCATAAATCTATGTTGGCCTCATATAATTTGTGCACTCATTTTCAAGATATTGTGCACTCTCAAAATATTTGGAGGCTATCTAAACCCTTTACCTTCTTTTTACTTCTTATGGCGGGATAGTGGGATTGATCTCCAATTGTAGGTATTCTACCTTTTCTTTTAGGCCATGAACAACCTCTTCAATATTGGGCAATTTCTCCTTTGTGGGAGTGTCAGTTTCCATGGGGACACTTGAAATCTTACTATATATGCTTTGATGGCATGCCATAGTGTCCCTCCTATTCCTTCGGCTTGTTTCATTGCTTCTTCCTACTATGTGTTTGCTTCTTACAGAGCCTTGTCCTCATTACTGAGTTGGATTAAGTCCACCAAGTTTGCTTGTGCATGAAACTATACTTCCTAGGCAATGGACTACTGCTAAGAATGTAAAACATGCATTGGTAACTAAGAAATAATTAGATATACCTAGGGTAACACTTGAGCCCGTTGTTGGTCATTAGTGGCCATGAAGTGTACTGCAACTAGGGGGATGACCAAGGTGTTATGCTCTGCTAAATTCGAGGATGGTTGTGACAATTCTAGTAAGGTCTCCAGTATAAGAGGTGCATTGGTTGCCTTTGTCGTAGTTGTTGGCTCTGTTGCACTAGGTGTAGGAGCAGTTGTCCTAGATGCCTCGATCATTAGATGTGATTTATCTATTTGTTTCTACATATGATCCTGTAATTCCCTCCTGTGCAAGTTTCTCGATGGCTATGATGATAGGGGAAGATTCCTTCTTCGTCACTTCTTTTATTTGTTGAACTAATTCTCTAGTTCCTCCTCCAAAATAAAAGGTTTTTCAACGCTTATTGTATTGCTCACTTTTCACTTCTTTCTGACACCCTTCTTTTTACCTTCCAATGGCCTCTCATCACTTCTTGGCACAACTTCCTCTTCCTTGGGTTCCCATTAGGGTGTGTTGGGAAACTCTTGTTTAGGTTCCCATGGAAAATGTTCTGGGCATTCCTTCGGTTATGGGGCAGATGACCTTGTTTATTGTGGTCCTTGGAATTCCCCCTTTGTGCCATCGTCAATTATATGTACCTACAGATGCTCATTAGGGGTTGGTATACATTAATCCACCAACCAATCATTCATTATTTGTGACACTACATTCTCATCAAGCTTGTAACAACACTTCCACCATTACTTGTCAGGGTCTACATGTGCATGTACATACATGTGGTGAGGAGCTGCATGGAGCATTGTGATTTCCTTATAGGCTTCAACAACCTATACCGAAATGTGTGATACCTTGAAAATATCATAATTAATGACTTATTTCCATATATAAAATTTCAAATTTGTATTCATCTAGCTCTTTTTATCATAAGTATACTAGAGTGATCCAAACCACAGCGTAATGAATTTTGTCTTGTTTGGAATAGGAAAGTTGGTATCTCGAGAGACTTGCCATTTTTTCAAAGCAATCAAGATCAATAGCCATGCATAATGGAACTCGACATTCCTATCCTTTGCCTACAAACAATCTTGCATAAATTGATTTAGTAGAAAGGTGATCCATTTCATCTAGACATGTGTGACACATTTCGTTGCAATAGCCACTTCTCCTACAGGTCAATGCTCCTTGTGGCACTTCCTAAGAAACTTACAAGAAATTAATAGCGTGGAAAAATTCACCTGCTCATCACTTATAGAGGATATTAATATCCCCCTCCATCCACAAACTGCACTGTATTTTTCTATCACCTCCTTACCAACATCATTTTCATTCTTTTTATCAAATGGATAACCCATAAATCCTAGATATGAGTTATGAATCAATTTCTATAGGCTCACAGAGCCACATCTCTATTTTGTACACAACCAAGAGTAATTTAACACAAATATTTACTTCATTACTAGACCAAAATGGGGGATATCTAACAAATTTAAAATACATGATTTATCAACCCCCTTAGTCCATTGTTGAGGTTCACAAACCCGTGGAAGTCTTGGTTGGACTATGATAGTCATGTACTTTACCTGAGCAAATTGGGGAAAATTGTTGGGGTATGTGACAATGTGTTCATTAAATTTCAACTTGTCGATCATGTTGAGCATGCCACCTTATTTGATAACACATTTCAATTTGAAGGTGTTAACAATTTATACTTTGGCTCTTTCAACAACTGAGTTTTTTATTTTGCAACAAGTTGCGGAGGCCGCACACCACTAGAGACTTTTGTCCTTGATTTATTGGGAACTAATGATGAGGCCATTGCATATGTATCTAACAAATACAAAATTCATCTGCAACTACATTTTGACTAGTTTTGCGCTTCACGCCTCGAATTTACTCTTACAAATATGAGACAATGAGAAAAAAACTGGATGAAGTATTAGTGACATACATGCCTTGTGCACATTTTCAAGAACAATAACTTTTAGTAATCTTGGTTATATCTTATAATAACTTCACTAGGCATGAACGTCGTTTGTGATTCTAGCCATGGTAGAATTCATGCCAAGCAAGCTTCCTAACATTGCCGCTAATCTAGGACACATTTTTCTTTAATGAATTTAATGTCCCTTTTAATATATTTCCACAATGCCCATCCACATGGGTGGCACATGCTTTTACTGGTTCCTTTTTCTACAATTTCTTGGTTTCTATTGGCATTCTTGACCACTAGATGTAGTCCACTTTTCATGTTATCACTGGTACTACACAATTTCCTTGAATGCTTATACACGTGGCTGTGCAATGTTCTTGGTGTACAGTGTGTTAGCCCTTCACTGCAACAAGATATATCTACTTTTCCAAGTTAGTCACATTGTTCCTGCGAACACAACATTCTTTGGGTTCTCTACTTCACAACGTTGACATGTGAATGCCAATAAGGTTACAAAAACAATATTTTTTACCCCTACAAACACATCAACTTTGGAAAGTGGGGAAATTGTCTCTATACAATTTTAGTCGGTTCCCATTGACGAGTTCATTGTGGGATCCTCATTCAATTTCTCCAATTGTACTGTCATTGCATTTGTGACATACTGCATAATATACAATCCAAGCTAATGCATATGCAATTTCCTAGGGTGTTTCATAAATTCGTTGTCATACATCAACACAAGATCATCAACCTGTGATTTCTTTTGCTTGATGTGGAAATCATGCCATGCCTTTTCACTAGCCTTCACCTCCTAATAGGTCAACATTTTTCACCTCCCGAGTTCAATAAATATGGAGAACTAGAAATGAAAAGGTTTGTTACTAAACTACATATAAAAGTAATTTTATAAGAAGAAATCATTTTTCCAAACATGCTTGCAAGCAATATTTCAAAATACAATATTTTCAAACGTTCTATTTTGGTTTGATTTTCTCTACAGGAGTATGTAAGTGCAACTTTATAATTTCAATACATAAAGTTGGTTTTTTAGTAAATTGATATATAATTGTAGTCTAAAACCTCTCTAAAATGACAATTTGAGATACTAAGATTTGGAATAAATTAATGAAATAGATAACACTAATATGATTTTATGGTTATGTAATAGCCTTGGGAGATTGCGTTAGAAAAGATAAACACCAAACAAAAAAACTTAGGAAAAAAGGACAAACAAACAAAAAGATAACTCCTCGGAGAACCACATTAAAGAAAAAGTCAACTGTCTAATTAAATAGAACAACATATAAGTGAGAGGAAGAAGCTTACCTTAAGAATGTCATTGCAAACAGTAGCACAATAGTCTTTGTGCCATTAATATTTTCTCAAGTAATATTGTCAAGTTGGAAGTGATAGGGTTGGAGTTGAAAGTAAGATCACCAAGTGAAATTCTATTCAAGATGGAAAGGTCCTGTTGTCCCCCACCTTGTGAAGAAGGATCATCCCTTTCTCTTTCATTATTCCTATCAAAAGAACGTCTTCTATCCCTCCCTTTAAATTTTCTTTCTGATTCAATTATCCTTTTCAACTTCTCATAAATTGAACCTTTCCTCATTTTCCCTCACTTTAAATTCATGTTCCCATTCCCTTTCAATTCCCCTCACGAACCTTTGAAAAAATACTTCTTGTTCGATAGCACCGTGAAACCCTCTATAGTCGCTTTCCCTTTTCATCTCTACATCATCCCCAATTCTTGTTCATAATTTGATCCCTCTTTGATAGCAAGCTCCCTTGACTGGACACTCAACCTTCCAGAATATATCCCTTCTCCCCTTGGCTAGTTTGTCTCATAAAGCACTCTGTAATCCATTCCAATATATTTTCTTTATTTGTTAGTGATAAGTAACTAGGTCAAATCCCAATGAGTTTAGGGTAGTTTTTTTGACATAAAAGAAATTCTCTAACATGCCAAATAGATAATCCTTCGTAGGTGACAACATGCAAAAAATGAATTTAATATTTTTAAGTGCTCATTTGCTTTAAAATCAAGTTTAATATCTGTATTTTGAAACTAACATGGAATTTTTTTGGCTCAAGTATTTCATGAATATCTGGCAAGTCTCTCATGTCAATAAGATTCTTTATCTCTAGCTTGGCCTAGCCATTTATTGAATATATGAAAAGGGTCTTGATGATCTTTTCAATAATAGTGGAAAATTCCTATCATGGACCTCTCCAAAGACCACTATCAATCCATAACACGTTGAAATCTTCAATGGTCACATTCCCTTTCCTTTTCCGTGTTGTCCCCAATTATCATTCCATCATTATGGCCTTTTTTATAGCAAGCTCCCTTGATCGGTCACCGACCTTCTAATTAACTCGATTCCTGCTCCTCTAGTCTAGGTTATTTCACAATGTCATCTGCAATCCATCCCAATAGGATTTTCTTTATTTGCTAGTGGTAGGTCATGAGGTCGAAACCCTATGAATTTAGGGTAGACTTTTGGTCATTAAATAAATCCTCTGACATTCCAAACAAAGCCAACACCAATTTACATACTTTTTAGTGTTTGTAAGCTAAAACATCTAGTTTAATACTTTTTACTGTGGAAATCGACCCAAATTTTTTATGGCATGATTCTTTCTAGAATGTGTGGAGAGTCTCTCAACTTTCAAGTCAAGAATGTTTCTCTCAAATCTGGTCCAATTGTTTATGGAATATTTGGAAATCTCTCAAGAATCTTGTCAATAATAGTGGTGAATTCCCCTTATGAACATCACCATAGACCATTTTTGTCCTATAGCACGTTGAAACCCCTGATGGTCATTTTCACTTCCCACTCCACATCATCCCCAATTCTTGTTCTATAATTATGGCCTCCTTCATAATAATCTCCCTCCATGGTCACTCAACCTTCTAGACTCTATTCCTACTCCCAACCAGAGCCATTTCAGGGAGGCCTTTGTAAAGCAGTTCAATATGATTTTCTTTATTATCCAATGGTAGTTCGCAAGGTCGAAACTTGGTGAGTCCAAGAGAGCCACTTAAAATCTTTCTTGAATGTATGGGGACCCTGTCATATGAATAATGCCTTGTTTGGAGTCCATCCTGGATGTTTATTCAATGTTTGGAAAGTCTTGAAAATCTTCACAACAATACGGGTGATTTTTGTTTCATAAATTGAAAGGAATAAATATGTCATTCATTTCTCTCTAGAAATGCTTTAGGTATTAGCTGAAAATTCCACCGAACTCTTCGAGGTGGCGAGTTAGAATCATCTCCTTGTGGGTGCTCTGGTTGGATGAATACGAAGGAGAAGTGTATTTTGCATACATATCCGACTCTTGAACTCTCAAATCAAATGAAAGAAACCTAATGGAAAAATTTGACACAGTTATATGAAGGATGTGAGATGTCTTTCAGTGATTAATTTTGCATATCATACTTGACCCTTGAACTCTCAAATCAAACGAAAGAAATCTAATGACAACCAGAAAGATCGATTTGTTGAGCTTGGGTTACAACCTTTTCCATTCGGGTAGACCATGGGATGTTTAGATGCAAAGGAAATTTATTTAAAAGTATATATTTTTTAATCATTTAATATGCAAAATGTGTAGTAATATTTGTACAAATTATTTCAGTTAGTAAGGATTTCGTAATTTTTTTTAATAGAGTTTCAGTGATTTTATTATATAAAATTTGGGTGAAACATTTTTAATGTTTTTTAGAAGAGAGAGAGAGAGAGAGAGAGAGAGAATTTAATCTATGAATTAAATTTAGTCTGGAAAGTTTTGCTTATATTAAAATCTAAGTAGTTTTGAACTTCATCCTTCTCAAAATTGTTGAATAGTTGATAATTAAGATGTTATTTGTAAAGATTTAAATTATTCCATCGAAGTGGATGATCATTTATCATATATTCAATGATAAATCTCAATCTCGTTATGTTACCGATGACAATTATTATATATTATTATGCATGGCATATGTGCTTCTCTTCTTCCCATCACATGTCAAATGTGTTAACCGTATGGAAATCCATGAAAGTAGTATTTAAGAAGGAGGAAATTAATGAATGAAGATGAAATCAATCTCTTTGAAATTTTATAAATGGATACGATAATGAATGAAGAAAGATAAGTTCGAAAACATGAACACTTTTTAGTGCATCTGCGTGTAATTCCCTTTAAAATTCGCTTTCCCAAGCTATAATAAGTTTGGTCATTATGAATGGGAATGTGTTTTGGGCTTATTTTAAATCTAGTTTTTCCCTTGGATAGGTAATTAATAAACCTAAACAATAATATTGTGAAACAACTCTAGAGTTGGTAACTTGATTGGTTGGGAGCATTCTCCAATTTACTAAGAATAATTTTAAAAGATAGATTTAACTTTTATTACACTCACCTAAAATATACATTCTTGCTAAATTATAAATTAGTAATATATGTACTTTAAAACTATAAATATGTGTGTAATGCTTTATAAACAAAATTTATTTACTTATGATAAAGTAAGCACGAAGTGTGAAGTGTAATTGGCCTCTGCAAGGCATATTTGAGCACTGAATATTATGAACGTTTAACAAAGAGGTTAAACTTAGATTATTACAACCATTGAATTATGACATATACTCCTATTGGCAACAAAATTATCTTCATCACAAAAATTGGCAATCCAAGATCATGTCCCCACAAAGTGCTTTTTCATTGAGCTGGGAACAAAATTATCTTCGCAAAAACTGGCAATCCAAGATCATGTCCCCACAAAGTGCTTAATTTTTAACATATATATAATTTTTAAGATATATAATAATTTGATTAAAATATTTAAAATTTAAATATATAATGTTTAATATATTTGTTAAAGAAAAATATTTACAATATATTTGAACATATGTGTACACTATTTAAAACTTGAAGAATAATGTTGTGTATATTATTAAAAAATTATATTGATTTATTTGGGAATTTTAGCCTCTCAATTTTGTGTCCATGAAGGTTTTCGATTGGTTTATGTTGGTGGATTTGAACTGTACACTAGAAATTCAAGATTTTGAGGTGAGGTAGGCTTGCTGGATTTATATGATCATTTATCTTGTTCGCTTGATCTTTACATACATTAGTATTTTGTGTTTCTCTCTTGGAGGTCACTTTTGCGCTTCTCATAGCTTCGGATTGGAGGTTTTATGACATAAATTAATCTTAACTTGTTGTGGGTTTCACTAAATTTCGAAGTGGAGATTTGGATAGTGTTCTTTGAAGGTCCTATTTCTAGTTTACTATTTTGGTTCTCTCTGATATTCAATGTGCCTAAGGTGGTTATTGGGTTTATTCTTTATGTAACACTCTCTTTTCTTGTGGTTGGTATATGATTTCAGTTATTTCTATGCTCAGGTCAGTGTTTCATCTTAACAATGGTGGTGAAAACTCTCATGGCTCGCGGTGGCAATGATAGATTTTGTGATTATGTTATGAAAGCCATGCATCAATAATTATCTGATATATTTCGAAACATGCAACACCTTCAAACTAGAATTCAACATGTGGTGGATGAACTGGGTTATATCATATCATATTTGGAGGAAATTTTATTAAAAATGAGCAATGATAATGACACAACAGATGGTGAAAATGGCAATAGGTGGGTGATACCCTTGGATGGTTAATTTAGTATTTTGACATGTGCAATAAGATTTGTTTTTTGGTGGACCGATATTGGCGTATGTATAACTACAACAATATGGAATATTTCATAGCTTGTCAAGAAAAAATGTCTTAACTCAGGCTCGCTCTCTTGGCATCATGGGCAGAGCCTAAACCAAATAAAAGTAGATGAGAGAACTATGTTCGAGAAAGACACAAGAAGCTAGAAATTTGAGACTAAAATAAGGGCGATTAGGACTCTCAGAAAGGAAAAATCATGGAAACAAGCTAGAGCGAGAAATGGCAAGGGAGTATAGGGTGAAACAATGGATATTACAACTAGAGGGTGGACCAAAGGGTGAATGAGGTGAACATAGATGAGACAAGATAGAAGTTCATATGGAGAACTTGTCACATGTAGGGCTACTAAGAGTGAAGTTTTGAGGAGTATCAACAATGGGGGAGTTCACATAGATTAAATTAGGGGGCATTGTCTTTCAACATGCAAGATTTTCATAACAGAGATGATGATATAGCTTCTCTCATTGATTTGGCACCATTCCTTCCTGGATTTTTATATCATATGAAAATGGTAACCTTTTCGAATTCATTCTGCTAGTAGAGTGCACTGCATTGGAAAACTCAATGCATTGAAGGCAATCCTTCAGTGCTGCATTTTCAAAGTAAATTCCCCTAGCATGGAGAATGTTTGTATGTGGCTCTGTGCATGGCAACTACAACATCATTCTCCCTTACTTTTTTGTGCTAAGTATAGGTGGTTGATGTGTTCATATTTGTCTTTAGTTGGCTTCACCCTCGCCCCTCACTTAGCAAGTGATGGATTGTGTGATTTTACATGATCGAGTGATATCTTGTGTTTTGATGTTCACTTTTGCATTAAAACACCCCATCGGGATATAATATATAAACAATAAATAAATACAAATACTCATTTTATTTTTATATGAAAATATAAATATTTATTGCATATACTATGTAAACAATATATATATATATATATATATATATATATATATATATATACTTGCGGATGAGCCCTTATTTGAGTGATCCATCTTTCTAATTGTTTATTCTATCCCTTTATGTCTTCTTTGTTACTCTCAATATCATTCATCCCTACTTAGATATCATTAATACAGGGAAGATTGTGCCAAAAAGTGAGGCATGATATAATTTTATTTTTGTTTGATTAAAAAAAAAAAAAAAAAACTTTAAAAAATAAATTTTAGTTAAATTTTAATTATTATAAAATAATATTATAATAAATCAATATAATTTTTTAATAATATACACAACATTATTCATCAAGTTTTAAATAGTGTATGTTTAAATATATTGTAAATATTTTTATTTTAAACATTTTTCTTTAACAAATATATTAAACATTATATATTTAAATTTTAAATATTTTAATCAAATTATTATATATTTTTAAAATTATATCTATATCTATATATATATATATATATACACTTTATTTTTTACTAAGCAACATGGGTTAACTCACTCTAACTAGCATTAATTCATGAAACTGTGAAGTATATTTGAAAAAAATAATATTATACATGTTCTAATGTAATTAATATTGATTAGATGATATTTCGATATTATATAATTATATAATATTATTTTTAATAAATATATAACAAATATTTAAATATAAAATATTATTAAATTTATATATAAATATTAAAATATATAACCATATGAATTAAATTAAAGCTATTTTACACATTTATCATATATAAAATTTAAATAACAAATATCTTTTTAATATTAATATTAAATTACTATAAAAAATCAACATAAATTTTTAATGGTATGCAAATATTATTATTATTGAAGTTTTAATGAATTGTATAAATATGATCAAATATGTTCTCAAAGTGGGGGCTTTTGTGAGGAGTGATTTTGTTCTACTATTTCTAGATTATTCACATAAATATAAAAACATTAAACATCAAATTTCTTCATCATCATCATCATCATATATATATATATATATATATATATATATATATATATATATATATATATATATATATATATATATATATATATATATATATATATATATATATATATATATATATATAGTGGGGGATGATAAAAATTGGGATCTAATTCTTGCATGTGTGTATTTACATAGAGAGCTTCTCTTAGCTTCAAGAATCATAAATTCTCTACTAACGAGGCCAGCCACATGAAGGTGGAAGCTCATCTGGCGTCCCCCCTCACTTCTAGCCTATAATTACACTACACTCATCACTCCCCAAACCCCACCTTCTATTTTAAATTACATAAAATATGTCATCCACATTCATTCTAAATACATAGATATAAATGAAACAACATAATAAATATTATACACAATCATCAATGCATATCAAATTTCCATTAATATATGGTTGCAGATCAAATTTTTCAAACATAAAAACATTATGCGTAAAATTTTGATTATTACAAAAAATAAGAATCAAAGTTTTAATTATTGCAAGCAAAGAAATTGTAAATACACAGACCCCAAAAATTGTCAAACATACAAACATTACATGTCAAACACAAAAAAATGTTGTAAATGCATAAACATATAAGCCTATGTAAACTTTCCACATTGGCAAAAGAAATTCACACACACTTTAAAATACAAGTCATACAATATAATTGTAAATACTATTCAAATCAAACTCAAAATACAAGCATACACAAACATAGAAACATCACATATCAATTACACCTTAAAAATCTTGTAAATGCATAAGATACAAGCACCTGGAGATACTAAGCATTGCCAAATGAAATTTCAAACACATTCCAAAGTGCATATCCAAATGTCATACACAATCATTGTAAATACACAACCATACAAATGAAACTAAAACCACAAACATTACTACAATCATTAATACACATCAAAATACAAGAATACACAAACATAGAAACATCACATATCAATTACACCCTAAAAATATTGTAAATGCATAAGATACAAGCACATGGAGATACTAAGCATTGCCAAATGAAATTTCATACACATTCCAAAGTACATATCCAAATGTCAGACACAATAAATGTAAATACACAACCATACAACTGAAACTAAAACCACAAACATTACTACAATCAGGAATACACATCAAAATACAAGAATACACAAACATAGAAACATCACATATCAATTATACCCTAAAAAATTGCAAATGCATAAGATACAAGCACATGGATATACTAAGCATTGCCAAATGAAATTTCATACACATTCCAAAGTACATATCCAAATGTCATACACAATCATTGTAAATACACAACCACACAAATGAAACTAAAACCACAAACATTACTACAATCATGTATGCACATCAAAATACAAGAATACACAAACATAGAAACATCACATATCAATTACACCCTAAAAATATTGTAAATGCACAAGATACAAGCACGTGGAGATGCTAAGCATTCCCAAATGAAATTTCACACATTTCAAAGTACATATCCAAATGTCATACACAATCATTGTAAATACACAATCATACGAATGAAACAAAAGCCACAAACATTGCTACAATTATGTACACATCAAAATACAAGCATATACAATTTACATACAAAAATCACATATCAATTACACCCTAAAAATATTGTAAATGCATAAGATCCAAATGTCATACACAATCATTGTAAATACACAACCACACAAATGACTCAAAAACCACAAACTTTGCTACATACATGAACACACATCAAAATGCAAGAATACAGAAACACCATGCAGAGGCTGAACAAGTCTCTTGATCGATCAGATACAGCAAATGCACGCCTGCCCACCTCTCTGCACGGGCTCTCAAGGACGCCTTCGTATATTGTACCAAAATTGGATTCAAAACATTTAGGTGATTACAGTTTTAAGGGGGTCATAAATAAAATTATTGGATTCTACTATTTGTATCACAGATTTGGAATTCCCATTGTCCAGGAAAAGTAAGGTTGATTTACCTTGTTGTAACATTGAAAGTGGTCAATTCAAGTTCCGTTGCTTCCAGGATCTGAGGGATACCTCAGATCCCCACAAGTCCCCACTCCAACTTGAATTTTCGGCGTGTATGACAAACTTGCATTCTCAGGAAGGAAACAAATAGAGCCTATTCAAATTGATTCTCAGGAAGGAAGCAAAGAGACAGAGCCTATTCAAATTGATTCTCAGGAAGGAAGGAAACAAACAGAACCTATTCAGATCAATCGAAGACTTAATCTATGGAAATCTATGTTTCAATTAATCGGAGAGAGAATTAGATGGGCATATGATCTCTGAACGTAGTATCTCTGAAACTTCTCATATAATCTGTGTATACCTAAATCGGCGTTCTTCCCTTGAGCAGAGTTAGAGTGTCGCACCCTAATGAGATATATATACTCTTTGTTTCTCCTTCCAACCTTATAGTTTTCGGTGTATAAGGACTTCTTCCCAAGCCCAATGAGGTAAGGGAATGCTACATCCACAACAGTACAATCACAGAGCCTTGTCATCCATAATTGCATAAGCAAAAGCACAAACAGTATAAGTAAAAGCACAATGATGGCCTTATCATACAGAATTGCATATAAAACAGAGAGTATAAACACAGAGCCTTATCTTCCATAATTGCATAAGCAAAAGCACAATGATGGCCTTATCATACAGAATTGCATATAAAATAGAGAGTAGAGCTACTACTTGTATGCATTTAACAACAAAATTGATAATACAGAGCTACTTATATGCATTTAACAAAATTGAATTAAGAAAAGAAAGATACACACAAACAAAGAGACTATACAGAATTTGACCATATCAGATGAACATTAACCAAAGAAGATGTAGAAAGTTGAAACAAAGAGACTATACATGATTTTAGCAGAAGAGAGGAGGATGTGGATGTGGATGTGGATGTGGGAGGATTAAATTCTGTGCCAATCAGGTGCAGGGCATGTGAAGTAGTTTGCAGCAGTCGTAGGAGGCAATACTGCCAAGCCAAGACAAGACAAGGGTAGTCTCTGTTTTCCATGGCACCGCCAAGCCAAGACAAGAAATGGGCATCCTCTATTTGCCATTGCACTGCCAAGCCAAGCCAAGAAAAGACAGGGGTAGTCTCTGTTTGCCATTGCACCGCCTAGTTAAGAGCTTGAAAAGGGTCGGCCGAAAGACCCTCATATTGCAACATTGATCCCAAAGAAGAAAAACAGAGACTCTATTTGAATCTATAACTAGAAAAAGAAGGAAAACAGAGACTCTATTTAAATCTATAACTAGAAAAAGAAGAAAAACAGAGACTCTATTTGAATTTATAACTAGAAAAAGAAGAAAAACAGAGACTCGATGCATAGAAATTCACCTAATCTACCAGCGATTGATTGAATCCCATCCCATGCAAATATGAATTCATATAAATACGTTTAGCCTAGAAATTTATGTGAATTCAAAAACTGAAGCAGGGCATGTACCAATTCATAATTAGGCAATTTCTGTGGATTCAAAAACTGAAGCATGCGCCCATTCTTATTTACGCGTGTAGCCTGGTAATTCAATATATGCTAGAGCAGAGCTAATTGCATGAAATAATTACAAAATCATATTAATTCTAATTCTTGCAGTGTATGCCAATTACTAAGCCAATCTAATCTAATCTAACATCTAAGCCAATCTAATTACTAAGCCAATCTAATCTAATCCAATCTAACATTTGTGCGAAGGTTACATGTACAGAAATTTGCATACCTAATATTGAGAAGGATATGGGTGGATATCTCCTCATTCATATACCTTTCACTCCGGTGATGTATGTCTACGTTGAGAAAATTGATGTGACGTATGTTTACCTTCACCTCCCTGTACCGCGCAACACAACAACATGCAAACCAGACCAGACTATACCAGACAACACAAAACTCATACAGAGACCAGACCACACTACAAAAAACTCATATAGAGACCACCAGACTCACAAACATACATGACATGGAGCTCCAAGACAAGCCTCATACAGTGAAGCGCAGTAGCCATGGGAGGAGGAGGAGCAGATTCGTAAATGGCAAAGATTGGGACAAGGATCGGAAACAAATATTGGTTGGATTCAACGGTCAAGCTTTTCTTGACTGCCACCTTTGCAAAACAAAATCACTTTTCTTGACTGCCAGCGCAACAAAAAGCACTTTGTGGGGATATGATCTTGGATTTCCAGTTTTTGTGAAGATAATTTTGTTCCTGCCTCAACGAAAAAGCACTTTGTGGTGAAATGATCTTGGATTGCGAATTTTTGCGATGAAGATAATTTTGTTGCCAATACGAGTATAAGTCATAATTTAATGGTTGTAATAATTTAACTTAACCCCTTTGTTAAACTTTCACAACCTTCCGCGCCCAAATATGCCTTGCAGAGGCCAATTACACTTCACACTTCGTGCTTATTTTATCATAAGTAAATAAATTATGTTTATAAAGTATTGCACACATATCTATAGCTTTAAAAATACATATATTGATAGGAGCAATGAAAGATAAAGGGATGATCCTTCTTCATAAGGTGGGGACAGTTGGACGTTTCCATCTTGAATAGAATTACACATGGTGATCTTACTTTCAACCCCAAACCTATCACTTCTAACTTGACAATATTGCTTCAAAAAATATTAATGGCACAAAGACTATTGTGATACTGTTTGCAATGACATTCTTAAGGTAAGCTTCTTCCTATAACGTATATGTTGTTCTGTTTAATTAGATAGTGGACTTTTTCTTTAATGTGGTTCTCCCATGAGTTATCTTTTTGTTTTCTTGTTGTTTTTTCCTAAGTTCGTTTGTTTGGTATTTAGGTTTTCTAATACAATCTCCCATGGCTATTACATAACCGTAAAATCATATTAGTGTTATTTATTTCATTAATTTATTCAAAATATTAGTATCTCAAATTGTCATTTTAGAGAGATTTTAGAATACAATTATATATCAATTTAGTAAAAAACCAACTTTATGTATTGAACTTATAAAGTTTCACATTACATGCTCGTGTAGAGAAAATCAAACCAAAATAAAATGTATGAAAATATTGTATTTTGAAATATTGCTTGCAAGTGTGCTTGGGAAAATGATTTCCTCTTAAAAAAATACTTTGATATGTAGTTTAGTAATGAACCTTTTCATCTCTTGTTCTCCATATTTATTGAACTCGGGAGGTGAAAAATGTTGAACTATTAGGAGGTGAAGGCTAGGGAAAAGGCATGGCATGATTTCCATATCAAGAAAAAGAAATCCTAGGTTGATGATCTTGTGTTGATGTATGACAACGAATTTCTGAAACACCCTAGGAAATTTCAGATGCATTGGCTTAGATTGTATATTATTTAGTATGTCACAAATGAAATGATAGTAAAATTGGAGAAATTGAATGAGAACCCCATCAATGAACTTGTCAATGGGAACCGAGTAAAATTGTATAGAGACAATTGCCCCACTTTCGAAAGTTTATATGTTTGTAAGCGAAAAACTATTTTTTTTGTAACCTTATTGGCATTCACAAGCCAATGTTGTGAAGTAGAGAACCCAGAGAATGTTGTGCTCCTAGGAAGAGTGTGAATAACATGGGAAAGTAGATATATCTTGTTGCATTGAAGGACTAACACACTGTGCACCAAGAACATTACACAGACAAGTGTATAAGCAGCCAAGGAAAGTGTGTAGTACCGATGATAACATGAGAAGTGGACTACATCTAGTGGTCGATGATGGCAATAGAAACCAAGAAATTGTAGAAAAAAGTACCAGCAAAATTGTGTGCCACACATTTGGAATTGTTCTTAGTGAATTAGAGAATGCTCCCAACCAATCAAGTTACCAACTCTAGAGTTGGTTCACATTATTTTAAAAAACTATTCATGTTTTTTAGGTTTATTAATTACCTATCCAAGGGAAGCCCAAAGCAACTAGATTTAAAATAAGGCCAAAACAAACTCCCATTCATAATAAACAAACTTATTATAGCTTGGGAAATGGAATCTTAAAGGGAATTACAAGCATATATGTTGGGCACCAAATCGGCCTATCTTTTTCCTTCATTTCCACTCCTCTTTTCATCCCTTTTGTATTCATTCACATATATTTACTATGTAAAACTATGAGGTAATTTCCCTTTCTTTGTCTCTTGGGATATTTAGTTAATGAAGTAGAGTCATGAGGGTTTTTCCTATGCGAACCAACAAAACATGTTATGACCACAGATTCTGGAGCGTAGGTGTTGACCTCTGGCATGTCGCAGCAGTTCTGCAATTCACAACAGTTGATCGACCAAGATGAAACAACATAACTGATTTGCAACTGTTCTCAACCCGTTTTGCATCATTTATGTTCTTGCTCTCTCGGCGCTAGTGCTGTGTTGAACTGATGTATATCTTTGGGCATATAGTTGCTAGGTTTTGGGTAGAGATGTTACTCCCCTTTGTAATGTATAAAAGATGGGTCATTCCTGTATGAGGGGTTAGCCAGACCCTGAATTGTATTGTAACAGCATTGTTAAGATTAATAAATATAACCTTTTTTGTTGTTCTATCTTTCACTGTGAGTAACGTAGCCCTGATCAAAGAGCTGGGCCCGCTCTTCTAATCAGGTGCTGTGTTTTCTTGTTATGTGTGTGTTGTTCATTGTTGTCTTTAATTCTTGATTTCTGTTATAGATTCTTTAGATCACTATGAATACCTTTTTAAGTTCTGCAATTGAGTTTCTATTTCTATTACAACAATGCTTTGATTTGGTAATCATGAGCCCTTGGTTGATGACAGATTGTAACCTTTCCCCTGCATATACCTTGCATGTTGCCTTGGAAAGAATACGCACCTGGATTGATACATTAATGTAGGAAAAGGGGTGAATAATTTGTTCATACCTGGACACCAACATTTTGGCATTGTTTCCGGGGAGGCTAACAAGGTGCAAGACATGATATGTATCAACTAGAGGGTCAATCTCTTGTCTTGGGGAGATAACAAGCTTTATCACTCTGCTCCAGATCCTGAGTCTAGGTATTTCTTTTGTTTTGTGTTTTTCTTGTTTTCCTGTTCCAGGCCCTGAGCTTAGAGTTCTCTAGCATTTTTGTTGTTTTGGTTTTGAGAAACCCAATCTCTCGCCCTCGGGAGGGAGGGGTCCTTTGACGCCCTACTTCAAGTCTTGAAGTGTTACATTTTCTCGTGCGTGTGTTATTTTTCTTGTTTGGTTTCTCGTCTTGGGGAGGGAGGAGTCCTTTGATGCCTTGCTCCAGGCCCTGAACCCTAGGTTCCTATTTTCTTTTTTTTGTTAACTGTTCTCTTTTCAACGTGATCTCTCGTAATGGAGAGGGAATGGTCTTTTGACGCCCTACTCCAGGTCTTGGGCACTATGATTTGGTATCAACATCTTTCGTCACACCAACTTGTATGAACAAAGAGCCAAATAAAAGGGGCAGAGGGAGAGCCCCAAAGAAGGGAGGACAAGATTTGGGAAGGAATACTTATATCCAGCAAATCATTACAAAAGCTTAATCAGAGGCGTCTTCCCGTGTAGCCGTGAGACCAGGTGCGTGGACAAGATCTGAGGGACAATCTATAGATCAACCAGTGTTGTCCACAGCACCCCCTGCTAATTCGATACAACAGGCCCTTCCAACAACCGGAGAGACAAGCAACAGTACACTTGATAAAGGGGTACCATTGCTTGTAACAGAAGAAGAGGATGTTGCAATTAAAGCATCCGAGGAAATGGTTCATCCCAGTAGGGAAGAGCAATTTGCAAAGAGGAGATTTGAAGGGTCAAGCCACTGTGACAGGGAGGAAGAAATTGTAGAGACACTTCTATCACCAAAGGATAGAGGGAGCGTTGTTAAGGCAACTCGAACCCTTGTGATAAGAGCCCTTCCTGCGGAGCCTGTTGAAATCCCCAATGAGTATTGGAGGATATTCATGGCACCTACAACATCTACTATTGACTTCCAAATTGGGGATCTTGGGACTGGCGCACCAACAAAGCCCATTCCTTTAACAACTTTACCCAGTCTCCAAAGGGTTACTTCAGAAGACCCCGACACATTTTTGTTTGAATTTGACATTATGTGTCGAGGATATGATTATATAACGAATGCTCAGAAATTGAAAACCTTCCCTGCTACACTAAAAGGGACAGCCCTGCGGTGGTTTATGGGTCTTAGGGGAAGGTCTATCACCACATGGGAGGAGATGAGAACTAATTTCTTGGAGAAGTACCAGGACTATTGTAAAGCACGGGATATTAAGGAAGAATTTTTCAAATTTACACAAAAAGAGGATGAAAATATGGAAGACTTTGTGGAACGCTTTAAATACACATTGCAAAGATCGAGTCACTCTGAACTGGATAAGGACATTTTGAAAATTATCCTTCTCCGGTCCTTCCGAGAGGACTCTTTGGAATTGTTAAGTATAGTCAGAAAGGGAGATATATCAAAGGAGAACTTTGACAACATCTATGAGTTGTGCATACAATGCTCAAGGGGAGTTGCAAGGAATAAACAAGGGATTCAATCAACAAAGTATCTGGTGGAGGTGTCACAAAAGTAGAAATTGGAAACCTGTTGGACAGACTGAGGACTGATATCCTGAGTACCTTGTCTGAACAAATAGACACGCTGCAAGTAAAATAGAAACAACTAGAATTGGAAAGAACTATGGTTGTATTTTGCCCAACATGCAGGAAGAAACACCTACAGAGGGAATGTCCATTAAACTCTGTAGAGGAGTGTGCAATATGTGAGTTGAATCTTGTGACAAGTTCATGCCCATCCCTGCTAGGACTGAAAGCATTTTTTCAAGGGACGGGAGAAGAGATGGAGAAGTTGTACTTTATGGGACCTAAAAAGCCATGGAAACCTTGGTCGTCAATGGGAAATCAAGGTATGTTTCCGGATCCATCTCAATATTTTAGTAATTTTAATATGGGTCCCCAGTCCATGCCTTATCCGCCCATGTGGCCCCAATACCAGCTTCCACCTTGGTAATAGTGGGCTCCTCAAGCTAGTTCGAGTTCCTCGTGGGCTCCGAACTGGCGGGGACCTTCTCCTCTTGGGCAGTTTCCCCAGTCAATTCCACAACAACAACTTCAGTTACCCTCTAATGTGCCTCCTGGTAATCAGCCTATTCATCCCCAACTTCCCATCCAACCCAATCCAAATCCTAACAATAAAGGGGCTCAGCAAGTTGACACCCTCAACCTACCTTCATACAACATCTCTACTGCGAAATTCTATGAGATGAATTTACGATCTCAGTGGACAGTAGATGCTCAACCCTCACTAGTTATCATTGAACAAATTGACAGTGAGGAAAAGGAACCAGAATTGGTTGAAGAGGAATCAAACTGGGTCAACAAAAATCATACACCTCCTCAACCGCTAGTTACTCAAAAACGCCAAGCTGAACCGCCATATCCAGAAAGGTTGGCTTTGAGTAAACAAACCGTCAAGATGAGTTTGACCTGTTAGGGGAGTTACGGAATTTATTTGTCAAGATTCCCTTGCTGCAAGCTATGAGGGACGTACCTATATACACAAAAAACTCTTAGGGAATATTGTGCTAAGAAGCCTAAAAAGAAATCAATAGACCCGCTCACCATTCATGTAACGGGGAAGTTATCAGATTTTATGATGGGAAGGTCCATGCCTGTAAAGTATGGAGATCTCGGGAACCCAATTTTAATTGTGCAAATTAATAGGGTAGAAATTCAAAATGTACTGGTAGATTTGGGTGCTGCCATAAATGTCATCACTGTTGAAACTATGCATGCATTAGGTCTTATTACTTGAAACGCACACCTACAGTGCTAGAGCTGGCAGATCGATCTACAGTGAAACCTGTAGGGAAGTTTAAAGATATCACAATTTCAGTTGATTCATGGCAGTACCCTGTGGACTTCCTAGTACTCCAAATGCAATCTCCAGCTGGAGGCCATCCCCTGATTCTGGGAAGACCGTGGCTAGCAACTGCAGACGCTTATATTGGGTGTCGGTATGGACATATGATCATTTAAAATGGAAAAAACACTAAGAATTTAGTATTATATCCTCCCACGGAACCTAATCCATCAGCAAAACCAACAGGCCGTAGGAAATATTTACTGAGGAAAGAGTCTGAATCAGAAAATGAGGAATTAAGACCAATTCTTACTACTGGACAGGCCCTCCAGCTGAAAACAGAAACGGAAGATGACACAATTATTACCTTTATTAGTGATCCCTGTTCTGTTTCAGATTTAAATCAGCAAATCTGGGAGTCTGCCTTGAGTTGTGAGACACAGGAAAGTGTTGGAACAACAGATGGATTTGATGAGCTATCTACAACTGCGCCCCATGAAAGTATTTCTGTGGAAATAGAACTAGGAAAAGCCCTGAATATCAATCGAGATCTGTCAGAGTCCCAGAAGAAACAAATCTTGGATGTTCTTCAGAAACACAAAGAAGCCTTCACCTGGGACTACTAAGATATGAATGGGATTCCTGCTAATCTATGCACCCATCACATATACACTAAGGAGGACTGTCGTCCTGTGAGGAAACCCCAGAGGAGAATGAATTCCGCTCTGAAAAACATTGTTAAGGACGAGCTTCAAAATCTGTTGGACATGGGATTTATCTACCCCATTTCAGACAACCAATGGGTTTTCCAATTGGTAATGGTCCCTAAGAAAAATGATAAATGGTGGATATGCATGGATTACAGAGAAATAAATAAGGCAACTCACAAAGACCATTTTCCATTACCCTTCATTGACCAACTCTTGGATACGTTGGTTGGGAAGAAGTTTTTCTCCTTCTTGGACGGATTTAGCAGGTACAACCAGATCCATATAGCTCCTGAAGATCAGGATAAGACCACTTTCACATGCCCTTGGGGAATGTTCGCATAGCGGGTCCTCCAATTTGGCCTCTGTAATGCACCTACAACATTCCAGAGGGTAATCTTAGGGATTTTCTCTGATCTGATGGATGATAGTGTTGAGATTTATATGGACAATTTCATGGCATATGGAGATTAATTCGAAGAAGCATTGGGGAAGCTAGAAAAAGTTCTTGAAAGATGCAAGCAGGTGCGTGTCTCTTTAAGTACGGTAAAATGCCATATGATGATGAACGAAGGAATAGTCCTGGGACACTTGCTTTGGGTTGTAGGAATCCGGATGGATCCAGCTAAGATAAAGGTAATACAACATTTTCCAATACCCAGAACACCCACACAGGTATGTAGCTTTATCAGTTGCGCTGGTTATTACAGGCGCTTTATAGAAAAAATTTCTAAGACATCACATCCGCTTTTTCAATTACTGATGAAAAATGCAGACTTTGTGTGGACAAATGACTGTGATGCAGCCTTTTTGAAGATCAAGGAACTGGTCTATAGTGCTCTGATCCTTAAAGGGCCAGACTGGGCATTACCATTCCATATTCATGCTGATGCTTCCCAGATAGCAGTTGGAGCAGTTTTGGGGCAGCAAATGGATAAGGTACCATATGCAGTTTACTATGTTAGTAAGAACTTGGCTCCTACTGAGTTAAACTACACAGTGACTGAAAAAGAATTCCTTGCTGTAATCTACTCCATCAACAAGTTCCGACACTATATCACTGGTTACCCCACCTTTGTGCATACTGATCATGCAGCCATCAGTTACCTGATGAATAAACCCATTACTCCTAGTCGTATTACAAGATGGATTTTGTTACTTCAAGAATTTGACACTACCATAGTAGATAAACCAGGGAAGGACAACGTGGTTGCTGATTTTTTGTCAAGGTTAGAAAATAATGCCGAAGGTATATCTATCGAAGATAGCTTTCCATATGAATCTCTCATTGCAATTTCCGCTAACACTCCGTGGTATGCAGATATTGCTTACTAACTTGCTACAGGGAAGGTACCTCGTCATTTGTCATATAAGGATCAACGGAAAATTATTAATCATAGTACCCGATATTCATGGATGGTAGGATACCACTTTCATAGAGGGGTTGAGTAATAGATTCAGTGCCGTGTATCAGAGGATGATATCTATGAGATATTGAAGGCTGCCCAAGGTGGACCTTGTGGAGGACATTTTACAGATAAAAGAACAGGCCACAAGGTGCTGCAATTGGGATACTACAGGCCTTCTATATTTCGTGATGCTAGAGATTATGTCCAAAGATGTGACACCTGTCAATAGATGGGACAACCTGGGAAATCAGATGAAATTCCACTACAGCCCCAGATAGTCCTTGAACCTTTTGAGAAGTGGGCCATCGATTTCATTGGGCCCTTCAACCCGCCTTCTCACTAGAAGGTTCACATCTTGGTCTGCACCGATTATGTGACTAAGTGGGTGGAAGCTAATGCAGTTGCGAAAGCAACAGAACAGGTGGTTGCAGATTTCCTTTTTGAAGATATTTTTGCCCGATATGGTACCCCAAGAGAAATTGTTTCGGATGGAGGAGCACAGTTCACATCCCACATGATAGGGAGGCTTATGCAGAAATAGGGGGTTAAACACAGAGTGACAAATCCTTATCCCCAAGCGAATGGACAGATAGAAAGTACAAACAAGGTATCAGAAAATATCTTGACAAAAACTATAGCAAGTCATCACTGGGATTGGTCGCAGAAACTTCCAGAAGCTCTTTAGGAGTATAGGATGACATGGCGGAATACAATCGGGTTTTCACCATTTGAGCTAGTCTATGGGAAATCCCCCTTGTTTCCAGTAGAGTTCGAGATCAGTACGCTCAGGGTAGCTTTGGAAGTGGGGTTAGACTTATCAGAGGCCCAAAAACACTGACTGGAACAACTCAATGAGTTAGACGAGATTCATTCAGTAGATGTCCAGGGAAACACTTCTATCCAACAACAGAGAATGAAATGGCATGATAAATTTATCAAGAATAAAGTGTTTCATATAGGGGACTAGGCATTTCTCTATGACTCCTAGTTCAAAGATTTTAAAGGAAAGCTTCGTACTCGTTGGATGAGACCCTATGAAGTGGACGTTGTATTCGACAATGGAACAGTCAGATTGGTTACAATAGATGAAAATCGTACTTCCTTCTTAGTGAACAGACACTGTCTGATGTTATATCACCATCCAACTTCTAAGGATGCCTTCATCAAACATCTTTCTGATACGTCTGGTTTAATGGTTGTTGGTGTAGAGAATACTCTCTCTACCTTCTGTTAATATATATATGTGTGTGTGTGTGTGCGTTGTTACTACTTATTTGTTTGTCTTTTACAGGAATAAGAACCGAATTATGACAAGGAGAAACTGAGAAATTTTCCAAGTAACAGTCGTTGTTGTTACTCCGCCGGTGTTGTTACTCCGCCATTGTTGTTACTTCACCGATGTTGTTACTCCGTCGTTGTTGTTACTCTGTCAGTGTTGTTACTCCGTCGTTGTTGTTACTTCGCCGGTGCTGTTACTTCATTGTTGTTGTTACTCCACCGGTGTTGTTACTCCGTCGTTGCTATTACTCTGCTAGTGCTGTTACTCCGTCGTTCCTGTTACTCCGTAGGTGGTGTTACTTCGTCATTGCTATTACTCCATCAATGTTATTAATCCGACGTTGTTGTTACTCTGTTGCTGCTGTTACTCCATCATTTTGTTACTCTGCCGGTGTTGTTACTTCGTCAGCGTTGTTATTCCATCGTTGCTATTACTCCACTGGTTATTTTTGCTGTTACTCCACCGCCAAGTAGGTCACCAGGTACACTTTCATTGACTCTTACGGATTTAATTAAAATATTCCAAAGAAGAGACCAGTACGTGCCGCAGACGACCACATTTTAGTTGGGGG
This sequence comes from Pinus tabuliformis, assembly GCA_031772625.1. Lineage (NCBI taxonomy): Eukaryota > Viridiplantae > Streptophyta > Pinopsida > Pinales > Pinaceae > Pinus > Pinus tabuliformis. Next base: position 471,313,853 of record CM062809.1, on the reverse strand, counting down.
GTCCCGTCACAAATAAACGACGACGCACCTAAAATTGTAATTATATTACATCATTACCAAATCTAATGCGAACGGAAACCAAAAATATTGCGATTTTGTAATCATGATTCTGACGCATTGGAATTTGATATCGTATGCCAAAAACCTTATCAGTCATTTCCCCAGTATGTTGTATTCAATCACCATAATCATTCACTTGTACTTTCATACCCTGCCATTATTTACTGTGTTTTTCGAGGTGTACCAGTCATTATTACCATTCTTTTATCCCACGGCCACCATGCTAACATTATTGCCATCGTCAGTTTGGATTGCTGTTATTCTCCCCCTGTTAGGATATTCCAACACATAGGAAATAGTTAAGTATAACTTGGTCTAGTTTAGAGTTAGGTAAAGTGTGTTTCTTTACTATGTACTTTTGTAACTTACAATCCGACATTCACAATATGTAGTGATCTGACGGTTCATTATCTCCTCGATATTACCTAAACTTGATATGTGGCTTAACACCCGATTGCTCCATGATCTCTATTTAAAGAGCTTGGAGGGTCATTTGTAGGGTAATCATTCATGAGAGAAGCTTATGTAAATTTTCATTCTATTATTAATAAATTGCCTGAAGTGGCAACATTGGCTCATGCCGTGGATTGTTTCCCTCTTTGATGGTTTTAACCACGTCAACAATACTGGTGTATTAATCTATGATTTGTTTGTGAGAGGTGTCCTTTGGTGTTCTGTCTGAGGAACTTACCCTGTAAATTCCTACATCCCCTACCAACCGACTGTATCCATCGTGTCGATCAAATTCCTATAGTGATGGGTGGGTTGGTTGTGCACCATGAGCTGGAGGATACAACAATGGTCCAAAATAATTAGGAAGTATGGCCAGTTTTTGAAAATGCAGGGTGGAAAGTCTATCTCGACAGGTTGCAGGGGTTTAATGAGGCAATTGCGATTGAATTTTCACTCAATTTAGAGTAAGGGAGCTCTCGGGTCTAGGGGATAGAAGTCCTTGTTACAGAGGAAACCATTGTAGAGGTCAGCGGGCTATCGCAACAGGGGCAGAGATGGCTTTTGCGAAGAACCTCCCTCCTGGAGTTCCCCGAAGCATTTTTGCAAGCCAGAGAGAATGTTGTTCAGAAAGGTAGGGGGTATGACCAGAATTCATTACCACACCCATGGGGTGAGGTAGTAGGTTTTGTAGTGAGATACATAACCTGCAAGGGGAGGTATACCACTGTGTTTAAATATCATTTCAGAATTTTGGCTCACCTCCGGTTCCCACAGTCGAAAGCCTTCTCATTGAACATGCCTTTCTTCCTATTAAAAATTCTCCAGCTAATGGTGCAATCTACTCGGCGTTCACGACAAGTTGCGGTAGTCATTACTAGCCATAGGTTGGTCCGACTGTTAGTCATGCATGCAATCGATCGACTTCAAATCCCGTGGGAAACATTCTGGGATTCTACAGAAGTAGAGATAATAACTACTAGAGCCACTAAAGAAGAAGAGCCGAAAGCGATGGATGAAGAACCCGGAGCAGAGGATGAACACGTAGACCAAGAAGAACCAGAAGAAATGGAGATGGAACCCAAGGGGCTGGAACAAAATCGGGAGTGTGAACCAGAGAGGATAGTCAAGGCTACTCCACAAGAACCAACCTCGACCGCAGAATCGATGGAAGAAGAAGTGTTGCAGCAAGGGGCCGATATAGAAAGGCTCACCAGCACCACAACCGAAGCTGTCTCACAAGAACCAGCCTTGACTATGGAGCCAGTGGAGCAAATCAGCACCACTATAACAAGATAAGAGGTACCACATCAAGCTGAGGTGGAAGAATTCATTAATATTGTGGCTGAGGGTGTCCCACAAGGACCACCCTCGACCGTGGAATTGATGGAGCAAGATGAACCAGGACGAGAGGGGCCCGAAGCTGAAAGGACCATGGGGCCAATAGAAGGAGAGGTTATAGGTATAATGGATGGAATTGACATAATGATGCAAGAATCCATTTTTATCAATGTCGTCCTGGAAGAAACACTGCTAGAACTGTCTGATCAAGAATTGTTGGATACGGAAGGTGGTGTTACACAAGAACCACCATCAACTCGTTTAGCCCTTGAGATTGCAGAGGAATTAGATGCTGAGACTGATGTTGCTCGACAAGAACCAACGTCAAACTCGGAACGGGGGACTGCACAGACATGGGTTTTAACCCAGAGCGGAGATGTTGCAGACAAAGGGAAAGAGCTCGAGGTCACAGTCGAGGCTGAGATAGATCAGGCAGGAAAATTATTTCAATTTTCCTCTTACTTCTCCATTCCAAAAGGGGTGAGGGTGTCTCGCTCTTCCTGACATGCTGGGGAGGATGTTGTCATTCCCCCGATTTTGAAGTTTGATGGGTCGAATAAGGGACCAGCTGCTAGAGGTTTGTTGGCGGCAGACTTCTAGAGAGACCTTTCCCAGGAAACCCAAAGAGAGGAAGAGACAGGTGTTTCTCAAACAAGGGAACCTGGAGGGGAAATTTTGGCTGAAACACCGATGGACACCCATCAAGTGAGTCTGTCACCTATCGAGATAGCTTCACAGCTGGTCAAGGCAGGAGTCAGTAAGGAAACGGTTGCTACCAAGGAAGAGAGACAAAGCAAAGAAGCCCCGTCGATTAACCCTGTGGATACTGCCTCGAGTAATCCACCACCAGTCGAACTGGCTACAATACCAGATGAGGTGGTGGTCACACAAGAATGGATAGAGTTGTGTGAGCAATGGAGGCTTCCTGTTAAGTAAAAATATTGGCTGCAATTCAAAGAAACAATACAGCTCAAAGCAGAGGTCAAGAGGCTGAGAAGGCAGGTGCACCGATTGAAGAAACAAGTGAAGAAATATAAGTGGCAGGCTAAGAAGCCCAAAGTCACGATGGCCGAAGTAGAGACACAGGTAGATGAAGTGGAAACAACCTCTATTGCCACTCAGATAGACCCTATCGGGTATTTATTTGAAGGCCGTGAGTTTTCTTTGACGGTTGAAGTACAAACTTGGAAATCCACCGTGGCGCGATATCAAAACGAAGTGAATAGAGCCCAAGAATGAGCATCCACAGCTATCTTTGAATATGTGGAGCACATAGATATAATGCGATTGAGGTATGCAAAGCAACAACTCAAGGTGGAGTGGCTGGAAAGGCAAGTGGCAGAATTGAATGCCGACAAAGAACAAATTCTCAATTTAGCATAGGAGGTGATGGCATGTTGCCCTCCTGCTTCGAGTGATTCTTTATTTTTTCATGAACGTTTTCTTTTCTTCTATTTGGAAAGAATCAAGAGAGAAATTAATCATGAGATTGAGGATGGTGTACAGTTCTTCCAGATATCGAGAGCCCATGATGTGCCAACTCAACATTTGATGTATGAGCTTTACATGCATGAGTATCTCCTACATGTTGATAGAGAATTTAATCTGGTTCCATATGTGGGGGACATTCATTTGAGGGCCCTCACCTCTTACACTTTCAATCAGATAAGCTGGCAGAAGGCTTCTAATACGTTTGAGTCAAATTAGGTCACGAAGCCTTTTATGGTAAGAGGAGAACCCGAGAGATCAGTGACTATGTACAATAAGCACAATACATTTTTAGAAATTGTGGGAAACGGGGAACGGATGTTGAAGACACAAAAGTGGTGGATTGATCTCTGTGTCAAGAAATTAGTCACGTTTCAAGCAGAGGCCTTGGATAGTTGTCAGAAAATGTGGATGATGTCACCCACATCTTTCCGGAACAGAGAACTGTTTGGAGCACCAAATTTTGCACGAGCACTCAGGAGGGTGCCAAGATATGTGGCATGCATCCAAACATGTGGGGTCCGGTGGATGGCAATTCGGTTTCAGTACCCTGTCATTTGGTTGCCAGCAGAGCACTACACTGCATCATATAATGTACCAAATGATTGGTGGAAGGAAGTTCTTCTCTCATAAGGGTTTAAGGTTTCAGGAACAGAAATGGTCGGGGAATACGATCTCGTTCGACTTCATGAAGCCCACAGCCTATCCAGCCTAGACCTGCGGAGACGGTGATCTGCACGAGAGCGTGCAGAAGGCTAGTTGGGGGGAGATGTTGGGCACCAAATCAACCTATCTTTTTCCTGCATTTCCACTCGTCTTTTCATCCCTTTTGTATTCATTCACATATATTTACTATGTAAAACTATGAGGTAATTCCCCTTTCTTCGTCTCTTGGGATATTTAATTAATGAAGTAGGGTCATGAGGGTTTTGCCTATGTGAACCACTAAAACATGTTATGACCACAGATTCTGGAGCGCAGGTGTTGACCTCAAGGCATGTCGCAGTAGTTCCGCAATTCACAGTCGTTGATCGACCACGATGGAACAACATAACTGATTTGCAGATGTTCTCAACCCGTTTTGGATCATTTCTATTCTTTCTCTCTCGGCGTTGGTGTTGTGTTGAACTGTTGTATATCTTTGGGAATAAAGTTTCCAGGTTTTGGGGAGAGATGTTACTCCCCTTTGTACTGTATAAAAGATGAGTCATTCCTGTACGAGCGGTTAGCCAGACCCTGAATTATATTGTAACATCATTGTTCAGATTAATAAAATACAACCCTTTTTGTTGTTCTATCTTTTGTTGTGAGTAATGCAGCCCAGATCAGAGAGCAGGGCCTACCCTTCTGATAGGGTGTTGCGCGTTTTCTTGTTATGTGTGTGTTGTTCATTGCTATGTTTATTTCTTGATTGTTGTTATAGATTCTTTAGATCACTGTGAATACCTTTTTAAGTTCTGCAGTTGAGTTTCTATTTCTATTACAACAATGCTTTTATTTGGTAATCACGAACCCTTGGTCGCTGACAGATTGTAACCTTGCCCCTGCATATACCTTGCATGTTGCCTTGAAAATAATACGCACCCGGATTGATACATTAATGTAGGAAAAGGGGTGAATATTTTTTTCATACCTGGACACCAACAATATACACTGAAAATTGTTCATGTCCTGGGAGGTATGACATGTTGTTGAAGGATCATATATAGTTCTAGTGACACACTTGGCATTGATGATCATTACTGAGTTGATCATGTATCATTTGAACATAATATGTGGTTTAACTAGAAAATTAAACATTCAACAAGAATTCATTGTATGATTGAAAATCCAACTCCATTGCAAAAAAAATAACTATAGTTCATTTATTTATGCAGTGACTCAATTATTTACAATACAATTCAACTATACACTATCCAGACAAAACATTGCCACAAACCTTGTTAAGTCTATATAACCCATTCATTGATCCCACCATTTATAAAAAATACATAAGAAATAAAACCATGGAAATGGAATAAAACCTCTATAAATTTCATATTTATACTAACTATCACTAGCACAAGCTATACACAAGCTCCATATACTTAAATGTAAGAACTCAAACTATGTTAATTCATATTACACTATCTAGCCAATGCCATTATGATAAACATAGTAAATATTGACAATAGAATAACAAACTATCAAATCCATAGTACAATCATAAAATAATCTAAACAAAAAAATTATTGTCTAACAACAACATAACAATAACATCAAATAGAGCGGAAAAAAATAACTAATCGGGAAAAAGAAACCACTACTATTGGAAACAACTCATTTTTTATATTTTTTCTTTAATGTCCTACTTCAGGGAATCTCTAACCAGCTCATCTAGCTAGCTTGCCCTAATGAGTTATCCTCGTACATGCTGAGATGCAAATGTTCATTGGACCAAACTAGGATGAATCACCACCACTGCCCATATCTAACCAACCTGCATAGTTAAAGGATACATTGTTGACCAAGGAATATTTCATTTAAGGCGTAGTCTCTTCAGCCCTTGGCACACATCTGTGCAGTCTTTCGAGCATTTGTGGCATGTGGTGTGTAGTGCCCTGCATCCTCTGTGTGATTTCTCCACACTTAGGAAAATTTTCAAACTTTTCCTCCCTCTTCTCATTGTTCTTTCTTATCCCTAATAGTCCCCCAACACTAAACATAGCTCATCCTTGGGCCAATTTGTTGTGGTCATGCACCAGTGGAAGAAAGAACCTATAAAACCTTTGCAACAATCTTTTCAAACATTTCTTTGGTAGTGTGTGTGATTTCCTTCACTTACTCTACCAATCCTATAGTATTTGCAGTAGTCTTGACAGGCATAAGAGAAATTTGGAACAAAGTTTCATTCTCAGTAATGAATTTGTGCATTGTGATTTTTGCTGCAACGAAATCATCTATGAGTTTCATGGCTTCAACTTGCAACTTTCCACTTTTTGAGCCAGTTATTGTTGCTCCACTGTCAATTGGTTAATCTTTCTTCCCAATTCCGCACTTCTGTCAATTGCAACGCTACATTTTTCCATGAGTAGAGATATCAAATAACTACATATAGTTTCGTTTTGTTGCTCCATTGTTTGAATCCTCATCCCAATGTCTTTGAGCTCGACATTATCTTGTAGTTTATTCCATAAATCTATGTTTGCCTCATATAATTTGTGCACTCATTTTCAAGATATTGTGCACTCTCAAAATATTTGGAGGCTATCTAAACCCTTTCCCTTCTTTTTACTTCTTATGGCAGGATAGTGGGATTGATCTCCAATTGTAGGTATTCTACCTTTTCTTTTATGCCATGAACGACCTCTTCAATATTGGGCAATTTCTCCTTTGTGGGAGTGTTAGTTTCCATGGGGACACTTGAAATCTTACTATATATGCCTTGATGGCATGTCATAGTGTCCCTTCTATTCCTTTGCCTTGTTTCATTGCTTCTTCCTACTGTGTGTTTGCTTCTTACAGAGCCTTGTCCTCATTACTAAGTTGGATTAAGTCCACCAAGTTTGCTTGTGCATGAAACTATACTTCCTAGGCAATGGACTACTACTAAGGATGTAAAACATGCATTGGTAACTAAGAAATAATTAGATCCACCTCGGGAAACACTTGAGCCCGTTGTTGGTCATTAGTGGCCATGAAGTGTACTGTAACTAGGGGGATGACCAAGGTGTTATGCTCTGCTAAATTCGAGGATGGTTGTGATAGTTTTGGTAAGATCTCCAGTATAAGAGGTGCATTGGTTGCCTTTGTCGTAGTTGTTGGCTCTGTTGCACTAGATGTAGGAGCAGTTGTCCTAGATGCCTCGATCATTAGATGTGATTTATCTATTTGTTGCTACACATGATCCTGTAATTCCCTCCTGTGCAAGTTTCTCAATGGCTATGATGATAGGGGAAGCTTCTTGATTCATCAATTCTTTGATTTGTTGAACTAATTCTCTAGTTCCTCCTCCAAAATAAAAGGTTTTTCAACGCTTATTGTCTTGCTCACTTTTCGCTTCTTTCTAACACCCTTCTTTTTACCTTCCAATGGCCTCTCATCACTTCTTAGCACAACTTCCTCTTCCTTGGGTTCCCATTAGGGTGTGTTGGGAAACTCTTGTTCAGGTTCCCATGGCAAAGGTTCTAGGCATTCCTTCGGTTATGGGGCAGATGACCTTATTTATTATGGTCCTTGGAATTCCCCCTTTGTGCCATCGTCAATTATATGTACCTACAGATGCTCATTAGGGGTTGGTATACATTAATCCACCAACCAATCATTCATTATCTGTGACACTAAATTCTCATCAAGCTTGTAACAACACTTCCACCATTACTTGTCAGGGTCTATATGTGCATGTATATACATGTGGTGAGGAGTTGCATGGAGCATTGCGATTTCCTTACAGACTTCAACAACCTATACTGAAATGTGTGATACCTTGAAAATATCATAATTAATGACTTATTTCCATATATAAAATTTCAAATTTGTATTCACCTAGCTCTTTTTATCATAAGTATACTAGAGTGATCCAAACCACAGCGCAATAAATTTTGTCTTGTTTGGAATAGGAAAGTTGGTATCCTGAGAGACCTGCCATTTTTGCAAAGCAATCAGGATCAATAGCCATGCATAATGGAACTCGACATTCCTATCCTTCGCCTACAAACAATCTTGCATAAATTGATTTAGTAGAAAGGTGATCCATTTCATCTAGACATGTGTGACACATTTCGTTGCAATAGCCACTTCTCCTATAGGTCAATGCTCCTTTTGGCACTTCCTAAGAAACTTACAAGAAATTAATAGCATGGAAAAATTCACCTACTCATCACTTATAGAGGATATTAATATCCCCCTCCATCCACAAACTGCATTATATTTTTCTATCACCTTCTTACCAACATCATTTTCATTCTTTTTATCAAATGGATAACCCATAAATCCTAGATATGAGTTATGAATCAATTTCTATAGGCTCACAGAGCCACATCTCTATTTTGTACACAACCGAGAGTAATTTAACACAAATATTCACTTCATTACTAGACCAAAATGGGGGATATCTAACAAATTTAAAATACATGATTTATCAACCCCCTTAGTCCATTGTTGAGGTTCACAAACCCGTGGAAGTCTTGGTTGGACTATGATAGTCATGTACTTTACCTGAGCAAACTGGGGAAAATTGTTGGGGTATGTGACAATGCATTCATTATATTTCAGCTTGTCGATCATGTTGAGCATGCCGCTTGATTTGATAACACATTTCAGAATTGAAGGTGTTAACAATTTATACTTTGGCTCTTTCAACAACTGAGTTTTTTTATTTTCCAACAAGTTGTGGAGGCCGCACACCACTAGCGACTTTTGTCCTTGATTTATCGGGAACTAATGATGAGGCCATTGCATATGTATCTAACAAATACAAAATTCATCTGCAACTACATTTTGATTAGTTTTGTGCTTCACGCCTCGACTTTACTCTTACAACTATGAGACAATGAGTAAAGAACTAGATGAAGTATTAGTGACTTACATGCCTTGTGCACATTTTCAAGAACAATAACTTTTAGTAATCTTGGTTATATATTATAATAAATTCATTAGGCATGAACATCGTTTGTGATTCTATCCATGGTAGAATTCATGCCAAGCAAACTTCCTAACATTGCCACTGATCTAGGACACATTTTTCTTTAATAAATTTAATGTCCCTTTTAATATATTTCCACAATGTCCATCCACATGGGTAGCACATGCTTTTACTGGCTCCTTTTTCTACAATTTCTTGGTTTCTATTGGCATCATTGACCACTAGATGTAGTCCACTTTTCATGTTATCACTGGTACTGCACACTTTCCTTGAATGCTTATACATGTGGCTGTGCAATGTTCTTGGTGCACATTGTGTTAGCCCTTCACTGCAACAATATATATCTACTTTTCCAAGTTAGTCACATTGTTCCTACGAACACAACATTCTTTGGGTTCTCTACTTCACAATGTTGACCTGTGAATGCCAATAAGGTTACAAAAACAAATATTTTTTACCCCTACAAACACATCAACTTTGGAAAGTGGGGCAATTGTCTCTATACAATTTTAGTCGGTTCCCATTGACAAGCTCATTGATGGGATCCTCATTCAGTTTCTCCAATTGTATTGTCACTGCATTTGTGACATACTGCATAATATACAATCCAAGCTAATGCATTTGAAATTTCCTAGGGTGTTTCATAAATTCCTTGTCATACATCAACACAAGATCATCAACCTAGGATTTCTTTTGCTTGATATGGAAATCATGCCATGCCTTTTCCCTAGCCTTCACCTCCTAATAGGTCAACATTTTTCACCTCTCGAGTTCAATAAATATGGAGAACTAGAAATGAAAAGGTTTGTTACTAAACTACATATAAAAGTAATTTTATAAGAAGAAATCATTTTTCCAAACACGCTTGCAAGCAATATTTCAAAATACAATATTTTCAAACGTTCTATTTTGGTTTGGTTTTCTCTACAGGAGCATGTAATGTGCAACTTTATAATTTCAATACATAAAGTTGGTTTTTTAGTAAATTGATATATAATTGTAGTCTAAAACCTCTCTAAAATGACAATTTGAGATACTAATATTTGGAATAAATTAATGAAATAAATAACACTAATATGATTTTATGGTTATGTAATAGCCTTGGGAGATTGCATTAGAAAAGATAAACACCAAACGAAAAAACTTAGGAAAAAATGACAAGCAAACAAAAAGATAACTCCTCGGAGAACCACATTAAATAAAAAGTCAACTGTCGAATTAAACAGAACAACATATAAGTGAGAGGAAGAAGCTTACCTTAAGAATGTCACTGCAAATAGTAGCACAATAGTCTTTGTGCCATTTATATTTTCTCAAGTAATATTGTCAAGTTGGAAGTGATAGGTTTGGAGTTGAAAGTAAGATCACCAAGTGAAATTCTATTCAAGATGGAAAGGTCCTGTTGTTCCCCACCTTGTGAAGAAGGATCATCCCTTTCTCTTTCATTATTCCTATCAAAAGAACCTTTTCCCCTTTTCTCTCCCTCCCTTTAAATTTTATTTTTGATTCAATTATCCTTTTCAACTTCTCATAAATTGAACCTTTCCTCATTTTCCCTCACTTTAAATTCATGTTCCCATTCCCTTTCAATTCCCCTCATGAACCTTTCAGAAAATACTTCTTGTTCGATAGCACCGTGAAACCCTCTATAGTTTCCTTCCCTTTTCATCTCTACATCATCCCCAATTCTTGTTCATAATTTGATCCCTCTTTGATAGCAAGCTCCCTTGACAGGACACTCAACCTTCCAGAATATATTTCTTCTCCCCTTGGCTAGTTTGTTTCATAAAGCACTCTGCAATCCATTCCAATATATTTTCTTTATTTGTTAGTGATAAGTAACTAGGTCAAATCCCAATGAGTTTAGGGTAGTTTTTTTGACATAAAAGAAATTCTCTAACATGCCAAATAAAATAATCCTTCGTAGGTGACAACATGCAAAAAATGAGTTTAATATTTTTAAGCGCTCATTTTCTTTAAAATCAAGTTTAATATCTCTATTTTGAAACTAACAAGGAATTTTTTTGGCTCAAGTCTTTCCTGAATATCTGGCGAGTCTCTCATATCAATAAGATTTTTCATCTCTAGCTTGGCCTAGCCATTTATTGAATATATGAAAAGTGTCTTGATGATCTTTTCAATAATAGTGGCAAATTCCTATCATGGACCTCTCTGAGGACCATTATCAATCCATAACACGTTGAAATCTTCAATGGTCACATTCCCTTTCCTTTTCCGTGTTGTCCCCAATTATCGTTCCATCATTATGGCCTTTCTTATAGCAAGCTCCCTTGATCAGTCACCGACCTTCCAATTAACTCGATTCCTGCTCCTCTAGTCTAGGTTATTTCACAAAGTCATCTGCAATCCATCCCAATAGGATTTTCTTTATTTTCTAGTGGTAGGTCATGAGGTCGAAACCCTATGAATTTAGGGTAGACTTTTGGTCATTAAATAAAGCCTCTGACATTCCAAACAAAGCCAACACCAATTTACATACTTTTTAGTGTTTGTAAGCTAAAACATCTAGTTTAATGCTTTTTACTGTGGAAATCGACCCAAATTTTTTATGGCATGATTCTTTCTGGAATGTGTGGAGAGTCTCTCAACTTTCAAGTCAAGAATGTTTTTTCTAAAATCTGGTCCAACTATTTATGGAATATTTGGAAATCTCTCAAGAATCTTGTCAATAATAGTGGTGAATTACCCTTATGAACATCTCCATAGACCATTCTTGTCCTATAGCACGTTGAAACCCCTGATGGTCATTTTCACTTCCCACTCCACATCATCCCTAATTCTTGTTCCATAATTATGGTCTTCTTCATAATAATCTCCCTCCATGGTCACTCAACCTTCTAGACTCTATTCCTACTCCCAACCAAAGCCATTTCAGGGAGGCCTTTGTAATGCAGTTCAATATGAATTTGTTTATTATCCAATGGTAATTCGCAAGGTCGAAACTTGGTGAGTCCAAGAGAGCCACTTAAAATATTTCTTGAATGTATGGGGACCCTGTCATATGAATAATGCCTTGTTTGGAGTCCATCCTAGATGTTTATTGAATGTTTGGAAAGTCTCAAAAATCTTCATAACAATAGGGGTGATTTTTGTTTCATAAATTGAAAGGAATAAATATGTCATTCATTTTTCTCTAGAAATGCTTTAGGTATTAGCTGAAAATGCCACTGAACTCTTCGAGATGGCGAGTTAGAATCATCTCCTTGTGGGTGCTCTGGTTGGATGAATACGAAGGAGAAGTGTATTTTGCATACATATCCAACTCTTGAACTCTAAAATCAAATGAAAGAAACCTAATGGAAAAATTTGACACAGTTATATGAAGGATGTGAGATGTCTTTCAGTGATTAATTTTGCATATCATACCTGACCCTTGACCTCTCAAATCAAATGAAAGAAATCTAATGACAACCAGAAAGATCGATTTGATGAGCCTGGGTTACAAGATTTTCCATTTGGGTAGACCATGGGATGTTTAGATGCAAAGGAAATTTATTTAAAAGTATATATTTTTTAATCATTTAATATTCAAAATGTGTAGTAATATTTGTACAAATTATTTAAATTGGTAAGGGTTTCATAATTTTTTTTAATAAAGTTTCAGTGATTTTATTATATAAAATTTGGGTGAAACATTTTTAATGTTTTCTAGAAGAGAGAGAGAGAGAGAGAGAGAGAGAGAGAGAGAGAGAGAGAGAGAGAGAATTTAATCTATGAATTAAATTTAGTCTGGAAAGTTTTGCTTATATTAAAATCTAAGTAGTTTTGAACTTCATCCTTCTCAAAATTGTTGAATAGTTGATAATTAAGATGTTATTTGTAATGATTTAAATTATTCCATCGAAGTGGATGATCATTTATCATATATTCAATGATAAATCTCAATCTCATTATGTTACCGATGACAATTATTATATATTATTATGCATGGCATATGTGCTTCTCTTCTCCCCATCACATGTCAAATGTGTTAACCGTATGGAAATCCATGAAAGTAGTATTTAAGGAGGAAATTAATGAATGAAGATGAAATCAATCTCTTTGACATTTTATAAATGGATACGATAATGAATGAAGAAAGATAAGTTTGAAAACATGAACATTTTTGAGTGCATCTGCGTGTAATTCCCTTTAAAATTCGCTTTCCCAAGCTATAATAAGTTTGGTCATTATGAAAGGGAGTGTGTTTTGGGCTTATTTTAAATCTAGTTGTTCCCTTGGATAGGTAATTAATAAACCTAAACAATAATATTGTGAAACAACTCTAGAGTTGGTAACTTGATTGGTTGGGAGCATTCTCCAATTTACTAAGAATAATTTTAAAAGATAGATTTAACTTTTATTACACTCACCTAAAATATACATTCTTGCTAAATTATAAATTAGTAATATATGTACTTTAAAACTATAAATATGTGTGTAATGCTTTATAAACATAATTTATTTACTTATGATAAAGTAAGCACGAAGTGTGAAGTGTAATTGGCCTCTGCAAGGCATATTTGAGCGCTGAAGATTGTGAACGTTTAACAAAGAGGTTAAACTTAGATTATTACAACCATTGAATTATGACATATACTCCTCCTATTGGCAATCCAAGATCATGTCCCCACAAAGTGCTTTTTCGTTGAGTCGGGAACAAAATTATCTTCACAAAAACTGGCAATCCAAGGTCATGTCCCCACAAAGTGCTTTTTTGTTGTGCTGGAAGTCAAGAAAAGTGCTTTTGTTTTGCATAGGTGGCAATCAAGAAAAGCTTGACCATTGAATCCAGCCAATATTTGTTTCTGATCCTTGTCCCAATCTTTGCCTTTTACGAATCTACTCCTCCTTCTCCCATGGCTAATGCACTTCGCTATATGAGTCTTGTCTTGGAGCTCCATGTCATGTATGTTTGTGAGTCTGGTGGTCTCTGTATGAGTTTTTTGTAGTCTGGTCTAGTCTCTGTATGAGTTTCTTGTTGTCTGGTATGGTCTGGTCTGGTTTGCGTGTTGTTGTGTTGCGCGGTACGGGGAGTTGAAGGTAAACATACATCACATCAATTTTCTCAAGGTAGACAGACATCACCGGAGTGAAAGGTATGTGAATGAGGAGATATCCACCCATATCCTTCTCAATCCTAGGTATGCAAATTTCTGTACATGTAACCTTCACACAGATGTTAGATTAGATTGGCTTAGTAATTGGAATACACTGCAAGAATTAGAATTAATATGATTTTGTAATTATTTCATGCAATTAGCTCTATTCTAGGATATCTTGAATTACCAGGCTAAACGCGTAAATATGAATGGGCACCTTCTTCAGTTTTTGAATCCACAGAAATTGCCTAATTATGAATTGGTACATGCCCTGCTTCAGTTTTTGAATGCACATATATTTCTAGGCTAAACGTATTTATATGAATTCATATTTTCATGGGATAGGATTCAATCAATCACAGGTAGATTAGGTTAATTTCTATGCATCGAGTCTCTATTTTTCTTCTTTTTCTAGTTATAAATTCAAATAGAGTCTCTGTTTTTCTTCTTTTTCTAGTTATAGATTTAAATAGAGGCACATAATTAAATCCGCTCACATCCACATCGTCATCCCCATCCTCCTCTCTTTTGGTAAAATCCTGTATAGTCTCTTTGTTTCAACTTTCTCCGTCTTCTTGGGTTAATGTTCGTCTGATATGGTCAACTTTTGTATAGTCTCTTTGTTTCTCTGTCTCTTTCTTTTGTTAATTCAATTTTGTTAAATGCATATGAGTAGCTCTCTATTATCAATTTTGTTGTTAAATGCATACAAGTAGTAGCTCTGCTCTCTGTTTTATATGCAATTCTGTATGATAAGGCCATCATTGTGCTTTTACTTATACTGTTTGTGCTTTTTCTTATGCAATTATGGATGATAAGGCTCTGTGTTTGTACTCTCTGTTTTATATGCAATTGTTTATGATAAGGCCGTCATTGTGCTTTTACTTATACTGTTTGTGCTTTTGCTTATGCAATTATGGATGACAAGGCTCTCTGATTATACTATTGTGGATGTAGCATTCCCTTACCTCGTTGGGCTTGGGAAGAAGTCCTTACTTGGGAAGAAGTCCTTATGCACCGATAACTATAAGGCTGGAAGGAGAAAAAAAGAGTATATATATCTCATTAGGGTGCGACACCCTACCTCTGCGCAAGGGAAGAACGCCGATTCAGGTATACACAGATTATATGAGAAGTTTCAGAGATACTACGTTCAAAGATTATATGCCCATCTAATTCTCTCTCCAACTAATTGAAACATAGATTTCCATAGATTAAGTCTTCAATTGATCTGAATAGGTTCTGTTTGTTTCCTTCCTTCTTGAGAATCAATCTAAATAGGCTCTGTCTGTTTGTTTCCTTCCTGAGAATCAATCTGAATAGGCTCTGTGTGTTTGTTTCCTTCCTGAGAATCAATCTGAATAGGCTCTGTTTGTTTCCTTCCTGAGAATGCAAGTTTGCCATACATGCAGGAAATTCAAGCTGGAGTAGGGACTTGTGGGGAGCTGAGGTATCCCTCAGATCCTGAAAGCAATGACACCTGAATTGCCCAGTTTCAATGTTACGACAAGGTAAATCAGCCTTACTTTTCCCGGACAATGGGAATTCCAAATCTGTGATACACATAGTAGAATAGAATCCAATAATTTTATTTATGACCTCCTTAAAACTGTAATCACCTAAATGTTTTGAATCCAATTTTTGTACAGTATACGAAGGCGTCCTTGAGAGCCCGTGCAAAGAGGCGAGCGGGCGGGAATTTGTTGTCTCTGATCGATCGAGAGACTTGTTCAGCCTCTGCGCGGTGTTTCTGTTGAAAAACAGAGTGACTGTGCTGCATGATGCTAGTCTTATTCAACCAGCACAGACAGGTATGAATATTTTGTAATACATATATATATATATATATATATATATATATATATATATATATATATATATATATATATATATATATATATATATATATATTTAGCAGGCCATTTCCCATTAAATTTGCAGACAGTATGTTAGGCCGCTATACTACTAGTGTAACCCCTTATTGTTATTAGTATAACCCACTTATTATATTGATGTACCCATGTAGTGCCCATATTGTTACTATTGTGCCCCATAGAAGCCCTCTATTGTTATTATTGTGCCCTTACATTATTATTGTTATGTCGGCTCTGATTATGTTATGACCCCTTAGACTCCTATATATAGAAAGGAGGTCTTTTCATTTGTATCATCCAAGAATTGTTCATTTATGTAATGTAAAGGAGGTTGCCCCCTCGAAGAGGCTGAATTCTAAGGCGTTGATCTATCTTTTCTATCTTTTCTTGAGTTGGTTTCACAACATTTGGTATCAGAGCTTTGGATTCTAGGGTTTCGCTACTACAAATAGGTCATCGTGGCATTTTCACTATAACTTTTTTTCTGCGACGTTTCAGAAGTTGCAAAAAAAACCCATTTGAGAAGAAATCGTGCTGAACCTTGGGTCCAAATTTCAGAGCTTTTGCGCTATATTTGCGGAGATATGATCTGAGGAAGTTGATCTTTTTGCAGACTCCTAAATTACATTCCAAACAGGTGACCTGGGGAACATCGTCATAACTTTCTCTCTAGGGATCAGATTGAATTTTTGTAAGAAGGTACAAAAAGAGGATGGACTGTAGTTTCTTGTATGCATTTTTTAGATCCAAAGGTCGAAACAATGACACGTGGCACTTCACACAATTTCGCTCTTCTGGAAAGGTCTAGAATCAGGTCATCTTGGGAGATTGTGCATAACTCTTTCTTAGAGAATCCAATTTGGATCAGACTGGTGGCATTGGAAAGAGGACATAGAGGGCTACTATAGTTCACAATTTCATAACTTAAAGATCTGAAAGTACAGAGTCATTCATTTCAAGGTCGAGCTCCTAAAATCAAGAAAAAGCAAGATGAGGAAGTTTGATGGCAAGGATCCGGTAAATTGGATACTTCAGATGGAGCAATATTTTGATCTACATGGTGTACAACTGTTACAAAAGGTATGTATTGCATCTTCATATTTAGAACGAGATCAATTTTTATGGTACAAAGGGCTTTGTTCTCGTAAACAACTTGTTACGTGGTCAATTTTCACGGAGGAAATGATAGCACATTATGAGGATACAAAGAGCAACACCTTCTTTAGAGCAACACCGCAACAATTGGAAAGAGTAAAAGGGCTTTGTGACATAGTGGAAAGCAAAATTATGGAAACCAGGAAGCGTACCCCTCACAACTATAAAGATGGAAGTGTTGTTTCTCCTAGCCTTCCACAACCTACAAGGGTTACACCACAACAATTGGAAGAAAAAAGAGAAAAAGGGCTTTGTTACAATTGTGATAGCAAATGCACTAAAGGTCATAAGTGCGCTGAGAAGAAATTATTTTACATAGAATATGAAGAGGAGGAAGAAAAGGATCAAGAAACATCAAAAGAAGAAGATATACACCAGGACCCCACCCCAGAGAAAGAAGAAATGAATCAGACCATATCTTGTAAAGCATTGGCAAGAATTACCACTCCTCAAACTCTCAAGATAGAAGGACATATCAAGACGAAAAAGGTGCAAGATGTGAAAGATCACATCGAGAAAGAAGAAATGAATCCAACCATATCTTGTAATTCATTGTTCGAAATTACCACTCCTCAAACTATCAATATAGAAGGACGTATCAAGAAGAAAAATGTTCAAGAAGTGAAAGATCACATCAAGCATCAAGAAATGAATCCGACCATATCTTGTAAAGGATTGGAAGAAATTACCACTCCTCAAACTCTAGAGATAGAAGGACATATCAAGAAGAAAAAGGTTCAAGCAGTGAAAGATCACATCGAGCATCAACAACAAGTTCTCCAACTTTTAAAGGATAACGCCACTTCGGTGCAAAATCAAACAAAACAACAGGTAGATCAACATCGTAGTGAAAAACGTTTTGATGTAGGTGATTGGGTATTTTTACTGCTACATCACAAGCAAGCTATTTATGAGAAGGAAATGTTGGCAATACTACATGCACTTACAAAATGGTGACCTTACCGAATGAGAAGACTCTTCAAGGATGAGGATGTGGAAGCATTGTTTTGTGCTATTTATATTATCCAACCAGATTGGATAAACGAAGCAAGGGATGAATGGAAGAAGGATGAAGAAGTATGGCCACTTATTCAAAAGTTTCAAAAGATCCCAATTCAAACAATATTGCCAAAAATTGAAGAGGAAGGAAAAATCATATTGGAACCTGGAGCAGTCACAGAAATAAGAACCCGACAACTACGAAATCGATAAATTTCAGAGTATCTCATAAAGTGGAAGAACTTATCCACTGAATATTCCACATGGGAGGACAAGAATTTTATACAAAATCATCAAGAACTACTCAAGCGTTGAGGACAACGCTTTTTAAAGGAGAGGGGCATGTTAGGCCCCTATATTACTAGTGTAACCCCTTATTGTTATTAGTATAACCCACTTATTATATTGATGTACCCATGCAGTGCCCATATTGTTACTTGTGCCCCATAGAAGCCCACTATTGTTATTATTGTGCCCTTACATTATTATTGTTATGTCGGCTCTGATTATGTTATGACCCCTTAGACTTCTATATATAGAAAGGAGGTCTTTTCATTTGTATCATCCAAGAATTGTTCATTTATGTAATGTAAAGGAGGTTGCCCCCTCGAAGAGGCTGAATTCTAAGGCATTGATCTATCTTTGCTATCTTTTCTTGAGCTGGTTTCATAACATAGTAGAATCTTTAAAGCGAATGTAGATGGGTTGCGAATGTAATATTTAGTACCCAATAAATCCTCAACCTCTACTTCAGGGCATCTAGTGTGATGGTTAAAAATTGATAAGCAGTGCATACTTCGCAAACCTTGAAATGATGGTGAGATGATCTCCCTCAGCATCGAAGACTACCACTGAGCATGTGACCCAGGGCTTTGTAAAACCATGTTGATGCTTTCTATATTTGTGATCAACTGGTATTCCATTCCATGTAATGAAATGACCAAAAATATGGGTTTTCTTAGCTTAGATTCGATTGGGTTTAATAGTCAACAACATCTGAACCTTCGATTATTTGTTTTGAATATATGAACAAATGGAAGGTGGATGACCTAGCACTGATCCACCCGCACGGTTATATGGAGAACACGAGAAGCGTGGAGGAGGTGGATCCCTGTGCCAGTGGGACCTAGTGCTTGGATTTACAGGCATGTTCAGTGAGTAGAGCAGCAGCTTCAGGCATCAGTGTCACAAATCAAAATAATGTCTAACCACTGTGTGTTGTTCATATTCTTCCCAGCGCCAGTGCGCTGGATCAACTCCTCATCGATGGGTATATTTTCTTATTTTTCATTTTATTTATAGATAGAAATTCGGATAACCCGCTGAATTTATCTGTTTTGGTAAGTAATTGGATTCCATTATTGTGGGATTCATTTTCAGCTGCTGTGTGACAAGTTCTCAGCAAGAATGGGATGCAGGAAGCAAACCACTGATGGGCTTCAAGATACACAGGTGCTCACCATTACCATTTTCTTTTTTTGATGTTGCTTTTTCCATTATAATTACCTTAAGAAAAATAGTCCCTCCTATAATATTTGCCTCAGGGTTCCATTATTTGACCAAACCAATTCATCCTCTATGTTCTTAATTCTAACATGACTCATTTTCAGTTTTCTTGTATAGGCCTCCCATACATCTCCTTCAATACCATCCAAACCTAGGAAGTTTGCTTTCTTCCACTCTTGATGCCATATACATTAGAATTCTAGGGGGTTGCCTAATCTAAGTTATAGTTGTTTTGAGGGACTTACTTCTCCACTTCCAACCTTAGGAAGGATTAGTTCCTACCCTTTACTCTTTCTCCATTACCAACTTCCCACAGTAGCCAATTCTGCACAAGAGGGAAGGCTTGGACAATGACCTTCCAACATATCAACAAATTACATTATGAGCATTCTTGGAAGGTCTTCTAATGAATTAGGTTCAATGTATTTTTATAGGATAACTTGGCTTCATAGACCCTTATTTGATACGAGCCTCCATATGCCTCTAGCTACCAAAGCCTTCCCAAAATTAGGCATATTCTAGTAAGCCCCAACTCCTTCACCTTCTTAAATCTCAACTTCTTCATCACTTTCGATTTTTAACTATGTTCATGTTCCAACATTTGCATTTTCTCTTCTTACAATGAAGCCTACTAAATGAGCCAATTTCAGTGAATAAGTACCTTTTTTATCTCATTATTATAGTAGAGTCTAGACTTTTTAGTTTTCAAACTTATTTTCATCTAAATGATCTTTTTCCTTTTGAAGTCAAAGTACATGCTCCAATACTAATGCTCAATATGTAGCAAAGTTTCTCTTTAGTCAAGTTAAGAAGATGATTTCAATCATCAAATTATGTTAGTCACTTTCTTAAATGATAAATCAATTTATGCATATTTTGTTCCACTATATAGAAAGCATGGATTTCCACTGAATTTTAAAATATATTATTTTTGCAGAGAATGACTTGGATATGTGCATGGCCACGACATACAAAGCATTTACATGTCCATCATGTTCATGACAAAAGACATGAAATGATTACGACATTAATCGCTTTCAAAAGAAATTAACATTTATTTATTCATCGTGTTGTAGTTACTCTCAAAAACTCATAATAATAATAATAATTTTTTTTTTTTGAAGGGGCTAAAAATCCCCTTCCCAATGCGCTTAAGAACGAACCATGGTCGTTCTTAAGGGTTTGTGCATCCTCTCTCCTTTTCCACTTCTTAGTTTTTACTTTTCCTCAGATTTGGTTATGTCTAATAGTAGTTAGCATCATAGATTTTAAGCTAATAACTTTTAATGATACATCAATCTACATTATGGAACGTACTTGAAATTTGAAATCCAAAATTAACTTCTTAATTGTTAATGTATGCTTCACACATTTTAAATTTTTAAATGCATTAAAACAGTTTTTGTT
Organism: Pinus tabuliformis; assembly: GCA_031772625.1. Classification (NCBI taxonomy): domain Eukaryota; kingdom Viridiplantae; phylum Streptophyta; class Pinopsida; order Pinales; family Pinaceae; genus Pinus; species Pinus tabuliformis. The sequence goes on along the minus strand of CM062809.1, from coordinate 471,292,848 downwards.
TGTGTATTGACGTGTATTCATGTTATTTTAATGTAATGTTTGATGACATTTTGTACTTTGTTTATGATTGTCTATGATAATGTTTGTTGTTTGAGTTTTAATGGTTGTATTTACAATGAATATGTATGGCATGTTGATATGTATTGAAATGTTTGTGTGTCTATTTGTCTCCCTTAGCAATGACCATTCACAACATGTTTTTTGTGATGATTAAAATTTGATGTGTGATATGTGTGTATTTGCAATATTTTATGTGTGGTGATCAAAATTTGATAGGTGATATTTGTATGTTTTTGTATCTACAATATTATTTATGTATGGTGATCAAGATTTGATGTGCATTCATGATTGTAGCAATATTTTTGGTTTTAGTTTCAATTGTATGGTTGTTTATTTGCAATGATTTTGTATGACATTTGGATATGTAATTTGGAATGTGTGGGAAATTTCATTTGGAAATGCTTAGTATCTCCATGTGCTTGTATCTTATCCATTTACTATATTTTTAGGGTGATGTTTATATGTTTTTGTATTCTTGTATTTTGATGTGTGTTCATGAATGTAGCAAAGTTTGGGGTTTTTGTGTCGTTTGTATGGTTGTGTATTTACAATGATTGTGTATGACATTTGGATATGTACTTTGGAATGCACGTGAAATTTCATTTGGCAATGCTTAGTATATCCATGTGCTTGTGTCTTATGCATTTTCAATATTTTTAGGGTGTAATTGATATGTGATGTTTCTATGTAAATTGTATATGCTTGCATTTTGATGTGTATTCATAATTGTCGCAATGTTTGTGGTTTTAGTTTCATTTGTATGATTGTGTATTTACAATGATTGTGTATGACATTTGGATATGTACTTTGAAATGTGTGAAATTTCATTTGGCAATGCTTAGTATCTCCACGTGCTTGTATGTTACGCATTTACAATATTTTTAGGGTGTAATTGATATGTGATGTTTCTATGTTTGTGTATTCTTGTATTTTGATGTGTATTCATGATTGTAGTAATGTTTGTGGTTTTAGTTTCATTTGTATGGTTGTGTATTTAGAATGATTGTGTATGACATTTGGATATCTACTTTGGAATGTGTATGAAATTTCATTTCGCAATGCTTAGTATCTCCATGTGCTTGTATCTTATGCATTTACAATATTTTTAGGGTGTAATTGATATGTGATGTTTCTATGTTTGTGTATTCTTGTATCTTGATGTGTATTCATAATTGTAGTAATGTTTGTGGTTTTAGTTTCATTTGTATGGTTGTGTATTTACAATGATTGTGTATGACAATTGGATATGTACTTTGGAATGTGTATGAAATTTCATTTCGCAATGCTTAGTATATCCATGTGCTTGTATCTTTTGCAAATTAAAATATTTGTAGGGTGTAATTACTGTGTGATGTTTCTATGTTTGTGTATGCTTGTATTTTGAGTTTGATTTGCATAGTATTTACAATTATATTGTATGACTTGTATTTTAAAGTGTGTGAATTTCTTTTACCAATGTGTAATGTTTACATAGGCTTGTATGTTTATGCATTTACAACATTTTTTGTGTTTGGCATGTAATGTTTGTATGTTTGACAATTTTTGTGGTTTCTGTATTTACAATTTCTTTGCTTGCAATAATTAAAACTTTGATGCTTATTTTTTTGTAATAAACAAAATTTACACATAATGTTTTTATGTTTGCAAAATTTGATCTGCAATCATGTATTAATGGAAATTTGATATGCATTGCTAATTGTGTATAATATTTATTATGTTGTTTCCTTTATATCTACGTATTTAGAATGAATGTGGATGACATGTTGTATGTAATTTAAAATATAAGGTGGCCTTTGGGGAGTGATGAGTGTAGTTTAATTATAGGCTAGAAGTGAGGGGGGAGGCCAGATGAGCTTCCACCTTCACATGGTTGGCTCTTGCAATAATTAAAACTTTGATGCTTATTTTTTTGTAATAAACAAAATTTACACATAATGTTTTTATGTTTGCAAAATTTGATCTGCAATCATGTATTAATGGAAATTTGATATGCATTGCTGATTGTGTATAATATTTATTATGTTGTTTCCTTTATATCTACGTATTTAGAATGAATGTGGATGACATGTTGTATGTAATTTAAAATATAAGGTGGGCTTTGGGGAGTGATGAGTGTAGTTTAATTATAGGCTAGAAGTGAGGGGGGAGGCCAGATGAGCTTCCACCTTCACATGGTTGGCCTCGTTAGTAGAGAATTTATGATTCTTGAAGCTAAGAGAAGCTCTCTATGTAAATACATACATGCAAGCATTAGAGCCCAATTTTTATCATCCCCCACTATATATATATATATATATATATATATATTATTTTTTTTAAGTGTGGTTCACGAACACCCTGGTTAGTGAGTGGTCACTACGTCCATGGAAAAATCTGGGCTAATCGCCCCTTGGCCTACTGGCAAGACCTAACCCCAAGGGCTTCGGGCATATTCAACCCTGTGACCTCCCAATGGCGAGGCACGGTTTTTGACCAACTGAGCTAACCCTTGGGGCTAACATCCCCGACTATATATATATATATATATATATATATATATATATATATATATATATATATATATATATATATAGATATAGATATAATGAAATTTGATGCTTAATGTTTTTATATTTTTGTGAATAATCTAGAAATAGTAGAACAAAATCACTCCTCACAAGAGCCCTCACTTTGAAAATATATTTGATCATATTTATACAATTTATTAAAACTTCAAAAATAATAATATTTGCATACCATTAAAAATTTATATTGATTTTTTATAGTAATTTAATACTAATATTAATATTAATATTAATAAGATATTTGTTATTTAAATTTTATATATGATAAATGAGTAAAATAGTTTTAATTTAATTCATATGATTATATATTTTAATATATACATATATATATATAATAATAATATTTTATATTTAAATATTTATTATATATTTATTAAAAATAATATTATATAATTATATAATATCGAAATATGATGTAATCAATAATAATAATATTAGAACATGTATAATATTATTATTTTTAAATATACTTCACAATTTCATGAATTAATGCTAGCTAGAGTGAGTTAACCCATATTCCTTAGTAAAAAATAAAGTATAAAGTATATATATATATATATATATATATATATATATATATATATATATATATATATATATATATATATATACATATATATATATACATATATATATATACATATATATATATATATATATATATATATATATATATATATATATATATTAACATATATAATAATTTGATTAAAATATTTAAAATTTAAATATATAATGTTTAATATATTTGTTAAAGAAATTTACAATATATTTGAACATATGTGTACACTATTTAAAACTTGAAGAATAATGTTGTGTATATTATTAAAAAATTATATTGATTTATTTGGGACTTTTAGCCTCTTGATTTTGTGTCCATGAAGGTTTTGGATTGGTTTATGTTGGTGGATTTGAACTGTACACTAGAAATTCAAGATTTTGAGGTGAGGTAGGCTCGCTGGATTTATATGATCATTTATCTTGTTCACTTGATCCTTACATACATTAGTATTTTGTGTTTCTCTCTTGGAGGTCACTTTTGTGCTTCTCATAGCTTATGATTGGAGGTTTTATGACATAAATTAATCTTAACTTGTTGTGGGTTTCACTTAATTTCGAAGTGGAGATTTGGATAGTGTTCTTTGAAGGCCCTATTTCCAGTTTACTATTTTGGTTCTCTCTGATATTCAATGTTCCTAAGGTGGTTATTGGGTTTATTCTTTATGTAACACTCTCTTTTCTTGTGGTTTGTATATGATTTCAGTTATGTCTATGCTCAGGTCAGTGTTTCATCTTAACAATGGTGGTGAAAACTATCATGGCTCGCGGTGGCAATGATAGATTTTGTGATTATGTAATGAAAGCCATGCATCAATAATTATCTGATATATTTCGAAACATGCAACACCTTCGAACTAGAATTCAACATCTGGTGGATGAACTGGGTTATATCATATCATATTTGGAGGAAATTTTATTAAAAATGAGCAATGATAATGACACAACAGATGGTGAAAATGGCAATAGGTGGGTGATACCCTTGGATGGTTAATTTAGTATTTTGACATGTGCAGTAAGATTTGTTTTTTGGTGGACCGATATTGGCGTATGTATAACTACAACAATATGGAATATTTCATAGCTTGTCAAGAAAAAATGTCTTAACTCAGGCTCGTTCTCTTGGCATCATGGGCAGAGCCTAAACCAAATAAAAGTAGATGAGAGAACTATGTTCGAGAAAGACACAAGAAGCTAGAAATTTGAGACTAAAATAAGGGCGATTAGGACTCTCAGAAAGGAAAAATCATGGAAACAAGCTAGAGCGAGAAATGGCAAGGGAGTATAGGGTGAAACAATGGATATTACAACTATAGGGTGGACCAAAGGGTGAATGAGGTGAACATAGATGAGACAATATATCTGGAGAACTTGTCACATGTAGGGCTACTAAGAGTGAAGTTTTGAGGAGTATCAACAATGGGGGAGTTCACATAGATTAAATTAGGGGGCATGGTCCTTCAACATGCAAGATTTTCATAACAAAGATGATGATATAGCTTCTCTCATTGATTTGGCACCATTCCTTCATGGATTTTTATATCATATGAAAATGATAACCTTTTTGAATTCATTCTGCTAGTAGAGTGCACTGAATTGGAAAACTCAATGCATTGAAGGAAATCCTTCAGTGCTGCATTTTCAAAGTAAATTCCCCTAGCAGGGAGAATGTTTGTCTTGGCTCTGTGCATGGCAACTACAACATCATTCTCCCTTACTTTTTTGTGCTAAGTATAGGTGGTTGATGTGTTCATATTTTTCATTAGTTGGCTTCACCCTTGCCCCTCGATTAGCAAGTGATGGATTGTGTGATTTTACATGATCAAGTGATATCTTGTGTTTTGAAGTTCACTTTTGCGTTAAAACACCCCATCGAGATATAATATATAAACAATAAATAAACACAAATACTCATTTTATTTTTATATATATGAAAATATAAATATTTATTGTATATACTATGTAAACAAAATATATATATATATATATATATATATATATATATATATATATATATATATATATATATATATAGATATATATATGCTTGCGGATGAGCCCTTATTTGAGTGATCCATCTGTCTAATTGTTTATTTTATCCCTTTATGTCTTCTTTGTTACTCTCAATATCATTCATCCCTACTTAGATATCATTAATACAAGGAAGATTGTGCCAAAAAGTGAGGCATGATATAATTTTATTTTTGTTTGATAAAAAAAAAAAATTTAAACTTTAAAAAATAAATTTTAGTTAAATTTTAATTATTATAAAATAATATTATAATAAATCAATATAATTTTTTAATAATACACACAACATTATTCATCAAGTTTTAAAAATAATATATTACATGTTCTAATGTTATTAATATTATTCGAAAAAAATAATATTATACATGTTCTAATGTTATTAATATTGATTAGATGATATTTCGATATTATATAATTATATAGTATTATTTTTAATAAATATATAATAAATATTTAAATATAAAATATTATTAAATTTATATATAAATATTAAAATATATAACCATATGAATTAAATTAAAACTATTTTACACATTTATCATATATAAACTTTAAATAACAAATATCTTTTTAATATTAATATTAATATTAAATTACTATAAAAAATCAACATAAATTTTTAATGGTATGCAAATATTATTATTATTGAAGTTTTAATAAATTGTATAAATATGATCAAATATATTCTCAAAGTGGGGGCTTTTGTGAGGAGTGATTTTGTTCTACTATTTCTAGATTATTCACATAAATATAAAAACATTAAACATCAAATTTCATCATCATCATCATCATATATATAGTGGAGGATGATAAAAATTGGGCTCTAATTCTTGCATGTGTGTATTTACATAGAGAGCTTCTCTTAGCTTCAAGAATCATAAATTCTCTACTAACGAGGCCAACCACGTGAAGGTAGAATCTCATCTGGCCTCCCCCCTCACTTCTAGCCTATAATTACACTACACTCATCACTCCCCAAACCCCACCTTCTATTTTAAATTACATAAAATATGTCATCCACATTCATTCTAAATACATAGATATAAAGGAAACAACATAATAAATATTATACACAATCATCAATGCATATCAAATTTCCATTATTATATGATTGCAGATCAAATTTTGCAAACATAAAAACATTATGCGTAAAATTTTGATTATTACAAAAAATAAGCATCAAAGTTTTAATTATTGCAAGCAAAGAAATTGTAAATACACAGACCCCAAAAATTGTCAAACATACAAACATTACATGTCAAACACAAAAAATGTTGTAAATGCATAAACATATAAGCCTATGTAAACTTTACACATTGGCAAAAGAAATTCACACACACTTTAAAATACAAGTCATACAATATAATTGTAAATACTATTCAAATCAAACTCAAAATACAAGCATACACAAACATAGAAACATCACATATCAATTACACCTTAAAAATATTGTAAATGCATAAGATACAAGCTCATGGAGATACTAAGCATTTCCAAATGAAATTTCAAACACATTCCAAAGTGCATATCCAAATGTCATACACAATCATTGTAAATACACAACCATACAAATGAAACTAAAACCACAAACATTACTACAATCATGAATACACATCAAAATACAAGAATACACAAACATAGAAACATCACATATCAATTACACCCTAAAAATATTGTAAATGCATAAGATACAAGCACATGGAGATACTAAGCATTGCCAAATGAAATTTCATACACATTCCAAAGTACATATCCAAATGTTAGACACAATAGATGTAAATACACAACCATACAAATGAAACTAAAACCACAAACATTACTACAATCACGAATACACATCAAAATACAAGAATACACAAACATAGAAACATCACATATCAATTATACCCTAAAAAATTTCAAATGCATAAGATACAAGCACATGGATATACTAAGCATTGCCAAATGAAATTTCATACACATTCCAAAGTACATATCCAAATGTCATACACAATCATTGTAAATACACAACCATACAAATGAAACTAAAACCACAAACATTACTAAAATCATGAATACACATCAAAATACAAGAATACACAAACATAGAAACATCACATATCAATGACACCCTAAAAATATTGTAAATGCATAAGATACAAGCACGTGGAGATGCGAAGCATTGCCAAATGAAATTTCACACATTTCAAAGTACATATCCAAATGTCGTACACAATCATACGAATGAAATAAAAACCACAAACATTGCTACAATTATGAATACACGTCAAAATACAAGCATATACAATTTACATAGAAACATCACATATCAATTACACCCTAAAAATATTGTAAATGCATAAGATCCAAATGTCATACACAATCATTGCAAATAAACAACCATACTAATGAAACTAAAACCAAAAATATTGCTACAATCATGAATGTACATCAAATCTTGATCACCATACATAAATAATATTGTAAATACTAAAACATACAAATATCACCCATCAAATTTTGATCACCACACATAAAATATTGCAAATACACACATATCACACATCAAATTTTAATCATCACAAAAAACATGTTGTGAATGGTCATTGCTAAAGGAGACAAACACACACACAAACATTTCAAAATACATAACATGCCATACATATCCATTGTAGATACAACCATTAAAACTCAAACAACAAACATTATCATAGACAATCATAAACAAAGTACAAAATGTCATCAAACATTACATTAAAATAACATGAATACACATCAATACATAAACAAAAATTGTTTTAACGCATTTAAGAATTTAAAATGTGTAAAGCATACATTAACAAATAAGAAGTTGATTTTGGATTTCAAATTTCAAGTATGTTCCATAATGTAGATTGATATATCATTAAAAGTTATTAGCTTAAAATCTATGATGCTAACTACTATTAGACATAACCAAATCTAAGGAAAAGTAAAAACTAAGAAGTGGAAAAGGAGAGAGGATGCACAAACCCTTAAGAATGACCATGGTTCGTTCTTAAGGGCATTGAGAAGGGGCTTTTTAGCCCCTTCAAAAAGAAATATTTTATTATTATTATTATGAGTTTTCCGCGAGTAATTACAACACAATGAATAAATAAACGTCAATTTCTTTTGAAAGCGATTAATGTCTTAATCATTTCATGTCTTTTGTCATGAACATGATGGACATGTAAATGTTTTGTATGCCGTGGCCATGCACATATCCCAATGATTCTCTGCAAAAATAATATATTTTAAAATTCAGTGAAAATCCATGCTTTCTATATAGTGGAACAAAAAATGCATAAACTGATTTATCATTTAAGAAAGTGACTAGCATAAATTGATGTTAATCATCTTCTTAACTTGACTAAAGAGAAACCTTGCTACATATTGAGCATTAGTATTGGAGCATGTACTTTGACTTCAAAAGGGAAAAAATCATTTAGATGAAAATAAGTTTGAAAATTAAATAGTCTAGACTCTACTATAATAATGAGATTAAAAAAAAATACTAATTCACTGAAATTGACTCATTTAGTAGCCTTGATTGTAAGAAGAGAAAATGCAAATGTTGGAACATGAACATAGTTAAAAATCAAAAGTGATGAAGAAGTTGAGATTTAAGAAGGTGAAGGAGTTGGGGCTTACTAGAATATGCCTAATTTTGGGAAGGCTTTGGTAGCTAGAGGCATATGGAGGCTCATATCAAATAAGGGTCTATGAAGCCAAGTTATCCTATAAAAATACATTGAATCTTATTCATTAAAAGACCTTCCAAGAATACTTATAATATAATTTGTTGATATGTTGGAAGGTCATTGTCCAAGCCTTCCCTCTTGTGCAGAATTGGCCACTGTGGGAAGTTGGTAATGGAGAAAGAGTAAGCGGTAGGAACTAATCCTTCCTAAGGTTGGAAGTGGAGAAGTAAGTCCCTGAAAACAACTATAACTTAGATTAGGAAACCTCCCTAGAATTCAAATCTATACGGCATCAAGAGTGGAAGAAAGCAAACTTCCTAGATTTGGATGGTATTGAAGGAGATGTATGGGAGGCCTATACAATAAAATGAGTCATGTTAGAATTAAGAACATAGAGGATGAATTGGTTTGGTAAAATAATGGAGCCCTAAGTCAAACATTATAGGAGGGACTATCTTTCTTAAGATAACTATAATGGAAAAAGCAACATCGAAAAAAGAAAACAATGAAATCTAATTACTTACCAAAACAGATAAATTCAACGGGTTATCCAAATCAATGAAATCTAATTACTTACCGAAACAAATAAATTCAGCAGGTTATCCAAATTTCTATCTATAAATGAGATGAAAAATAAGAAAATATACCCATCGATGAGGAGTTGATCCAGTGGACTGGCGCTGGGAAGAATATGAACAACACACAGTGAATCTGATGCGTGAAGCTGCTGCTCTGCTCGCTGAACATGCCTGTAAATCCACGCACTAGGTCCCACTAGCACAGGGATCCACGTCGTCCACGCTGCTCATGTTCTCCATATAACCGTGTGAGTGGATGGGTGCCATGTCATCCACCTTCCATTTGTTCATATATTCAAAACAAATAAACAAAGGTTTAGATGTCGTTGACCATTTAACCCAATCGAATCTAAGCTAAGAAAACACATATTTTTGGTCATTTCATTACATGGAATGGAATACCAATCGATCACAAATATAGAAAGCATCAACATGGTTTTACAAAGCCCTAGGTCACATGCTCACTGGTAGTCTTCGATGCTGAGGGAGATCAACTCACCATCACTTCAAGGTTTGTGAAGTATGCACTGCTTATCAATTTTTAACCATCACACTGGACGCCCTGAAGTAGAGGTTGAGGATTTATTGGGTACTAAATATTACATTTGCAACCCATCTACATTCGCTTTAAAGATTCTACTGTCTGCAAATTTAAGGGGAAATGGCATGCCACAACATATTTAATGGGAAATGGCCTGCTACATATATATTTCTTAAAAATATATATGTATTAAAAAATATTCATACCTGTCTATGCTGGTTGAATAAGAGTGGCATCATGCAGCACAGTCACTCTGTTTTTTTGACAGAAACACCGTGCAGAGGCTGAACAAGTCTCTCGATCGATCAGAGACAGCAAATGCCCGCCCGCCTGCCTCTCTGCACAGGCTCTCAAGGACGCCTTCGTATACTGTACCAAAATTGGATTCAAAACATTTAGGTGATTACAATTTTAAGGGGGTCATAAATAAAATTATTGGATTCTACTATTTGTATCACAGAATTGGAATTCCCATTGTCCGGGAAAAGTAAGGCTGATTTACCTTGTCGTAACATTGAAAGTGGTCAATTCAGGTGTCGTTGGTTCCAGGATCTAAGGGATACCTCAGCTCCCGACAAGTCCCCACTCCAACTTGAATTTCCTGTGTGTATGACAAACTTGCATTCTCAGGAAGGAAACAAACAGAGCCTATTCAGATTGATTCTCAGGAAGGAAACAAATAGATAGAGCCTATTCAGATTGATTCTCAGGAAGGAAGGAAACAAACAGAACCTATTCAGATCAATCGAAGACTCAATATATGGAAATATATGTTTCAATTAATCGGAGAGAGAATTAGATGGGTATATGATCTCTGAATGTAGTATCTCTGAAACTTCTCATATAATATGTGTATACCTGAATCGGCGTTCTTCCCTTGAGCAGAGGTAGGGTGTCGCACCCTAATGAGATATATATATATAAGGACTTCTTCCCAAGCCCAACGAGGTAAGGGAATGCTACATCCTCAACAGTAAAATCACAAAGCCTTGTCATCCATAATTGCATAAGAAAAAGCACAAACAGTGTAAGTAAAAGCACAGTGATGGCCTTATCATACAGAATTTTATATAAAACGGAGAGTAAAAACATAGAGCCTTATCATCCATAATTGCATAAGCAAAAGCACAAACAGTATAAGTAAAAGCACAATGATGGCCTTATCATATAGAATTGCATATAAAATAGAGAGCAGAGCTACTATTTGTATGCGTTTAACAACAAAATTGATAATAGAGAGCTACTTATATGCATTTAACAAAATTGAATTAACAAAAGAAAGACACACACAAACAAAGAGACTATACAGAATTTGACCATATCAGATGAACATTAACCAAAGAAGATGGAGAAAGTTGAAACAAAGAGACTATATAGGATTTTAGTAGAAGAGAGGAGGATGTGGATGTGGATGTGGATGTGGATGTGGGAGGATTTAATTCTGTGCCAATCAGGGGCAGGGCGTGTGAAGTATTTTGTAGCAATCGCAGGAGGCAATACCGCCAAGCCAAGACAAGACAGGGATAGTCTCTGTTTGCCATGGTACCGCCAAGCAAAGACAAGAAATGGGCATCCTCTGTTTTCCATTGCACTGCCAAGCCAAGACAAGACAAGACAGGGGTAGTCTCTGTTTGCCATTGCACCACCCAATTAAGAGCTTGAAAAGGGCTTGCCGAACGATCCTCATACTGCAACATTGATCCCAAAGAAGAAAAACAAAGACTCTATTTGAATCTATAACTAGAAAAAGAAGAAAAACAGAGACTCTATTTAAATCTATAACTAGAAAAAGAAGAAAAATAGAGACTCTATTTGAATTTATAACTAGAAAAAGAAGAAAAACAGAGACTCGATGCATAGAAATTCACCTTATCTACCTGCAATTGATTGAATCCCATCCCATGCAAATATGAATTCATATAAATACGTTTAGCCTGGAAATTTATGTGCATTCAAAAACTAAAGCAGGGCATGTACCACTTCATAATTAGGCAATTTCTGTGGATTCAAAAACTGAAGCAAGCGCCCATTCATATTTACGCGTGTAGCCTGGTAATTCAATATATGCTAGAACAGAGCTAATTGCATGAAATAATTACAAAATCATATTAATTCTAATTCTTGCAGTGTATGCCAATTACTAAGCCAATCTAATCTAATCTAACATTTAAGCCAATCTAATTACTAAGCCCATCTAATCTAATCTGATCTAACATCTGTGTGAAGGTTACATCTACAGAAATTTTCATACCTGGGATTGAGAAGGATATGGGTGGATATCTCCTCATTCATATACCTTTTGCTCCGGTGATGTATGTCTACCTTGAGAAAATTGATGTGACGTATGTTTACCTTCACCTCCCTGTACCTCGCAACACAACAACACGCAAACCAGACCAGACCATGCCAAACAACACAAAACTCATACAGAGACCAGACCACACTACACAAAACTCATATAGAGACCACCAGACTCACAAACATACATGACATGGAGCTCCAAGACAAGACTCATATAGTGAAGCGTAGTAACCATGGGAGGAGGAGGAGTAGATTCGTAAATGGCAAAGATTGGGACAAGGATCGGAAACAAATATTGGTTGGATTCAATGGTCAAGCTTTTCTTGACTGCCACCTTTGCAAAACAAAATCACTTTTCTTGACTGCCAGTGCAACAAAAAGCACTTTGTGGGGACATGATCTTGGATTGCAAATTTTTGCTATGAAGATAATTTTGTTGCCAATACGAGTATAAGTCATAATTTAATGGTTGTAATAATTTAACTTAACCCATTTGTTAAACTTTCACAACCTTCCACACCCAAATATGCCTTGTAGAGGCCAATTACACTTCACACTTTGTGCTTATTTTATCATAAGTAAATAAATTCTGTTTATAAAGTATTGCACACATATCTATAGGTTTAAAATACATATATTGATAGGAGCAATGAAAGATAAAGGGATGATCCTTCTTCATAAGGTGGGAGACAGCTGGACTTTTCCATCTTGAATAGAATTGCACTAGGTGATCTCACTTTCAACATCAAACCTATCACTTCTAACTTGACAATATTGCTTGAGAAAATATTAATGGCACAAAGACTATTGTGCTACTATTTGCAATGAAATTCTTTAGATAAGCTTCTTCCTATAACGTATATGTTGTTCTGTTTAATTAGATAGTGGACTTTTTCTTTAATGTGGTTCTCCCATGAGTTATATTTTTGTTTTCTTGTTGTTTTTTCCTAAGTTCGTTTGTTTGGTATTTAGATTTTCTAATACAATCTCCCATGGCTATTACATAACCGTAAAATCATATTAGTGTTATTTATTTCATTAATTTATTCAAAATATTAGTATCTCAAATTGTCATTTTAGAGAGATTTTAGAATACAATTATATATCAATTTAGTAAAAAACCAACTTTATGTATTGAACTTATAAAGTTGCACATTACATGCTCATGTAGAGAAAATCAAACCAAAACAAAATGTTCGAAAATATTGTATTTTGAAATATTGCTTGCAAGTGTGCTTGGAAAAATGATTTCCTCTTAAAAATATACTTTGATATGTAGTTTAGTAATAAACCTTTTCATCTCTAGTTCTCCATATTTATTGAACTCGGGAGGTGAAAAATATTGAACTATTAGGAGGTGAAGGCTAGGGAAAAGGCATGGCATGATTTCCATATCAAGAAAAAGAAATCCTAGGTTGATGATCTTGTGTTGTTGTATGACAACGAATTTCTGAAACACCCTAGGAAATTTCAGATGCATTGGCTTAGATTGTATATTATTTAGTATGTCAAAAATGAAATGATAGTACAATTGGAGAAATTGAATGAGAACCCCATCAATGAACTTGTCAATGGGAACCGAGTAAAATTGTATAGAGACAATTGCCCCACTTTCGAAAGTTTATATGTTTGTAGGGGAAAAACTATTTTTTTTTTAACCTTATTGGCATTCACAAGTCAACGTTGTGAAGTAGAGAACCTAGAGAATCTTGTACTCCTAGGAATAGTTTGACTAACATGGGAAAGTATATATTTCTTGTTGCATTGAAGGACTAACACACTGTTCACCAAGAACATTGCACAGACAAGTGTATAAGTAGCCAAGGAAAGTGTGTAGTACCGATGATAACATGAGAAGTGGACTACATCTAGTGGTCGACGATGGCAATAGAAACCAAGAAATTGTAGAAAAAAGTACCAGTAAAAGTGTGTGGCACACATTTGGAATTGTTCTTAGTGAATTAGAGAATGCTCCCAAGTAATCAAGTTACCAACTCTAGAGTTGTTTCACATTATTTTCAAAAACTATTCATGTTTTTTAGGTTTATTAATTACCTATCCAAGGGAAGCCCAAAGAAACTAGATTTAAAATAAGGCCAAAACACACTCCCATTCATAATAAACAAACTTATTATAGCTTGGGAAATGGAATCTTAAAGGGAATTACAAGCATATATTTTGGGCACCAAATCGGCCTATCTTTTTCCTTCATTTCCACTCCTCTTTTCATCCCTTTTGTATACATTCATGTATATTTACTATGTAAAACTATGAGGTAATTTCCCTTTCTTCGTCTCTTGGGATATTTAATTAATGAAGTAGAGTCATGAGGTTTTTTCCTATGTGAACCACTAAAACATGTTATGACCATAGATTCTGGAGCACAGGTGTTGACCTCACGGCATGTCGCAGCAGTTCCGCGATTCACAACAGCTGATCGACCACGATGAAACAACATAACTGATTTGCAGTTGTTCTCAACCCGTTTTGGATCATTTATGTTCTTGCTCTCTCGGCGCTGGTGCTGTGTTGAACTGATGTATATCTTTGGGCATATAGTTGCTAGGTTTTGGGTAGAGATGTTACTCCCCTTTGTAATGTATAAAAGACGGGTCATTCCTATATAAGGGGTTAGCCATACCCTGAATTATATTGTAAGAGAATTGTTCAGATTAATAAAATACAACCATTTTTGTTGTTCTATCTTTCGCTGTGAGTAACGCAGCCTTGATCAAAGAGTTGGGCCCGCTCTTCTGATCAGGTGCTACGTGTTTTCTTGTTATGTGTGTGTTGTTCATTGCTGTCTTTACTTCTTGATTGCTATTATAGATTCTTTAGATCACTGTGAATACCTTTTTAAGTTGTGCAGTTGAGTTTCTATTTCTATTACAACAATGCTTTGATTTGGTAATCATGAGCCCTTGGTCGATGACAGATTGTAACCTTGCCCCTGCATATACCTTGCGTGTTGCCTTGGAAAGAATACGCACCTGGATTGATACATTAATGTAGGAAAGGGGGTGAATAATTTGTTCATACCTGGATACCAACATTTTGGCGCTGTTAACGGGGAGGCTAACAAGGTGCAAGACACGATATGTATCAACCAGAGGGTCAATCTCTCGTCTTGGGGAGAGAACGAGCTTTCTCACTCTGCTCCAGATCCTGAGCGTATGTATTTCTTTTGTTTTGTGCTTTTATTGTTTTCCTGTTTTATTAGGGTCGATCTTTAGCCCTGGGGAGGGAGGAGTCTTTTGACACCCTGCTCCAGGCCTTGAGCTTAGATTTCTCAAGCATTTTTGTTGTTTTGGTTTTGAGAAACCCAATCTCTCGCCCTGGGGAGGGAGGGGTCCTTTGACACCCTACTTCAAGTCTTGAAGTGTTATGTTTTCTCGTGTGTGTGTTATTTTTCTTGTTTGGTTTCTTGTCCTGGGGAGGGAGGAGTCCTTTGACGCCCTGCTCCAAGCCCTGAACCCTAGGTTCTTGTTTTCTTTTTTTTTGTTAATTGTTCTCTTTTCAACGTGATCTCTCATCCTGGGGAGGGAATGGTATTTTGATGCCCTACTCCAGGTCTTGGTCACTGTGATTTGGTATCAACATCTTTCGTCACACCAACTTGTATGAACAAAGAGCCAAATAAAAGGGGCAGAGGGAGAGCCCCAAAGAAGGGAGGATAGGATTTGGGAAGGAATACTTAGATCCAGCAAATCATTACAAAAGCTTAATCAAAGGCATCTTCCCATGTAGCCGTGAGGCCAGGTGCACAGACAAGATCTGAGGGACAATCTTTAGATCAACCAATGTTGTCCACAGCACCCCCTGCTAATTCGATACAATAGGCCCTTCCAACATCCAGAGAGACAAGCAACATTACACTTGATAAAGGGGTACCATTGCTCGTAACAGAAGAAGAAGTTGCAATTAAAACATTTGAGGAAACGGTCAAGCCACTGTGACAGGGAGGAAGAAATTGTAGAGACACTTCTATCACCAAAGGATAGAGGGAGCGTTGTTAAGGCAACTCGAACCCTTGTGATAAGAGCCCTTCCTGCGGAGCCTGTTGAAATACCCAGTGAGTATTGGAGGATATTCATGGCACCTACAACATCTACTATTGACTTCCCAATTTGGGATCTTGGGACTGGCGCCCCAACAAAGCCCATTCCTTTAACAACTTTACCCAGTTTCCATGGGCTTACTTCAGAAGACCCCGACACATTTTTGTTTGACATTGTGTGTCGAGGATATGATTATATAACAAACGCTCGAAAATTGAAAATCTTCCCTGCTACGCTAAAAGGGACAGCACTGCGATGGTTTATGGGTCTTGGGGGAAGGTCTATCACCACATGGGAGGAGATGAGAACTACTTTCTTGGAGAAGTACCAAGACTATTGTAAAGCACGGGATATTAAGGAAGAACTTTTCAAATTTACACAAAAAGAGGACGAAAATATGGAAGACTTTGTGGAATGCTTTAAATACACATTGCAGAGATCAAGTCACTCTGAACTGGATAGGGACATTTTGAAAATTATCCTTCTCCAGGCCTTCCGAGAGGACTCTTTGGAATTGTTAAGTATAGTCAGAAAGGGAGATATATCAAAGGAGAACTTTGACACCATCTACGAGTTGTGCATCCAGTGCTCAAGGGGAGTTGCAAGGAATAAACAAGGGATTCAATCAACAAATTATCTGGTGGAGGTGTTACAAAAGTAGAAATTGGAAATATGTTGGACAGCCTGAGGACTGATATCCTGAATACCTTGTCTAAACTAATAGACACGCTGCAGGTAAAACAGAAACAACTAGAATTCGAAAGAACTATGGCTGTATTTTGCCCAACATGCAGGAAGAAACACCTACAAAGGGAATGTCCATTAAACTTTGTAGAGGAGTGTGCAATATGTGAGTTGAATCATGCGACAAGTTCATGCCCATCCTTGCCAGGACTGAAAGTGGTTTTTTCAAAGGACAGGTGAAGAGATGGAGCAGTTGTACTTTATGGGACCTAAAAAGCCATGGCGACCTTGGTCGTCAATGGGAAATCAAGGTATGTTTTCGGATCCATCTCAATATTTTAGTAATTTTAATATGGGTCCCCAGTCCATGCCTTATCTGAGCATGTGGCCCCAATACCAGCTTCCACCTTGGCAGTAGTGGGCTCCTCAAGCTAGTTCAAGTTCCTCGTGGGCTCCGAATTGGTGGGGACCTTCTCCTCATGGGCAGTTTCCCCATCAATTCCATAACAACAACTTCAGTTACCCTCTAATGTGCCTCCTGGTAATCAGCCTGTTCATCCCCAACTTCCCATCCAACCCAATCCAAATCCTAACAATAAAGGGGCTCAGCAAGCTGGCACCCTCAACCTACCTTCATAAAACATCTCTACGGCGAAATTCTATGAGATGAATTTACGATCTCGGCGGACAGTAGATGCTCAACTCTCACTAGTTATCATTGAACAAATTGACAATGAGGAAAAGGAACCAAAAATGGTTGAAGAGGAATCAAACCGAGTCAACAAAAATCATAAACCTCCTCAACCGCTAGTTACTCAAAAACACCAAGCTGAACCGCCCTATCCAGAAAGGTTGGCTTTGAGTAAACAAACCCTCAAGCTGAGTTTGACCTGTTAGGGGAGTTACGGAATTTATTTGTCAAGATTCCCCTGCTGCAAGCTATGAGGGACGTACCTATATACACAAAAACTCTTAGGGAATATTGTGCTAAGAAGCCTAAAAAGAAATCAAGAGACCTGCTCACCATTCACGTAACAGGGAAGTTATCAGATTTTATGATGGGAAGGTCCATGCCTGTAAAGTATGTGGATCTTGGGAACCCAATTTTAACTATGCAAATTAATGGGGTAGAAATTCCAAATGTACTGGTAGATTTGGGTGTTGCCATAAATGTCATCACTGTTGAAGCTATGCATGCATTAGGTCTTATTACTTGAAACGCACACCTACAGTGCTAGAGCTGGCAGATAGATCTACAATGAAACCTGTAGGGAAGCTTGAAGATATCACAAATTTCGGTTGATTCATGGCACTACCCTGTGGACTTCCTAGTACTCCAAACACAATCTCCAGCTGGAGGCCATCCCCTGATTCTGGGAAGACCATGGCTGGGAACCACAGACGCTTATATTGGGTGGCGGTCTGGAACACTAAGAATTTAGTATTATATCCTCCCACAAAACCTAACCCATCAGCAAAACCAACAAGCCACAAGAAATCTTTAGTGAGGAAAGAGTCTGAATTGGAAAAAGAGGAATTAAGACCAGTTCTTACTATTGGACAAGCCCTCCAGCTGAAAACAAAAACGGAAGATGACACAATTATTACCTTTATTAGTGATCCCTATTCTATTTCAAATTTAAGTCAGCAAATATGGGAGTCTGCCTTGAGTTGTGAGACACAAGAAAGTATTGGAACAGTAGATGGATTCGATGAGCTACCTACAACTGCGCCCCATGAAAGTATTTCTATGGAAATAGAACCAGGAAAAGCCCTAAATATCAATCGATATCTGTCAGAGTCCCAGAAGAAACAAATCTTGGATGTTCTTTAGAAACACAAAGAAGCCTTCACCTGGGGCTACTCAGATATGAATGGGATTCCTGCTAATCTATGCACCCATCACATATACATTAAGGAGGATTGTCATCCTGTGAGGCAACCCCAAAGGAGAATGAACCCCGCTCTAAAAAACATTGTTAAGGAAGAGCTTCAAAATCTGCTGGACGTGGGATTTATCTACCCCATTTTAGACAGCCAATGGGTTTTCCAATTGGTAATGGTCCCTAAGAAAAAAGGTAAATGGTGGATATGTGTGGATTACAGAGAAATAAATAAGGCAACTCAGAAAGACCATTTTCCATTACCATTCATTGACCAACTCTCAGATACGTTGGCTGGGAAGAAGTTTTTCTCCTTCTTGGACGGATTTAGCAGGTACAACCAGATCCATATAGCTCCTAAAGATCAGGATAAGACCACTTTCACATGCGATTGGGGAATGTTCGCATACCGGTTCATCCCATTTGGCATCTGTAATGCGCCTACAACATTCCAGAGGGAAATCTTAGGGATTTTCTCTGATTTGATGGATGATAGTGTTGAGATTTATATGGACAATTTCACGGCATATGGAGATTAATTTGAAGAAGCATTGGGGAAGCTAGAAAAATTTCTTGAAAGATGCAAGCAGGTGCGTGTCTCTTTAAGTATGGTAAAATGCCATATGATGATGAACGAAGGAATAGCCCTGGGACACTTGCTTTGGGTTGTAGGAATCCGGATGGATCCAGCTAAGATAAAGGTAATATAACATTTTCCAATACCCAGAACACCCACACAGGTATGTAGCTTTATCGGTTGCACTGGTTATTACAGGCGCTTTATAGAAAATTTGCTAAGACATAACATTCGCTTTTTCAATTACTAACGAAAGATGCAGACTTTTTGTGGACAAATGACTGTGATGCAGCCTTTGTGAAGATCAAGGAACTGGCCTGTAGCGCTCTAATCCTTAGAGGGCCAGACTAGGCATTACCATTCCATATTCATGCTGATGCTTCCCAGACAGCAGTTGGGGCAGTTTTGGGGCAGCAAATGGATAAGGTACCATATGCAGTTTACTATGTTAGTAAGAACTTGGCTCCGGCTGAGTTAAACTACACAGTGACTGAAAAAGAATTCCTTGCTGTCATCTACGCCATCAACAAGTTTCGGCACTATATCATTGGTTACCCCACCTTTGTGCATACTGATCATGCAGCCATCAGTTACCTGATGAATAAACCCGTTACTCCTAGTCGTATTACAAGATGGATTTTGTTACTTCAAGAATTTGACACTACCATAGTAGATAAACTAGGGAAGGACAACGTGGTTGCTGATTTGTTTTCTAGGTTAGAAAATAATGCCGAAGGTACATCTATCGAAGATAGCTTTCCATATGAATATCTCTTTGCAATTTCCGCTAACACTCTGTGGTATGCAGATATTGCTTACTAACTTGCTACAGGGAAGGTACCTCATCATTTGTCATATAAGGATCAACGAAAAATTATTCATCATAGTACCCGATATTCATGGATGGCAGGATACCACTTTCATACAGGGGTTGATCAATAGATTCAGTTTTGTGTATCAGAGGATGATATCTATGAGATATTGAAGGCTGCCCAAGGTGGACCTTGTGGAGGACATTTTGCAGATAAAAGAACAGGCCACAAGGTGCTGCAATTGGCATACTACTGGCCTTCTATCTTTCGCGATGCTAGAGATTATGTCCAAAGATGTGACACCTGTCAACAGATGGGACAACCTGGGAAATCGGATGAAATTCCATTACAGCCCCAGACAGTCCTTGAACCTTTTGAGAAGTGGGCCATCAATTTCATTGGGCCCTTCAACCCGCCTTCTCACTAGAAGGTTCACATCCTGGTCTGCACTGATTATGTGACTAAGTGGGTGGAAGATAATGCAGTTGCAAAAGCAACAGAACAGGTGGTTGTAGATTTCCTTTTTGAAGATATTTTTTCCCGATATGGTACCCCAAGAGAAATTGTTTCGGATGGAGGAGCACATTTCACATCCCACATGATAGGGAGGCTTATGCAGAAATACGGGGTTAAACACAGAGTGACAAATCCTTATCCCCAAGTGAGTGGACAGATAGAAAGTACAAACAAGGTATCAGAAAATATCTTGACAAAAACTATAGCAAGTCATCGCCGGGATTGGTCGCAGAAACTTCCGGAAGCTCTTTAGGAGTATAGGATG
The DNA here is from genome assembly GCA_031772625.1 of Pinus tabuliformis. Classification (NCBI taxonomy): domain Eukaryota; kingdom Viridiplantae; phylum Streptophyta; class Pinopsida; order Pinales; family Pinaceae; genus Pinus; species Pinus tabuliformis. The sequence continues at coordinate 471,271,719 of CM062809.1, read as the reverse complement.
ACATGGCAGCATACAATCGGGTTTTCACCATTTGAGCTAGTCTATGGTAAATCCCCTTTGTTTCCAGTAGAGTTTGAGGTCAGTACGCTCAGGAGAGCTTTGGAAGTGGGGTTAGACTTATCAAAGGCCCAAAAACACCGACTGGAATAGCTCAATGAGTTAGACAAGATTCATTCAGTAGATGTCTAGGGAACCACTGCTATCCAACAACAGAGAATGAAATGGCATGATAAATTTATCAAGAATAAAGTGTTTCATACAGGGGACTAGGCATTTCTCTATGACTCCTGGTTCAAAGATTTTAAAGGAAAGCTTCGCACTCGTTGGATGGGACCCTATGAAGTGGACACTGTATTCAACAATGGAACAGTCAGATTGGTTAAAATAGATGAAAATCGTACTTCCTTCTTAGTGAATGGACACTGTCTGATGTTATATCACCATCCAACTTCTAAGGGTGCCTTCATCAAACATCTTTCTGATACGTCTGGTTTAATGGTTGTTGGTGCAGAGAATACTCTCTCTACCTTCTGTTAATATATATCTGTGTGTGTGTCTGTGTGTCTGTGTGTTTGTGTTGTTACTACTTATTTGTTTGTCTTTTGCAGGAATAAGAAATGAATTATGACAAGGAGAAACTGAGAAATTTTCCAAGTAACAGTCGTTGTTGTTACTCCGCCGGTGTTGTTACTCCGCCGTTGTTGTTACTTTGCCGGTGCTGTTACTTCGTTTTTGTTCTTACTCTGTCAGTGTTGTTACTCTGTCGTTGATGTTACTTCGCCGGTGTTGTTACTCCGTTGTTGCTGTTACTCCGTTGGTGCTGTTACTCCGTCGTTGCTATTACTCCGCTAGTGTTGTTACTTCGTCATTGTTATTACTCCGTAGGTGGTGTTACTTCTTCGTTGCTGTTACTCCATCGATGTTCTTACTCCACTGTTGCTAATACTCCGTCGCCGCTATTACTCTATCATTTTTTTACTCTGTCGGTGTTGTTACTTCGTCAGAACTATTATTCCATCGTTGCTATTACTCCACTGGTTATTTTTACTGTTACTCCACTGCCAAGTAGGTCACCAAGTACACTTTCATTGACTCTTACGGATTTAATTATAATATTCCAAAGAAGAGACCAGTACATGCTGCAGACGACCGCATTTTAGTTTGGGGGGGGGGTCCAATCACAAATAAATGACGACATACCTAAAATTGTAATTATATTACATCATTACCAAATCTAATGCGAATGGAAACCAAAAATATTGCAATTTTGTAATCATGCTTCTGACGCATTGGAATTTGAAATCGTACGCCAAAAACCTCATCGGTCATTTCCCCAGTATGTTGTATTCAATCACCATAATCATTCACTTGACCTGCCATACCCTGCCATTATTTACTGTGTTTTTCAAGGTGTACCAGTCATTATTACCATTCTTTTACCCCACTGCCACCATGCTAACATTATTGCCATCGTCAGTTTGGATTGTTGTTATTCTCCCCCTGTTAGGATATTCCGACACAAAGGAAATAGTTAAGTATAAATTGGTCTAGTGTAGAGTTAGGTAAAGTGTGTTTCTTTACTATGTACTTTTGTAACTTACAATACGATGTTCACGATTTGTAGTGATCCGACGGTTCATTCTCTCCTCGATATTACTAACACTTGATCTGTGGCTTAACACCCGATTGGTCCATGATCTCTATTTAAAGAGCATGGAGGGTCATTTGTAGGGTAACCGTTCATGAGAGAAGCTTATGTAAATTTTCATTCTATTATTAATAAATTGCCTAAAGTGGCCACGTTGGCTCAGGCTTTGGACTGTTTCCCTCTTTGACGGTTTTAACCACGTCAACAATACTGGTGTATTGATCTATGATCTGTTTGTGAGCGATGTCCTTTGGTGTTTTGTCTAAGGAACTTACCCTGTAAATTCCTACACCCCCTACCAACCAACTGTATCCATCATGTCGATCCAGTTCCTACAGCAATGGGTGGGTTGGTTGTGCACCATGAGCTGGAGGATACGACAATGGTTTGAAATAATCGGGAAGTATGGCAGGTTTTTGAAAAGGCAGGGTGGAACATCTATCTCAACAGGTTGCAGGGGTTTAATGAGGCAATTGCAATTGAATTTGCATTCAATTTAGAGTAAGGGAGCTCTTAGGTCTGGGGGATAGAAATCCCTGTTATAGAGGAAACCATTGTAGAGGTCAGCAGGCTATCGCAACAGGGGCAGAGATGGTTTTCGCGAAGAACCTCCCTCCCGGAGTTCCCCGGAGCATTTTTGCAAGCCAGAGAGAATGCTATTAAAAAAGGTCAGGGGTATGACCAGAATTCATTACCACACCCATGGGGTGAGGTAGCAGGTTTTGTAGTGAGATACATAACCTGCAAGGGGAGGTATACCACCGTGTTTAAATATCATTTCAGAATTTTGGCTTACCTCTGGTTCCCACAGTCGAAATCCTTCTCATTGAATATGCCTTTCTTCCTATTAAAAAGTCTCCAGCTGATGGTGCAATCTGCTTGGCGTTCACGACAAGTTGCAATAGTCATTACCAACCATGGGTTGGTCCGACTGTTAGTCATGCATGCAATCGATCGACTTCAAATCACGTGGGAAACATTCTGGGATTCTACAGAGGAAGAGATAGCAGCTACTAGAGCCGCTAGAGAAGAAGAGCCGAAAGTGATGGAGGAAGAACCCGGAGCAGAGGACGAACACGTAGATCAAGAAGAACCAGAAGAAATGGAGATGGAACCCAAGGGGCTGGAACAAAATCGAGAGCGTGAACCAGAGAGGATAGTTGAGGCTGCTCCACAAGAACCAGCCTCGACTGCAGAACTGATGGAAGAAGAAGTGTTGCAACAAGGGGTCGATATAGAAAGGGTCACCAGCACCACGACCGAGGCTGTCTCACAAGAACCAGCCTCGACTATGGAGCCAGTGGAGCAAATCAGTAGCACTATAACAAGAGAAGAGGTACCACATCAGGCTGAGGTGGAAGAATTCATTAATATTGTGGTCAGGGGTGTCCCACAAGAACCACCCTCGACTGTGGAACCAATGGAGGAAGATGAACCAGGACGAGAGGGGCCCGAAGTTGAAAGAACCGTGGGGCCAATAGAAGGAGAGGCTATAGGTATAATGGACGGAATTGACATAATGATGCAAGAATCCATTTTTATCAATGTTGTCCTGGAAGAAACACTGCCAGCATCTTCTAATCAAAAATTGTTGGATACGGAAGGTGGTGTTACACAAGAACCACCATCAACCCGTCCAACCCTGGAGATTGTAGAGGAGTTAGATGCTGAGACTAATGTTGCTCGACAAGAACCAATGTCAAACTCGGAATGGGGGCCTACATAGACAGGGGTTTTAACCCAGAGCAGAGATGTTGCAGACAGAGGGAAAGAGCTCGAGGTCATATCCGGCGCTGAGATATATCAGGAAGGAAAATTATTTCAATTTTCTTCTTACTTCTCCATTTCAAAAGGGGCGAGGATGTCTCGCTCTTCCCGACACGCAGGGGAGGATGTTGTCGTTCCGCCGATTTTGAAGTTTGATGGGTCGAATAAGGGACCAGCTGCTGGAGGTTTGTTGGCCGCAGACTTCCAAAGAGACCTTTCCCAGGAAACCAAAAGAGAGGAAGAGACAGGTGTTTCTGAAACAAGGGAACCTAGAGGGGAAATTTTGGCTAAAACACCGATGGACACCCATCAAGTGAGTCTGCCACCTATCGAGATAGCTTCACAGTGGGTCGAGGTAGGAGTCAGTAAGGAAGCAGTTGCTACCAAGGAAGAGAGACAAAGAAAAGCAGCCCCGTCGATTAACCCTGTGGATACTCCCTCGAGTAATCCACCACCGGTCAAACCGGCTACAGTACCAGATGAGGTGGTGGTCAAACAAGAATGGATAGAGTTGTGTGAGCAATGGAGGCTTCCTGTTAAGCAAAAATATTGGCTGCAATTCAAAGAAACAATACAGCTGAAAACAGAGGTCAAGAGGCTGAGAAGGCAGGTGCACGGTTGAAGAAACAGGTGAAAAAATATAAGTGGCAAGCTAAGAAGCCCAAAGCCACAATGGCTGAAGTAGAGACACAGGTAGATGAAGTGGAAACAACCTCTATTGCCACTCAGATAGACCCTATCGAGTATTTATTTGAAGGCCAAGAGTTTTCTTTGACGGCTGAAGTACAAACTTGGAAATCCACCGTGGCGCGATATCAAAACGAAGTGAAGAGAGCCCAAGAACGAGCATCCACGGCTATCTTCGAATATGTGGAACAAATATATATAATGCAATTGAGGTATGCAAAGCAGCAACTCAAGGTGGAGTGGCTGGAAAGGCAAGTGGCAGAATTGAAAACCGACAAAGAACAAATTCTCAATTTAGCACAGGAGGTGCTGGCATGTTTCCCTCCTGCTTCTAGTTATTCTTTATTTTTGCATGAACGTTTTCTTTTCTTCTGTTTGGAAATCATCAAGAGTGAAATTAGTCATGAGATTGAGGATGGTGTACAGTTCCTCCAGATATTGAGATCCCATGATGTGCCAACTCAGCATTTGATGTGTGAGCTTTACATGCATGAGTATCTCCTGCGTGTTGATAGAGAATTTAATCCGGTTCCATAAGTGGGTGACATTCATTTGAGGGCCCTCACCTCTTACACTTTCAATCAGATAAGCTGGTAGAAGGCTTCTAATATGTTTGAGTCAAATCAGGTCACGAAGCCTTTTATGGTAAGAGGAGAACCCGAGAGATCAGTGACTATGTACAATAAGCACAATACATTTTTAGAAATTATGGGAAACGGGGAATGGATGTTGAAGACACAAAAGTGGTGCATTGATCTTTGTGTCAAGCAATTAGTCATGTTTCAAGCTGAGGCCCTAGATAGTTGTCAGAAAATGTGGATGATGTCACCCACATCTGTCCGGAACAGAGAACTATTTGGAGTACCAAATTTTGCACGAGCACTTAGTAGGGTGCCAAGATACGTGTCATGCATCCAAACATGTGGGGTCTAGTGGATGGAAATTCGGTTTCAGTACCCTATCATTTGGTTGCCAGCAGAGCACTACACCCCATCATATAATGTACCAAATGATTGGTGGAAGGAAGTTATTCTCTCAGAAGGGTTTAAGGTTCCAGGAACAGAAATGACCGGGGAATACGATCTTGCCAGACTTCATGAAGCCAACAGCCTATCTAGCCCAGACCTGCAGAGACGGTGATCTGCACGAGAGCGTGCAGAAGGCTAGTTGGGGGGACATGTTGGGCACCAAATCAACCTATCTTTTTCCTGCATTTCCACTCGTCTTTTCATCCCTTTTGTATTCATTCACATATGTTTACTATGTAAAACTATGAGGTAATTCCCCTTTCTTCGTCTCTTGGGATATTTAATTAATGAAGTAGAGTCATGAGATTTTTGCCTATGCAAACCACTAAAACATGCTATGACCACAGATTCTAGAGTGCAGGTTGATCTCACAGCATGTCGCAATAGTTTCGGGATTCACAGCAGCTGATCGACCATGATGAAACAACATAACTGATTTGCAGATGTTCTCAACCCATTTTGGATCATTTCTATTCTTTCTCTCTCGGCGTTGGTGTTGTCTTGAACTGATGTATATCTTTGGGAATATAGTTTCCAGGTTTTGGGGAGAGATGTTACTCCCCTTTGTACTGTATAAAAGACGATTCATTCCTGTACGAGGGGTTATCCAGACCTTGAATTATATTGTAACAGCGTTATTCAGATTAATAAAATACAACCCTTTTTGTTGTTCTATCTTTCACTGTGAGTAATGAAGCCCTGATCAAAGAGATGGGCCCACTCTTCTTATCAGGTGTTGCACGTTTTCTTGTTATGTGTGTGTTGTTCATTGCTATGTTTGTTTCTTGATTGTTGTTACAGATTCTTTAGATCACTGTGAATACCTTTTTAAGTTCTGCAGTTGAGTTTCTATTTTTGTTACAACAATGATTTGATTTGGTAATCACAAACCCTTGGTCAATGACAGATTGTAACCTTGCCTCTGCATATACCTTGCGTTTTGCCTTGAAAATAATATGCACCCGGATTGATACATTAATGTAGGAAAAGGGGTGAATAATTTTTTCATACTTGGACACCAACAATATGCATTGAAAATTGTTCATGTCCCAGGAGGTATGACATGTTGTTGAAGGATCATATATAGTTCTAATGACACACTTGGCATTGATGATCATTACTGAGTTGATCATGTATCATTTGAACATAATATGTGGTTTAACTAGAAAATTAAACATTCAACAAGAATTCATTGTGTGATTGAAAAGCCAACTCCATTGCAAAAAAATAATTATAGTTCATTTATTTATGCAGTGACTCAATTATTTACAATATAATTCAACTATACACTATCCACAAAAAACATTGCCACAAACCGTGTTAAGTCTATATAACTCATTCATTGATCCCACCATTGATATAAAATACGTAAGAAATAAAACCATGGAAATGGAATAAAACCTCTATAAATTTCATATTTATACTAACTATCACTAGCACAAGCTATACACAAGCTCCATACACTTAAATGTAAGAACTCAAACTATGTTAATTCATATTACACTATCTAGCCAATGCCATTATGATAAACATAGTAAATATTGACAATAGAGTAACAAACTATCAAATCCATAGTACAATCATAAAATAATCTAAACAAAAAAACTATTGTCTAACAACATAACAATAACATCAAATAGAGTGAAAAAAATAACTAATCGTGAAAAAGAAACCACTACTATTGGAAACAACTCATTTTTTATATTTTTTCTTTAATGTCCTACTTCAGGGAAACCCTAACCAACTCATCTAACTAGCTTGCCCTAATGAGTTATCCTCGTACATGCTGAGTTGCAAATGTTCATTGGACCAAACTAGGATGAATCACCACCAATGCCCATATCTAACCAACCTGCATAGTTAGAGGATACATTGTTGACCAAGGAATATTTCATTTAAGGTGTAGTCTCTTCAGCCCTTGCCACACATCTGCACAGTCTTTCGGGCATTTGTGGCATGTGGTGCGTAGTGCCCTGCATCCTCTGTGTGATTTCTCCACACTTAGGAAAATTTTCAAACTTTTCCTCCCTTTTCTCATTGTTCTTTCTTATCCCTAATAGTCCCCCAACACTAAACATGGCTCATCCTTGGGCCAATTTGTTGTGGTCATGCACCAGTGGAAGAAAGAACCTATAAAACCTTCACCACAATCTTTTCAAACATTTCTTTGGTAGTGTGTGTGATTTCCTTCGCTTACTCTACCAATCCTATAGTATTTGCAGTAGTCTTGACAGGCATAAGAGCAATTTGGAACAAAGTTTCATTCTTAGTAATGAATTTGTGCATTGTGATTTTTGCTGCAACGAAATCATCTATGAGTTTCATGGCTTCAACTTGCAACTTTCCACTTTTTGAGCCAGATATTGTTACTCCACTCTCAATTGGTTAATCTTTCTTCCCAATTCCGCACTTTTGTCAATTGCAACACTACATTTTTCCATGAGTAGAGATATCAAATATATACATATAGTTTCGTTTGTTGCTCCATTGTTTGAATCCTCATCCCAATGTCTTTGAGCTCGACATTATCTTGCAGTTTATTCCATAAAACTATGTTGCCCTCTTATAATTTGTGCACTCATTTTCAAGATATTGTGAACTCTCAAAATATTTGGAGGCTATCTAAACCCTTTCCCTTCTTTTTACTTCTTATGGCGGGATAGTGGAATTGATCTCCAATTGTAGGTATTCTACCTTTTCTTTTAGGCCATGAAAAACCTCTTCAAGATTGGGCAATTTCTCCTTTGTGGGAGTGTCAGTTTCCATGGGGGCACTTGAAATCTTACTATATATGCTTTGATGGCATGTCATAGTGTCCCTTCTATTCCTTCGGCTTGTTTCATTGCCTCTTCCTACTGTGTGTTTGCTTCTTACAGAGCCTTGTCCTCATTACTTAGTTGGATTAAATCCACCAAGTTTTCTTGTGCATGAAACTATACTTCCTAGGCAATGGACTACTGCTAAGAATGTAAAACATGCATTGGTAACTAAGAAATAATTAGATCTACCTGGGGAAATACTTGAGCCCGTTGTTGGTCATTAGTGGCCATGAAGTGTACTGCAACTAGGGGGATGACCAAGGTGTTATGCTCTACTAAATTAGAGGATGGTTATGACAGTTCTGGTAAGATCTCCAGTACAAGAGGTGCATTGGTTTCACTTGTCGTAGTTGTTGGCTCTGCTGCACTAGGTGTAGGAGCAGTTGTCCTAGATGCCTCGATCATTAGATGTGATTTATCTATTTGTTGCTACATATGATCCTGTAATTCCCTCCTGTGCAAGTTTCTCGATGGCTATGATGATAGTGGAAGCTTCTTGCTTCGTCACTTCTTTGATTTGTTGAACTAATTCTCTAGTTCCTCCTCCAAAATAGAAGGTTTTTCAATGCTTATTGTCTTGGTCACTTTTCGCTTCTTTCTGACACCCTTCTTTTTACCTTCCAATGGCCTCTCATCACTTCTTGGCACAACTTCCTCTTCCTTGGGTTCCCATTAGGGTGTGTTGGGAAACTCTTGTTCAGGTTCCCATGGCAAAGGTTTTGGGCATTCCTTCGGTTATGGGGAAGATGACCTTGTTTATTGTGGTCCTTGGAATTCCCCGTTTGTGCCATCGTCAATTATATGTACCTACAGATGCTCATTAGGGGTTGGTATACATTAATCCACCAACCAATCATTCATTATCTGTGACACAACATTCTCATCAAGCTTGTAACAACACTTCCACCATTACTTGTCAGGGTCTACACGTGCATGTAATGTATACTTCATGGAGCATTATGATTTTGTTATAGGCTTCAACAACCTATACCGAAATGTGTGATACCTTGAAAATATCATAATTAATGACTTATTTCCATATATAAAATTTCAAATTTGTATTCATCTAGCTCTTTTTATCATAAGTATACTAGAGTGATCCAAACCACAGCGCAATGAATTTTGTCTTGTTTGGAATAGGAAAGTTGGTATCCCGAGAGACCTGCCATTTTTTCAAAGCAAACAGGATCAATAGCCATGCATAATGGAACTTGACATTCCTATCCTTCGCCTACAAACAATCTTACATAAATTGATTTAGTAGAAAGGTGATCCATTTCATCTAGACACGTGTGACACATTTCGTTGCAATAGCCACTTCTCCTACAGGTTAATGCTCCTTTTGGCACTTCCTAAGAAACTTACAAGAAATTAATAGCATGGAAAAATTCACCTGCTCATCACTTATAGAGGATATTAATATCCCCTTCCATCCACAAACTGCACTGTATTTTTCTATCACCTCCTTACCAACATCATTTTCATTCTTTTTATCAAATGGATAACCCATAAATCCTAAATATGAGTTATGAATCAATTTCTATAGGCTCACAGAGCCACATCTCTATTTTGTACACAACCGAGAGTAATTTAACACAAATATTTACTTCATTACTAGACCAAAATGGGGGATATCTAACAAATTTAAAATACATGATTTATCAACCCCCTTAGTCCATTGTTGAGGTTCAAAAACCCGTGGAAGTCTTAGTTGGACTATGATATTCATGTACTTTACCTCAGCAAATTGGGGAAAATTGTTGGGGTATGTGACAATGTGTTCATTAAATTTCAGCTTGTCGATCGTGTTGAGCATGCCACCTTATTTGATAACACATTTCAGAATTGAAGGTGTTAACAATTTATACTTTGGCTCTTCCAACAATTGAGTTTTTTATTTTGCAACAAGTTGTGGAGGCTGCACACCACTAGCGACTTTTGTCCTTGATTTATTGGGAACTAATGATGAGGCCATTGCATATGTATCTAACAAATACAAAATTCATCTGCAACTACATTTTGATTAGTTTTGTGCTTCACGCCTCGACTTTACTCTTACAAATATGAGACAATGAGAAAAGAACTGGATGAAGTATTAGTGACTTACATGCCTTGTGCACATTTTCAAGAACAATAACTTTTAGTAATCTTGGTTATATCTAATAATAACTTCACTAGGCATGAACATCGTTTGTGATTCTAGCCATTGTAGAATTCATGCCAAGCAACCTTCCTAACATTGTCGTTGATCTAGGACACATTTTTCTTTAATAAATTTAATGTCCCTTTTAATATATTTCCATAATGCCCATCCACATGGGTGGCACATGCTTTTACTGGTTCCTTTTTCTACAATTTCTTGGTTTCTATTGGCATCATTGACCACTAGATGTAGTCCACTTTTCATGCTATCACTGGTACTACACACTTTCCTTGAATGCTTATACACGTGGCTGTGCAATGTTCTTGGTGCATAGTGTGTTAGCCCTTCACTGCAACAAGATATATCTACTTTTCCAAGTTAGTCACATTGTTCCTGTGAGCACAACATTCTTTGGGTTCTCTACTTCACAATGTTGACCTGTGAATGCCAATAAGGTTACAAAAACAAATATTTTTTACCCCTACAAACACATCAACTTTGGAAAGTGGGGCAATTGTCTCTATACAATTTTAGTTGATTCCCATTGACAAGTTCATTGATGGGATCCTCATTCAGTTTATCCAATTGTACTGTCATTGCATTTGTGACATACTGCATAATATACAATCCAAGCTAATGCATCTGAAATTTCCTAGGGTGTTTCATAAATTCCTTGTCATACATCAACAAAAGATCATCAACCTAGGATTTCTTTTGCTTGATATGGAAATCATGCCATGCCTTTTCCCTAGCCTTCACTTCCTAATAGGTCAACATTCTTCACCTCCCGAATTCAATAAATATGGGGAACTAGAAATGAAAAGGTTTGTTACTAAACTACATATAAAAGTATTTTTATAAGAAGAAATCATTTTTCCAAACACGCTTGCAAGCAACATGTCAAAACACAATATTTTCAAACATTCTATTTTGGTTTGATTTTCTCTACAGGAGCATGTAATGTTCAACTTTATAATTTCAATACATAAAGTTGGTTTTTTAGTAAATTGATATATAATTGTAGTCTAAAACCTCTCTAAAATGACAATTTGAGATACTAAGATTTCGAATAAATTAATGAAATAAATAACACTAATATGATTTTATGGTTATGTAATAGCCTTGGGAGATTGCGTTAGAAAAGATAAACACCAAACAAAAAAACTTAGGAAAAAAGGACAAGCAAACAAAAAGATAACTCCTCGGAGAACCACATTAAAGAAAATGTCAACTGTCGAATTAAACAGAACAACATATAAGTGAGAGGAAGAAGCTTACCTTAAGAATGTCATTGCAAACAGTAGCACAATAGTCTTTGTGCCATTAATATTTTCTCAAGTAATATTGTCAAGTTGGAAGTGATAGGTTTGGAGTTGAAAGTAAGATCACCAAGTGAAATTCTATTCAAGATGGAAAGGTCATGTTGTCCCCCACCTTGTGAAGAAGGATCATCCCTTTCTCTTTCATTATTCCTATCAAAAGAACCTTTTCTCCTTTTCTCTCCCTCCCTTTAAATTTTCTTTCTGATTCAATTATCCTTTCCAACTTCTCATAAAATGAACCTTTCCTCATTTTCCCTCACTTTAAATTCATGTTCCCATTTCCTTTCAATTCCCCTCACAAACCTTTCAAAAAATACTTCTTGTTCGATAGCACCGTGAAACCCTCTATAGTCGCTTTCCCTTTTCGTCTCTACATCATCCCCAATTCTTGTTCATAATTTGATCCCTCTTTGATAGCAAGCTCCCTTGACTGGACACTCAACCTTCCAGAATATATCCCTTCTCCCCTTGGCTAGTTTGTTTCATAAAGCACTCTGCATTCCATTCCAATATATTTTCTTTATTTTTTAGTGATAAGTAACTAGGTAAAATCCCAATGAGTTTCAGGTAGTTTTTTTGACATAAAAGAAATTCTCTAACATGCCAAATAAAATAATCCTTCATAGGTGACAACATACAAAAAATGAGTTTAATATTTTTAAGCGCTCATTTGCTTTAAAATCAAGTTTAATATCTCTATTTTGAAACTAACATGGAATTTTTTTGGCTCAAGTCTTTCCCAAATATCTGGCAAGTCTCTCATGTCAATAAGATTTTTTATCTCTAGCTTGGCCTAGCCATTTATTAAATATATGAAAAGTTTCTTGATGATCTTTTCAATAATAATGGCAAATTCCTATCATGGACCTCTCCAAAGACCATTATCAATCCATAACACGTTGAAATCTTCAATGGTCACATTCCCTTTCCTTTTTCGTGTTGTCCCCAATTATCGTTCCATCATTATGGCCTTTTTTATAGCAAGCTCCCTTGATCGGTCAATGACCTTCCAATTAACTCGATTCTTGCTCCTCTAGTCTAGGTTATTTCACAAAGTCATCTGCAATCCATCCCAATAGGATTTTCTTTATTTGCTAGTGGTAGGTAATGAGGTCGAAACCCTATGAATTTAGGGTAGACTTTTGGTCATTAAATAAAGCCTCTGACATTCCAAACAAAGCCAACACCAATTTACATACTTTTTAGTGTTTGTAAGCTAAAACATCTAGTTTAATACTTTTTACTCTGGAAATCGACCCAAATTTTTTATGGCATGATTCTTTCTGAAATGTGTGGAGAGTCTCTCAACTTTGAAGTCAAGAATATTTTTCTCAAATCTGGTCCAACTGTTTATGGAATATTTGGAAATCTCTCAAGAATCTTGTCAATAATAGTGGTGAATTCCTCTTATGAAAATCTCCATAGACCATTCTTGTCCTATAGCACGTTGAAACCCCTGATGGTCATTTTCACTTCCCACTCCACATCATCCCTAATTCTTGTTCCATAATTATGGCCTTCTTCATAATAATCTCCCTCCATGGTCACTCAACCTTCTAGACTCTATTCCTACTCCCAACCAGAGCCATTTCAGGGAGGCCTTTGTAATGCAGTTCAATATGATTTTCTTTATTATCCAATGGTAGTTCGCAAGGTCAAGACTTGATGAGTCCAAGAGAGCCACTTAAAATCTTTCTTGAATGTATGGGGACCCTGTCATACGAATAATTCCTTGTTTGGAGTCCATCCTGGATGTTTATTGAATGTTTGGAAAGTCTCGAAAATCTTCAAAACAATAGGGGTGATTTTTGTTTCATAAATTGAAGGGAATAAATATGTCATTCATTTTTCTCTAGAAATGCTTTAGGTATTAGCTGAAAATGCCACCAAACTCTTCGAGGTGGCGAGTTAGAAGCATCTCCTTGTGGGTGCTATGGTTGGATGAATATGAAGGAGAAGTGTATTTTGCATACATATCCGACTCTTGAACTCTCAAATCAAATGAAAGAAACCTAATGGAAAAATTTGACACAGTTATATGAAGGATGTGAGATGTCTTTTAGTGATTAATTTTGCATATCATACCTGACCCTTGAACTCTCAAATGAAACGAAAGAAATCTAATGACAACCGGAAAGATCAATTTTTTGAGCCTGGGTTACAACCTTTTCCATTTGGGTAGACCATGGGATGTTTAGATGCAAAGGAAATTTATTGAAAAGTATATTTTTTTTAATCATTTAATATGCAAAATGTGTAGTAATATTTGTACAAATTATTTAAATTAGTAAGGATTTCGTAATTTTTTTAATAGAGTTTCAGTGATTTTATTATATAAAATTTGGGTGAAACATTTTTAATGTTTTTTAGAAGAGAGAGAGAGAGAGAGAGAGAGAGAGAGAGAGAGAGAGAGAGAGAGAGAATTTAATCTATGAATTAAATTTAGTCTGGAAAGTTTTGCTTATATTAAAATCTAAGTAGTTTTGAACTTCATCCTTCTCAAAATTGTTGAATAGTTGATAATTAAGATGTTATTTGTAATGATTTAAATAATTCCATCGAAGTGGATGATCATTTATCATATATTCAATGATAAATCTCAATCTCGTTATGTTATCGATGACAATTATTATATATTATTATGCATGGCATATGTGCTTCTCTTCTCCCCATCACATGTCAAATGTGTTAACCGTATGGAAATCCATGAAAGTAGTATTTAAGAAGGAGGAAATTAATGAATGAAGATGAAATGAATCTCTTTGACATTTTATAAATGGATACGGTAATGAATGAAGAAATATAAGTTCGAAAACATGAACATTTTTTAGTGCATCTGCGTGTAATTCCCTTTAAAATTTGCTTTCCCAAGCTATAATAAGTTTGGTCATTATGAATGGGAGTGTGTTTTGGGCTTATTTTAAATCTAGTTATTCCCTTGGATAGGTAATTAATAAACCTAAACAATAATATTGTGAAGCAACTCTAGAGTTGGTAACTTGATTGGTTGGGAGCATTCTCCAATTTACTAAGAATAATTTTAGAAGATAGATTTAACTTTTATTACACTCACCTAAAATATACATTCTTGCTTAATTATAAATTAGTAATACATGTAAACTATTTTACACATTTATCATATGTAAAATTTAAATAACACATACCTTTTTAATATTAATATTAAATTACTATAAAAAATCAACATAAATTTTTAATGGTATGCAAATATTATTATTATTGAAGTTTTAATAAATTGTATAAATATGATCAAATATGTTCTCAAAGTGGGGGCTTTTGTGAGGAGTGATTTTGTTCTACTATTTCTAGATTATTCACATAAATATAAAAACATTAAACATCAAATTTCATCATCATCATCATCATCATCATATTCATATATATATATATATATATATATATATATATATATATATATATATATATATATATATATATATATATATATATATATATATATATATATATATATAGATAGATAGATAGATAGATAGATAGATAGATATAGATATAGATATAGATATAGATATAGATATATATAGTGGGGGATGATAAAAATTGGGCTCTAATGCTTGCATGTGTGTATGCCACAACATATTTAATGGGAAATGGCCTAATACATATATATTTCTTAAAAATATATATGTATTACAAAATATTCATACAGTCACTCTGTTTTTTGACAGAAACACCGTGCAGAGGCTGAACAAGTCTCTGGATCTATCAGAGACAAAAAATGCCCGCTCGCGCACCTCTCTACACGGGCTCTCAAGGACGCCTTCATATACTGTACCAAAATTGGATTCAAAACATTTAGGTGATTATAGTTTTAAGGAGGTCATAAATAAAATTATTGGATTCTACTATTTGTATCACAGATTTGGAATTCCTATTGTCCGGGAAAAGTAATGCTGATTTACGTTGTCGTAACATTGAAAGTGGTCAATTCAGGTGCCGTTGCTTCCAGGATCTGAGGGATACCTCAGCTCCCCACAAGTCCCCAATCCAACTTGAATTTCCTGCGTGTATGAAAAACTTGCATTCTTAGGAAGGAAACAGACAGAGCCTATTCAGATTGATTCTCAAGAAGGAAACAAACAGACAGAGCCTATTCAGATTGATTCTCAGGAAGGAAGGAAACAAACAGAACCTATTCAGATCAATCAAATACTTAATCTATTTAAATCTATGTTTCAATTAATCAGAGAGAGAATTATATGGGCATATGATCTCTAAACGTAGTATCTCTAAAACCTCTCATATAATCTGTGTATACCTGAATCGGCGTTCTTCCCTTAAGCAGAGGTAGGGTGTCGCACCCTAATGAGATATATATACTCTTTGTTTCTCCTTCCAGCCTTATAGTTTTCGGTGTATAAGGGCTTCTTCCCAAGCCCAACGAGGTAAGGGAATGCTACATCCATAATAGTACAATCACAGAGCTTTGTCATCCATAATTGCATAAGAAAAAGCACAAACAGTATAAGTAAAAGCACAATGATGGCCTTATCATACAGAATTGCATATAAAACAGAGAGTACAAACACAGAGCCTTATCATCCATAATTGCATAAGCAAAAGCACAATCATGGCCTTATCATACAGAATTGCATATAAAACAGAGAGCAGAGCTACTACGTGTATGCATTTAACAAAAAAATTGATAATACAGAGCTACTTATATGCATTTAACAAAATTGAATTAACAAAAGAAAGACACACACAAACAAAGAGACTATACAGAATTTGACCATATCAGATGAACATTAACCAAAGAAGATGGAGAAAGTTGAAACAAACAGACTATACAGGATTTTAGCAGAAGAGAGGAGGATGTGGTTGTGGATGTGGGAGGATTTAATTTTGTGCCAATCAGGGGCAGGGCGTGTGAAGTAGTTTGCAGCAGTTGCAGGAGAGAATACCACCAAGCCAAGACAAGACAGAGGAGTTTCTGTTTGCCATGGCATCGCCAAGCCAAGACAAGAAATGGGCATCCTCTGTTTGCCATTGCACCGCCAAGCCAAGCCAAGACAAGACAGGGGTAGTCCCTGTTTGCCATTGCACCGCCCATTTAAGAGCTTGAAAAGGGCCGCCTGAACGATCCTCATACTGCAACATTGATCCCAAAGAAGAAAAACAGAGACTCTATTTGAATCTATAACTAGAAAAAGAAGAAAAACAGAGACTCTATTTAAATCTATAACTAGAAAAAAAAGAGAAACAGAGACTCTATTTGAATTTATAACTAGAAAAAGAAGAAAAACAGAGACTCGATGCATAGAAATTCACCTAATCTACCTGCGATTGATTGAATCCTATCCCATGCAAATATGAATTCATATAAATACGTTTAGCCTAGAAATTTATGTGCATTCAAAAACTGAAGTAGGGCATGTACCAATTCATAATTAGGCAATTTCTATGGATTCTAAAACTGAAGCAGGCGCCCATTCATATTTACGCATGTAGCCTGGTAATTCAATATATGTTAGAACAGAGCTAATTGCATGAAATAATTACAAAACCATATTAATTCTAATTCTTGCAGTGTATGCCAATTACTAAGCCAATCTAATCTAATCTAACATCTAAGCCAATCTAATTACTAAGCCAATCTAATCTAATCTAATCTAACATATGTATGAAGGTTACATGTACAGAAATTTGCATACCTAGGATTGAGAAGGATATGGGTGGATATCTCCTCATTCATATAACTTTCGCTCCGGTGATGTATGTCTACCTTGAGAAAATTGATGTGACGTATGTTTACCTTCACCTCCCTGTACCGCGCAACACAACAACACGCAAACTAGAGAATACCATACTAGACAACACAAAACTCATACAAAGACCAAACCAAACAACACAAAAACCAGACAAAGACCAGACTAGACAAAGCAAAACAAAACTCATACAGAGACTAGACCAGACTACACAAAACTCATACAGGGACCAGACCAGACTAAACAAAACTCATAAAGAGACCACCAGACTCACAAACATACATGACATGGAGCTCCAATATAAGACTCATACAGCAAAGTGTAGTAGCCATGGGAGGAGGAGGAGCAGATTCGTAAATGGAAAAGATTGGGACAAGGATCGGAAATAAATATTGGTTGGATTCAATGGTCAAGCTTTTCTTGACTACCACCTTTGCAAAACAAAAGCACTTTTCTTGACTGCCAGCGCAAAAAAAGCACTTTGTGGGGACATGATCTTGGATTGCCAGTTTTTGTGAAGATAATTTTGTTCCCGGCTCAACGAAAAAGCACTTTGTGGGGAGATGATCTTGGATTGAAAATTTTTGCGATGAAGATAATTCATAATTTAATGGTTGTAATAATTTAACGTAACCCCTTTGTTAAACTTTCACAATCTTCCGCGCCCAAATATGCCTTGCAAAGGCCAATTACACTTCACACTTCGTGCTTATTTTATCATAAGTAAATAAATTTTGTCTATAAAGTATTGCACACATATCTATAGCTTTAAAATACATATATTGATAGGAGCAATGAAAGATAAAGGGATGATCCTTCTTCATCAGGTGGGGGACAGCTGGACCTTTCCATCTTGAATAGAATTGCACTTGGTGATCTTACTTTCAACTCCAAACCAATCACTTCTAACTTGACAATATTGCTTCAGAAAATATTAATGGCACAAAGATTATTGTGCTACTATTTGCAATCACATTCTTAAGGTAAGCTTCTTCCTATAACGTATATGTTGTTCTGTTTAATTAGATAGTGGACTTTTTCTTTAATGTGGTTCTCCCATGAGTTATCTTTTTGTTTTCTTGTTGTTTTTTCCTAAGTTCGTTTGTTTGGTATTTAAATTTTCTAATACAATCTCCCATGGCTATTACATAACCGTAAAATCATATTAGTGTTATTTATTTCATTAATTTATTCAAAATATTAGTATCTCAAATTGTCATTTTAGAGAGATTTTAGAATACAATTATATATCAATTTAGTAAAAAACCAACTTTATGTATTGAACTTATAAAGTTGCACATTACATGCTCGTGTAGAGAAAATCAAACCAAAATAAAATGTTTGAAAATATTGTATTTTGAAATATTGCTTGCAAGTGTGCTTGGAAAAATGATTTACTCTTAAAAAAATACTTTGATATGTAGTTTAGTAATGAACCTTTTCATCTCTAGTTCTCCATATTTATTGAACTCAGGAGGTGAAAAATGTTGAACTATTAGGAGGTGAAGGCTAGGGAAAAGGAATGGCATGATTTCCATATCAAGAAAAAGAAATCCCAGGTTGATGATCTTGTGTTGATGTATGACAACGAATTTCTGAAACACCCTAGGAAATTTCAGATGCATTGGCTTAGATTGTATAGTATTTAGTATGTCACAAATGAAATGATAGTACAATTGGAGAAATTGAATGAGGACCCCATCAATGAACTTGTCAATGGGAACCGAGTAAAATTGTATAGAGACAATTGCCCCACTTTCGGAAGTTTATATGTTTGTAGGGGAAAAACTATTTTCTTTTGTAACCTTATTGGCATTCACAAGTCAACGTTGTGAAGTAGAGAACCCAGAGAATGTTGTGCTCCTAGGAATAGTGTGACTAACATGGTAAAGTAGATATATCTTGTTGCATTGAAGGACTAACACATTTTGCACCAAGAACATTGCATAGACAAGTGTATAAGCAGCCAAGGAAAGTGTGTAGTACCGATGATAACATGAGAAGTGGGCTACATCTAGTGGTCGATGATGGCAATAGAATCCAAGAAATTGTAGAAAAAAGTACCAGCAAAAGTGTGTGCCACACATTTGGAATTATTCTTAGTGAATTAGAGAATTCTCCCAACCAATCAAGTTACCAACTCTAGACTTGTTTCACATTATTTTCAAAAACTATTCATGTTTTTTAGGTTTATTACTTAC
This sequence comes from Pinus tabuliformis, assembly GCA_031772625.1. Classification (NCBI taxonomy): domain Eukaryota; kingdom Viridiplantae; phylum Streptophyta; class Pinopsida; order Pinales; family Pinaceae; genus Pinus; species Pinus tabuliformis. The sequence continues at coordinate 471,252,360 of CM062809.1, read as the reverse complement.
CTATCCAAGGGAAGCACAAAGCAACTAGATTTAAAATAAGGCCAAAACACACTCCTATTCATAATAAACAAACTTATTATAGCTTGGGAAATGGAATCTTAAAGGGAATTACAAGCATATATGTTGGGCACCAAATCGGCCTATCGTTTTCCTGCATTTCCACTCCTCTTTTCATCCCTTTTGTATTCATTCACATATATTTACTATGTAAGACTATGAGGTAATTTCCCTTTCTTCGTATCTTGGGATATTTAATTAATGAAGTAGAGTCATGAGGGTTTTTCCTATGCGAACCACTAAAACATGTTATGACCGCAGATTTTGGAGCGCAAGTGTTCACCTCACGGCATGATGCAGTAGTTCCGCAATTCACAACAGTTGATCGACCACGATGAAACAACATAACTGATTTGCAGTTGTTCTCAACCTGTTTTGGATCATTTATGTTCTTGCTCTCTCAGCGCTGGTGTTGTGTTGAACAAATGTATATATTTGGGCATATAGTTGCTAGGTTTTGGGTAGAGATGTTACTCCCCTTTGTAATGTATAAAAGACGGGTCATTCCTGTATGATGGGTTAGCCAGACCCTGAATTATATAGTAACAGCATTGTTCAGATTAATAAAATACAACCCTTTTTGTTATTCTATCTTTTGCTGTGAGTAACGCAGCCCTGATCAAAGAGCTGGGCTCGCTCTTCTGATCAGGTGCTGCGTGTTTTCTTGTTATGTGTGTGTTGTTCAATGCTGTCATTACTTCTTGATTGTTGTTACAGATTCTTTAGATCACTGTGAATATCTTTTTAAGTTCTGTAGTCGAGTTTCTATTTCTGTTACAACAATGCTTTGATTTGGTAATCGTGAACCCTTGGTCGATGACAGATTGTAACCTTGCCCCTGCATATACCTTGCATGTTTTCTTGGAAAGAATATGCACTTGGATTGATACATTAATGTAGGAAAAGGGGTGAATAATTTGTTCACACCTGGACACCAACATTTTGGCGCTGTTAACGGGGAGGCTAACAAGGTGCAAGACATGATATGTATCAACCAAAGGGTCAATCTCTCGTCTCAGGGAGAGAACGAGCTTTCTCACTCTGCTCTAGATCCTGAGTGTAGGTATTTCTTTTGTTTTGTGCTTTTATTTTTTTCCTGTTTGATTAGGGTTGACCTTATTCCCTGGGGAGGGAGGAGTCCTTTGACACCCTGCTCTAGGCCCTGAGCTTAGATTTCTCTAGCATTTTTGCTGTTTTGGTTTTGAGAAAACAATCTCTCACCCTGGGGAGTGAGGGGTCCTTTGACACCCTACTTCAAGTCTTGAAGTGTTATGTTTTCTCACGTGTGTGTTATTTTTCTTGTTTGGTTTCTTGTCCTGGGGAGGGAGGAGTCCTTTGACGCCCTGCTCTAGGCCCTGAATGCTAGGTTCCTATTTTCTTTTTTTTTGTTAACTGTTCTCTTTTCAAGGTGATCTCTCGTCCTGGGGAGGGAATGGTATTTTGACACCCTACTCTAGGTCTTGGGCACTATGATTTGGTATCAACATCTTTCGTCACACCAACTTGTATGAATAGAGAGCCAAATAAAAGGGGCGGAGGGAGAGCCCCAAAGAAGGGAGGACAAGATTTGGGAAGGAATACTTATATCCAGCAAATCATTACAAAAGCTTAATCAGAGGTGTCTTCCCGTGTAGCTGTGAGGCCAAGTGCGCGGACAAGATCTGAGGGACAATCTGTAGATCAACCAGTGTTGTCCACAGCACCCCCTGCTAATTAAAACATCTGAGGAAACGGTCCATCCTAGTAGGGAAGAGCAAGTTGTAGAGAGGAGATTTGAAGGTTCAAGCCACTATGACAGGGAGGAAGAAATTGTAGAGACACTTCTATCACCAAAGGATAGAGGGAGCGTTGTTAAGGCAACTTGAACCCTTGTGAAAAGAGCCCTTCCTGCGGAGCCTGTTGAAATCCCTAGTGAGTATTAGAGGATATTCATGGCACCTACAACATCTACTATTGACTTCCCAATTGGGGATCTTGGGACTGGCACACCAACAAAGCCCATTCCTTTAACAACTTTACCCAGTTTCCATGGGCTTACTTCAGAAGACCCCGACACATTTTTGTTTGAATTTGACATTGTGTGTTGAGGATATGATTATATAATGAATGCTCAAAAATTGAAAATCTTCCCTACTACGCTAAAAGGGACAGTGTTGCGGTGGTTTATGGGTCTTGGGGGAAGGCCTATCACCACATGGGAGGCGATGAGAACTACTTTCTTGGAGAAGTACTAGGACTATTGTAAAGCATGGGATATTAAGGAAGAACTTTTCAAATTTACACAAAAAGAGGACGAAGATATGGAAGACTTTGTGGAACGTTTTAAATACACATTGCAGAGATCAAGTCACTCTAAACTGGATAAGAACATTTTGAAAATTATCCTTCTCCGGGCCTTCCGAGAGGACTCTTTGGAATTGTTAAGTATATGGAAAGGGAGATATATCAAAGGAGAACTTTGACACCATCTACGAGTTGTGCATCCAGTGCTCAAGGGGAGTTGCAAGGAATAAACAAGGGATTCAATAAACAAAGTATCTGGTGGAGGTGTTACAAAAGTAGAAATTGGAAATCTGTTGGATAGCCTGAGGACTGATATCCTGAGTACCTTGTCTGAACAAATAGACACGCTGCAGGTAAAATAGAAACAACTAGAATTGGAAAGAACTATGGTTTTATTTTGCCCAACATGCAGAAAGAAACACCTACAGAGGGAATGTCCATTAAACTCTGTAGAGGAGTGTGCAATATGTGAGTTGAATCATGTGACAAGTTCATGCCCATCCTTGCCAGGACTGAAAGCAGTTTTTTCAAGGGACAGGTGAAGAGATGGAGCAGTTGTACTTTATGGGACCTAAAAAGCCATGGCAACCTCAGTCGTCAATGGGAAATCAAGGTATGTTTCTGGATCCATCTCAATATTTTAGTAATTTTAATATGGGTCCCCAGTCCATGCCTTATCCGCCCATGTGGCCCCAATACCAGCTTCCACCTTGGCAGTAGTGGGCTCCTCAAGCTAGTTCAAGTTCCTTGTGGGCTTTGAACTGGCGGGGACCTTCTCTTCTTGGGCAGTTTCCCCAGACAATTCCACAGCAACAACTTCAATTACCCTCTAATGTGCCTCTTGTTAATCAGCATGTTCATCCCCAACTTCCCATCCATCCCAATCCAAATCCTAACAATAAAGGGGCTCAACAAGCTGACACCCTCAACCTACCTTCATACAACATCTCTACCGCAAAATTCTATGAGATGAGTTTACGATCTCAGCGGACAGTAGATGCTCAACCCTCACCAGTTATCATTGAACAAATTGACAGTGAGGAAAAGGAGCCAGAAATGGTTGAAGAGGAATCAAACCGAGTCAACAAAAATCGTACACCTCCCCAACCACTAGTTACTCAAAAAAACCAAGTTGAACCGCCCTATCTAGAAAGGTTGGATTTGAGTAAACAAACCCTCAATTTGAGTTTGACCTATTAAGGGAGTTACGGAATTTATTTGTCAAGATTCCGCTGCTACAAGCTATGAGGGACGTACCTATATACACAAAAACTCTTAGGGAATATTGTGCTGAGAAGCCTAAAAAGAAATCAAGAGACCCGCTCACCATTCATGTAACGGGGAAGTTATCAGATTTTATGATGGGAAGGTCCATGCCTGTAAAGTATGGGGATCTCGGGAATCCAATTTTAACTGCGCAAATTAATGGGGTAGAAATTCCAAATGTACTCGTAGATTTGGGTGCTACCATAAATGTCATCACTGTTGAAACTATGCATGCATTAGGTCTTATTACTTGAAACGCACACCTACAGTGCTAGAGCTAGCAGAGCGATCTACAGTGAAACCTGTAGGGAAGTTTGAATATATCACAATTTTGGTTGATTCATGGCACTACCCTGTGGACTTCCTAGTACTCCAAACGCAATCTCCAGCTGGAGGCCATCCCCTGATTCTGGGAAGACCATGGCTGGAAACCGCAGATGCTTATATTGGGTGTCGGTCTGGACATATGATCATTTCAAATGGAAAAAACACTAAGAATTTAGTATTATATCCTCCCAAAGAACCTAACCCATCAGCAAAACCAACAGGCTGCAAGAAATCTTTACTGAGGAAAGAGTCTGAATCGGAAAATGAGGAATTAAGACCAATTCTTACTATTGGACAGGCCCTCTAGCTACCTACAACTGCGCCCCATGAAAGTATTTCTATGGAAATAGAACCAAGAAAAGCCCTGAATATCAATCGAGATCTGTCAAAGTCCCAGAAGAAACAAATCTTGGATTTTCTTCAGAAACACAAAGAAGCCTTCACCTGGGACTACTCAGATATGAATGGGATTCCTACTAATCTATGCACCCATCACATATACATTAAGGAGGATTTTCATCCTGTGAGGCAACCCCAGAGGAGAATGAACCCCGCTCTGAAAAACATTGTTAATGGACGTGGGATTTATCTACCCCATTTCAGACAGCCAATGGGTTTTCCAATTCGTAATGGTCCCTAAGAAAAACAGTAAATGGCAGATATGCGTGGATTACAGAGAAATAAATAAGGCAACTCAGAAAGACCATTTTCCATTACCATTCATTAACCAAGTCTTGGATACGTTGGCTCGGAAGAAGTTTTTCTCCTTCTTGGATGGATTTAGCTGGTACAACCAGATCCATATAGCTCCTGAAGATCGGGATAAGACCACTTTCACATGCCCTTGGTGAACGTTCACATACTGGGTCCTCCCATTTGGCCTCTGTAATGCACCTACAACATTCCAGAGGGAAATCTTAGGGATTTTCTCTGTCTGATGGATGATAGTGTTGAGATTTATATGGACAATTTCATGGCATATGGAGATTAATTCAAAGAAGCATTGGGGAAGCTAGAAAAAGTTCTTGAAAGATGCAAGCAGGTGTGTGTCTCTTTAAGTACGGAAAAATGCCATATGATGATGAACGAAGGAATAGTCCTGGGACACTTGCAATCCGGATGGATCCAGCTAAGATAAAGGTAATACAACATTTTCCAATGCCCAGAACACCCACACAGGTATGTAGCTTTATCAGTTGCGCTGGTTATTACATGCGCTTTATAGAAAATTTTGCTAAGACATCATATCCGCTTTTTCAATTACTTACGAAAGATGCAGACTTTGTGTGGACAAATGACTGTGATGCAGCCTTTGTGAAGATCAAGGAACTGGTCTGTAGCGCTCTGATCCTTAGAGGGCCAGACTGGGCATTACCATTCCATATTCATGTTGATGCTTCCCAGACAGTAGTTGGGGCCGTTTTGGGGCAGAAAATGGATAAGGTACCATTTGCAATTTACTATGTTAGTAAGAACTTGGCTCTTGCTGAGTTAAACTACACAGTGACTGAAAAAGAATTCCTTGTTGTCATCTACGCCATCAACAAGTTCCAGCACTATATCACTAGTTACCCCACCTTTGTGCATACTGATCATGCAGCCATCAGTTACCTGATGAATAAACCCGTTACTCCTAGTCGTATTACAAGATGGATTTTGTTACTTCAAGAATTTGACATTACCATAGTAGATAAACCAGGGAAGGACAACATGGTTGCTGCTTTTTTGTCTAGGTTAGAAAATAATGCCAAAGGTACATCTATCAAAGATAGCTTTCCATATGAATATCTCTTTGCAATTTCCGCTAACACTCCGTGGTATGCAGATATTGCTTACTAACTTGCTACAGGGAAGGTACCTCGTCATTTGTCATATAAGGATTAACGGAAAATTATTCATCATAGTACCCGATATTCATGGATGGCAGGATACCACTTTCATACAGGGGTTGATCAACAGATTCAGTGTTGTGTATCAAAGGATGATATCTATGAGATATTGAAGGTTGCCCATGGTGGACCTTGTGGAGGACATTTTGCAGATAAAAGAACAGGCCACAAGGTGCTGCAATTGGGATACTTCTGGCCTTCTATCTTTTGCGATGCCAGAGATTATGTCCAAAGATGTGACACCTATCAACAGATGGGACAACCTGGGAAATCGGATGAAATTCCATTACAACCCCAGATAGTCCTTGAACCTTTTGAGAAGTGGGCCATCAATTTCATTGGGCCCTTCAACCCACCTTCTCACTAGAAGGTTCACATCCTAGTCTGCACTGATTATGTGACTAAGTGGGTGGAAGCCAATACAGTTGCGAAAGCAACAGAATAGGTGGTTGCAGATTTCCTTTTTGAAGATGTTTTTGCCCGATATGTTACCCCAAGAGAAATTGTTTCGGATGGAGGACAAGTCATCGCCGGGATTGGTCACAGAAACTTCCAGAATCTCTTTAGGAGTATAGGATGACATGGCGAATACAATCGAGTTTTCACCATTTGAGCTAGTCTATGGGAAATCCCCCTTGTTTCCAGTAGAGTTTGAGATCAGTACGCTCAGGACAGCTTTGGAAGTGGGGTTAGACTAATCAGAGGCCCAAAAACACTGACTGGAACAGCTAAATGAGTTAGACGAGATTCATTCAGTAGATGTCCAGGGAACCACTGCTATCCAACAATAGAGAACGAAATGGAATGATAAATTTATCAAGAATAAAGTGTTTCATACAGGGGACTAGGCATTTCTCTATGACTCCTGGTTCAAAGATTTAAAGGAAAGCTTCGCACTCGTTGGATGGGACCCTATGAAGTGGACGCTGTATTCGATAATGGAACAGTCAGACTGGTTACAATAGATGAAAATCATACTTCTTTCTTATTAATGGACACTGTCTGAAGTTATATCACCATCCAACTTCTAAGGATTCCTTCATCAAACATATTTCTGATACGTTTGGTTTAATGGTTGTTGGTGCAGAGAATACTCTCTCTGCCTTCTGTTAATATATATATATATATATATATATATATAGATATATATATATATATATATATATATATATTATATATATATATATATATATATATATATATATATATATATATATATATATATATATATATATAGATGTTATTACTACTTATTTGTTTGTCTTTTGTAGGAATAAGTTCCGAATTATGACAAGGAAAAACTGAGAAATTTTCCATGTAACAGTCATTGTTGTTACTCCGTCGTTGCTGTTACTTCGCTGGTGTTGTTACTCCGCTGTTGTTGTTACTCCGTCGGTGCTGTCACTCCATCGTTGCTATTACTCTGCTAATGTTGTTACTCCGTCGTTGCTGTTACTCCATAGGTGGTGTTACTTCGTCGTTGCTGTTAATCCATCGATGTTCTTACTCCGTCGTTGCTATTACTCCGTCGTTGTTGTTACTTTATCATTTTATTACTCTGTCGGTGTTGTTACTTCATCGGTGTTGTTATTCCGTCGTTGTTATTACTCCAATGGTTATTTTTGTTGTTCCTCCACTACCAAGCAGGTCATCAGGTACGCCTTCATTGACTCTTACGGATTTAATTAAAATATTCAAAGAAGAGACCAGTACGTGCCACAGACGACTGCATTTTAGTTTGGGGGGGGGGTGTTCCCGTCACAATTAAACGACGACGTACCTAAAATTGTAATTATATTACACCATTACCAAATCTAATGCAAATGGAAACCAAAAATATTTCGATTTTGTAATAATGATTCTGACACATTGGAATTTGAAATCGTACGCCAAAAACCTTATTGGTCATTTCCCCAGTATGTTGTATTCAATCACCATAATCATTCACTTGTACTACCATACCCTGCCATTATTTACTATGTTTTTCGAGGTGTACTATTCATTATTACCATTCTTTTACCCCACGGCCACCATGCTAACATTATTGCCATCGTCAGTTTGGATTGCTGTTATTCTCCCCCTGTTAGGATATTCTGACACATAGGAAATAGTTAAGTATAACTTGGTCTAGTGTAGAGTTAGGTAAAGTGTTTTTCTTTACTATGTACTTTTGTAACTTACAATCCGACGTTCACAATATATAGTGATCTGACGGTTCATTCTCTCCTCGATATTACCGACACTTGATCTGTGGCTTAACACCCGGTTGGTCCATGATCTCTATTTAAAGAGCATCGAGGGTCATTTGTAGGGTAACCGTTCATGAGAGAAGCTTATGTAAATTTTCATTCTATTATTAATAAATTGCCTGAAGTGGCCACGTTGGCTCAGGTCGTGGACTGTTTCCCTCTTTGACAGTTTTAACCACATCAACAATATTGGTGTATTGATCTGTGATCTGTTTGTGAGCGGTGTCCTTTGGTGTCCTATCTGAGGAACTTACCCTGTAAATTCCTACACCCTCTACCAACCGACTGTATCCATCGTGTCGATCCAGTTCCTACAGCGATGGGTGGGTTGGTTGTGCACCATGAGCCAAAGGATACGAAAATGGTCCAAAATAATCGGGAAGTATGGCAGGTTTTTGAAAATGCAGGGTGGAACGTCTATCTCGACAAGTTGTAGGGCTTTAATGAGTCAATTACGATTCAATTTGCACTCAATTTAGAGTAAGGGAGCTCTCGGGTTTGGGGGATAGAAATCCATGTTACAGAGGAAACCATTGTAGAGGTCAGCGGGCTATCGCAATAGGGGCAGAGATGGTTTTCCCGAAGAACCTCCCTCCGGAGTTCCCCGAAGCATTTTTGCAAGCCAGAGAGAATGTTGTTTAGAAAGGTTGGGGGTATGACCAGAATTCATTACCACACCCATGGGGTGAGGTAGTAGGTTTTGTAGTGAGATACATAACCTCCAAGGGGAGGTATACCACCATGTTTAAATATCATTTCAGAATGTTGGCTCACCTTTGGTTCCCACAGTCGAAATCCTTCTCATTGAATATGCCTTTCTTCCTGTTAGAAACTCTCCAGCTGATGGTGCAATCTGCTCGGCATTCATGACAAGTTGCCGTAGTCATTACCAACCATGGGTTGGTCTGGCTGTTAGTCATGCATGCAATCAATCGACTTCAAATCCTGTGGGAAACATTCCAAGATTATACAGAGGAAGAGATAACAGCTATTAGAGCCGCTAGAGAAGAAGAGCCAAAAGCGATGGAGGAAGAACCCGGAGCAGAGGACGAACACGCAGACCAAGAAGAACCAGAAGAAATGAAGATGGAACCCAAGGGGCTGGAACAAAATTGGGAGTGTGAACCAGAGAGGATAGTCGAGACTGCTCCACAAGAACCAGCCTCGACTGCAGAACCGATGGAAGAAGAAGTGTTGCAATAAGGGGCCGATATAGAAAGGGTCACCAGCACCATGACCGAGGCTGTCTCACAAGAACCAGCCTCGACTATGGAGCCAGTGGAGCAAATCAGCAGCACTATAACAAGAGAAGAGGTACCACATCAGGCTGAGGTGGAAGAATTCATTAATATTGTGGCCGAGGGTGTCCCACAAGAACCACCCTCGACCGTGGAACCGATGGAGGAAGATGAACCAGGACGAGAGGGGCCCGAAGTTAAAAGAACTGTGGGGCCAACAGAAGGAGAGGTTATAGGTATAATGGATGGAATTGACATAATGATGCAAGAATCCATTTTTATCAATGCCATCGTGGAAGAAACATTGCCAACATTGTCTGATCAAGAATTGTTGGATACGGAAGGTGGTGTTACATAAGAACCACCATCAACCCATCCAGCCCTGGAGATTGCAGAGGGATTAGATGCTGAGACTGATGTTGCTTGACAAGAACCAACGTCAAACTTGGAACGGGGGACTTCATAGACAGGGGTTTTAACCCAGAGCAACGATGTTGTAGACAGAGGGAAAGATCTCGAGGTCACAGCCGGGGCTGAGATAGATCAGGCAGGAAAATTATTTCAATTTTCCTCTTACTTCTCCATTCCAAAAGGGGCGAGGGTGTCTCGCTCTTCCCGAAATGCAGGGGAGGATGTTATCGTTCCGCCGATTTTGAAGTTTGATGGGTCGAATAAGGGACCAGCTACCAGAGGTTTGTTGGCCACAGACTTCCAGAGAGACCTTTCCCAGGAACCCAAAAGAGAGGAAGAGACAAGTGTTTCTGAAACAAGGGAACCTGGAGGGGAAATTTTGGCTGAAACACCGATGGACACCCATCAAGTGAGTCTGCCACCTATCGAGATAGCTTCACAGTGGGTCGAGGCAGGAGTCAGTAAGGAAGCGGTTGCTCCCAAGGAAGAGAGACCAAGCAAAGCAGCCTTGTTGATTAACCCTGTGGATACTCCCTCGAGTAATCCACCACCGGTCGAACTGGCTACAGTACCAGATGAGGTGGTGGTCAAACAAGAATGAATAGAGTTGTGTGAGCAATGGAGGCTTCTTGTTAAGAAAAAATAGTGGCTGCAATTCAAAGAAACAATACAGCTCAAAACAGAGGTCAAGAGGCTGAGAAGGCAGGTGCACCGGTTGAAGAAACAGGTGAAGAAATATAAGTGGCGGGCTAAGAAGCCCAAAGCCATGATGGCCGAAGTAGAGACACAGGTAGATGAAGTGGAAACAACCTCTATTGCCACTCAGATAGACACTATCGTGTATGTATTTGAAGGTCGTGATTTTTCTTTTACGGCTGAAGTACAAACTTGGAAATCCACCGTGACGCGGTATCAGAACGAAGTGAAGAGAGCCAAAGAACGAGCATCCATGTCTATCTTCGAATATGTGGAGCACATAGATATAATGCGATTGAGGGATGCAAAGCAGCAACTCAAGGTGGAGTGGCTGGAAAGGAAAGTGGCAGAATTGAAAGCCAACAAAGAACAAATTCTCAATTTAGCACAGGAGGTGATGGCATGTCACCCTCCTGCTTCCAATTATTCTTTATTTTTGCATGAACATTTTCCTTTCTTCTGTTTGGAAAGCATCAAGAGAGAAATTAGTCATGAGATTGAGGATGGTGTACAGTTCCTCTAGATATTGAGAGCCCATGATGTGCCAACTCAGCATTTGATGTGTGAGCTTTACATGCATGAGTATCTCCTGCGTGTTGATAGAGAATTTAATCTGGCTCCATATGTGGGGGACATTCATTTGAGGGCCCTCACCTCTTACACATTCAATCAGATAAGCTGGCAAAAGGCTTCTAATATATTTGAGTCAAATCAAGTCACGATGCCTTTTATGGTAAGAGGAGAACCTGAGAGATCAGTGACTATGTACAATAAGCACAATACATTTTTAGAAATTGTGGGAAACGGGGAACGGATGTTGAAGACACAAAAGTGGTGCATTGCTCTCTGTGTCAAGCAATTATTCACGTTTCAAGCTGAGGCCCTGGATATTTGTCAGAAAATGTGGATGACGTCACCCACATCTATCCGGAACAGAGAACTGTTTGGAGCACCAAATTTTGCACGAGCACTCAGTAGGGTGCCAAGATATGTGGCATGCATCCAAACATGTGGGGTCCGGTGGATGGGAATTCGGTTTCAGTACCCTGTCATTTGGTTGCCAGCAGAGCACTACACCCCATCATATAATGTACCAAATGATTGGTGGAAGGAAGTTCTTCTCTCAGAAGGGTTTAAGGTTCCAGGAATAGAAATGGCCGGGGAATACGATCTCGCCCGACTTCATGAAGCCCACAGCCTATCCAGCCCAGACCTGCGGAGACGGCGATCTGCACGAGAGCGTGCAGAAGGCTAGTTGGGGGGAGATGTTGGGCACCAAATCAACCTATCTTTTTCCTGCATTTCCACTCCTCTTTTCATCCCTTTTGTATTCATTCACATATATTTACTATGTAAAACTATGAGGTAATTCCCCTTTCTTCGTCTCTTGGGATATTTAATTAATGAAGTAGAGTCATGAGGGTTTTGCCTATGCGAACCACTAAAACATGTTATGACCACAGATTCTGGAGTGCAGGTGTTGACCTCACGACATGTCGCAGCAGTTCCACGATTCACAGCAGCTGATCGACCACGATGAAACAACATAATTGATTTGCAGCTGTTCTCAACCTGTTTTGGATCATTTCTGTTCTTTCTCTCTCGGTGTTGGTGCTGTGTTGAACTGATGTATATCTTTGGGAATATAGTTTCCAGGTTTTTGGGAGAGATGTTACTCCCCTTTGTACTGTATAAAAGACGAGTCATTCCTGTACGAGGGGTTAGCCAGACCCTGAATTATATTGTAACATCATTGTTCAGATTAATAAAATACAACCCTTTTTGTTGTTCTATCTTTCGCTATGAGTAATGCAGCCCTGATCAAAGAGCTGGGCCCGCTCTTCTGATCAGGAGTTGCGCTTTTTCTTGTTGTGTGTGTTGTTCATTGCTATGTTTATTTCTTGATTGCTGTTACAGATTCTTTAGATCAATGTGAATACCTTTTTAAGTTCTGCAGTTGAGTTTCTATTTCTGTTACAACAATGCTTTGATTTGGTAATCACGAACCCTTGATCGATGACAGATTGTAACCTTGCTCTGCATATACCTTGCGTGTTGCCTTGAAAATAATATGCACCCGGATTGATACATTAATGTAGGAAAAGGGGTGAATAATTTTCTCATACCTGGACACCAACAATATACACCGAAAATTGTTCATGTCCCAGGAGGTATTACATGTTGTTGAAGGATCATATATAGTTATAGTGACACACTTGGCATTGATGATCATTACTGAGTTGATCATGTATCATTTGAACATAATATGTGGTTTAACCAGAAAATTAAACATTCAACAAGAATTCATTGTATGATTGAAAAGCCAACTCCATTGCAAAAAAATAATTATAGATCATTTATTTATGCAGTGACACAATTATTTACAATATAATTCAACTATACACTATCCACACAAAACATTGCCACAAACCTTCTTAAGTCTATATAACTCATTCATTGATCCCACCATTGATACAAAATACTTAAGAAATAAAACCATGGAAATGGAATAAAACCTCTATAAATTTCATGTTTATACGAACTATCACTAGCACAAGCTATACACAAGCTCCATACACTTAAATGTAAGAACTCAAACTATGTTAATTCATATTACACTATCTAGCCAATGCCATTATGATAAACATAGTAAATATTGACAATAGAATAACAAACTATCAAATCCATAGTACAATCATAAAATAATCCAAACAAAAAAACTATTGTCTAACAACAACATAACAATAACATCAAATAGAGTGGAAAAAAATAACTAATCGGGAAAAAGAAACCACTACTATTGGAAACAACTCATTTTTTATATTTTGTCTTTAATGTCCTACTTCAGGGAAACTCTAAGCAACTCATCTAGCTAGCTTGCCCTAATGAGTTATCCTCATACATGCTGAGTTGCAAATGTTCACTGGACCACACTAGGATGAATCATCACCAATTCCCATATCTAACCAACCTGCATAGTTAGAGGATACATTGTTGAGCAAGGAATATTTCATTTAAGGCGTAGTCTCTTCAGCCCTTGCCACACATCTGTGCAGTCTTTCGGGCATTTGTGGCATGTGGTGCGTAGTGCCCTACATCCTCTGTGTGATTTCCCCACACTTAGGAAAATTTTCAAACTTTTCCTCCCTTTTCTCATTGTTCTTTCTTATCCCTAATAGTCCCCCAACACTAAACATGGCTCATCCTTGGGCCAATTTGTTGTGGTCATGCACCAGTGGAAGAAAGAACCTATAAAACCTTTGCCACAATCTTTTAAAACATTTCTTTGGTAGTGTGTGTGATTGCCTTCGCTTACTCTACCAATCCTATAGTATTTGTAGTAGTCTTGACAGGCATAAGAGAAATTTGGAACAAAGTTTCATTCTCAGTAATGAATTTGTGCATTGTGATTTTTGCTGCAACAAAATCATCTATGAGTTTCATGGCTTCAACTTGCAAATTTCCACTTTTTGAGCCAGTTATTGTTGCTCCACTCTCAATTGGTTAATCTTTCTTCCCAATTCCGCACTTTTGTCAATTGCAACGCTACATTTTTCCATGAGTAGAGATATCAAATAGCTACATATAGTTTCGTTTTGTTGCTCCATTGTTTGAATCCTCATCCCAATGTCTTTGAGCTCGAAATTATCTTGCAGTTTATTCCATAAATCTATGTTGGCCTCATATAGTTTGTGCACTCATTTTCAAGATATTGTTCTGTTGGGTCCCTATAATACTAGTGATTACCCCATTACTATTGTAGTTATACCCCTTATTTATATTGATGTACCCATGTAGTGCCCATATTGTTACTATTGTGCCACATAGAAGCCCACTATTGTTATTGTTGTGCCCTACAATATTATTGTTATGTAGGCTTTGATTGTATTGGGACCACTTAGACTCCTATATATAGAAAGGAGGTATTTTCAGTTGTATCATCCAAGAATTGTTCATTTATGTAATGTAAAGGAGGTTGCCCCCTCGAAGAGGCTGAATTCTAAGTCGTGGATCTCTCTTTTCTATCTTTTTGTGAGCTGGTTTCATAACATTTGGTGTCAGAGCTTTGGATTCTAGGGTTTCGCTGCTCCAAACAGGTCATCATGGCATTTTCGCTATAACTTTGTTTCTGTGATGTTTCAAAAGTCACAAAAAAAACCCATTTGAGAAGAATTGGTGCTGAACCTTGGGTGAAAATTTCAGAACTTATCTCGCGATATTTTCGGAGATATGATTTGAGGAATTTGGTCTTTTTGCAGACTCCTGAATTACATTCAAAACAGGTGACCTGGGGAAAATCGTCATAACTCTCTCTCTGAGGATCGGATTGCAATTTCGTAAAAAGGTACATAAAGAGAACGGACTGTAGTTTCTTGTGGGTGAGTTTCAGATTTAAAGGTTGAAACAGTGACTCGTGGCATGTCGTACAAGTTTGCTCTACTGAACCAGTCTAAAAGCAAGTCACTGTGGGAGATTTCACATAACTCTTCCTTGGAGAATCCAATTTGGCTCAGACTTGTGGCATTGGAAAGAGGACGCAGAAGGCTACTACATATAGCAATTCCAGAACTGGATGATTCGAAATCACAGAGATACATCAGATTCAATATCAGGCTTCTATAAAGTGAAAAAAGGTGTGTAGTTTTTTTTTTAAATTTTTGTGTAAGCTTGGTTTAACGGAATTCAAAGGGCATAGTAAAGCATTATTATTGGTAACCGATGCCCCGAGGAAAGAAAATGCAAACACCTAGTAAGGAACCTGAAAGCTCTAGCATGACTCATGAAGAAGAGGAAGAAATGCTACATGATATATCAAAATTACAAGAACAAGTGCAACAAATGTCACGCTCACAAAAGCTAACAGAAGCTAAGATAAGTGGCGTGGAATCTAAGATAAATGGCGTGGAATCTAAGGTAAATGGCGTGGAATCTAAGATAAAGGGCATGGAAGCTAAGATGGATGGCATGGAAGCTAAGATGGATGGCATGGAAGCTAAGATTGACGCTAAATTTGATGGCATGGATGATAAGATGGATGAATTGAAGAAGTTGCTACAAGAAAGGGTCACTAATGGTGAAAAGGTAGTAAAGGAAACTCATGATGAGAATAAAAGAAATGTTAATCATGATTCCATAGACTCTAATGTTGGATCGAAGACTCACCATGTTCCAAAAATCGATGTGAGGAAGTTTGATGGCAAGGATCCCGCCACATGGATATTACAGATGGAGCAATTCTTCGATCTCAATAATGTGCAAAACACACAAAAGGTACGTATGGCAACTTTATATTTGGAACCAAATCAGTTTGTATGGTATCAATGGCTTTGTTCTCGTAAACAATTTATCACTTGGGCAATTTTTACGGAAGAATTGATAGCACATTATGAGGATACAAAAAGCAACACTTTTTTTAGCCAATTGATGAATCTCAAACAAAAGGGTTCAATAATGGAGCACATTGAGGAGTTCCAAAAATTGAACATAAGGATAAAAGATATTCCAGAGGAGCATAGGATTGATGTGTTCATAGGGTCTTTAAAGGATAATATCCAACACGATATGCGCCTTTGGGAACCTGATTCATTAGAGAAGGCATTCAGGTTAGCAAGAAAAATGGAAAGCAAAATTATGGCAACTAGGAAGCATACCATTCACAACTATAAAGATGGAAGTGTTGTTGCCCATAGTCTTCCACAACCTACAAGGTTGACACCGCAACAATTGGAAGAAAAAAGAGCAAAAGGGCTTTGTTACAATTGTGATAGCAAATACACAAAAGGTCATAAGTGTGCTGAGAAGAAATTATTCTACATAGATTGTGAAGAGGAAGAAGAAAAGGAGCAAGAAAGGTCAAAAGAAGAGGATATATTCCAGGAACAAAGCCTATATGAAGAACAAATAAATCCGACCATATCTTGTAATGCATTGGCGGGAATTACCACTCCTCAAACCATCAAGATAGAAGGACAAATCAAGAAGAAAAAGGTGATAGTGTTGATTGATTCAGGAAGCACCCACAATTTTATTCATTGTAGGGTAGCAAAAGAATTGAATTGCTTCCTATATCCAGCACCAGAGTGTCAAGTGATGATTGCAAATGGAGGAACAATAAATTGCTCTGGAAAGTGCCATAATATCAAGCTATCCATGGGAGAATATGTATTGACTAGCCCAATGCTTTCCATTCCAATGGGAGATGCTGATGTTGTACTAGGAGTCCAATGGCTACAATCCTTGGGTACAATAGCTTTTAATTTTCAAGAACTTTTCATGAAATTTTCTGTGGAAGGAAAGGAAGTTGAATTAAGGGGTATTGCAGGGAAACCAGGAAAGATAATCAGCTCTAATGGTATGACAAAGCTTCTAAAAAAGGAGCAAAGGGGTGTAATTGCACAATTATGTTCGCTAGATGTTTCCACATTAGAATCATCTATTTCTCCAGATCTCCAAAAAGTCCTGGACAATCATTCCAAGGTATTTGAGACTCCCAAAGGTCTCCCACCTATGCGTGATCATGATCATGCTATTCATCTGATTCCAGGAAGTGTTCCTCCAAACATCAGGCCGTACAGATATCCCTATGTCCAAAAAAGTGAAATTGAACGTATGGTTGCAGAAATGCTAGAGGCTGGTATAATTCAACCGAGTCAAAGTTCTTTCTCTGCTCCAGTAGTATTGGTGCACAAGAAGGATGGATCATGGCGCATGTGTCCGGATTATAGGGAGCTCAACAAGCTCACTATTAAAGATAAGTTCCCCATTCCTGTCATTGATGAATTACTGGATGAATTGCATGGATCAATTTACTTCACCAAGTTGGATCTTCGTTCAGGATATCATCAAATCAGAATGAAGATTGAAGACATTCCGAAAACGGCATTTAGAACTCATGAGGGTCATTATGAATTTTTGGTCATGCCTTTTGGCCTTACCAATGCACCTTCAACATTTCAAGGTTTGATGAATTCAATTTTCAAACCATTCCTTAGAAAATTTGTGTTAGTATTTTTTGATGATATACTTATCTACAGCAAGTCTTGGAAGGATCATGTTGAACATGTCGACAGGGTGCTATCTAAACCCTTCCCCTTCTTTTTACTTCTTATGGCGGGATAGTGGGATTGATCTCCAATTGTAGGTATTCTACCTTTTCTTTTAGGCCATGAACAACCTCTTCAATATTGGGCAATTTATCCTTTGTGGGAGTGTCAGTTTCCATGGGGACACTTGAAATCTTACTATTTATGCTTTGATGGCATGTCACAGTGTCCCTTCTATTCCTTCGGCTTGTTTCATTGCTTCTTCCTACTGTGTGTTTGCTTCTTACAGAGCCTTGTCCTCATTACTGAGTTGGATTAAGTCCACCAAGTTTGCTTGTGCATGAAACTATACTAACTAGGCAATGGACTACTGCTAAGAATGTAAAACATGCATTGGTAACTAAGAAATAATTAGATCTACCTGGGGAAACACTTGAGCCCGTTGTTGGTCATTAGTGGCCATGAAGTGTATTGCAACTAGGGGGATGACCAAGGTTTTATGCTCTGCTAAATTCGAGTATGGTTGTGACGGTTCTGGTAAGATCTCCAGTATAAGAGGTGCATTGGTTGCCTTTGTCGTAGTTGCTAGCTCTGTTGCACTAGGTGTAGGAGCAGTTGTCCAAGATGCCTCGATCATTAGATGTGATTTATATATTTGTTGCTACATATGATCCTGTAATTCCCTCATGTACAAGTTTCTCAATGGCTATCATGATAGGGGAAGCTTCTTGCTTCGTCGCTTCTTTGATTTGTTGAACTAATTCTCTAGTTCCTCCTCCAAAATAGAAGGTTTTTCAATGCTTATTGTCTTGCTCACTTTTCGCTTCTTTCTGACACCCTTATTTTTACCTTCCAATGGCCTCTCATCACTTCTTGGCACAACTTCCTCTTCCTTGGGTTCCCATTAGGGTGTGTTGGGAAACTCTTGTTCAGGTTCCCATGGCAAAGGTTCTGGGCATTCCTTCGATTATGGGGCAGATGACCTTGTTTATTGTGGTCCTTGGAATTCCCCCTTTGTGCCACCATCAATTATATGTACCTACAGATGCTCATTAGGGGTTGGTATACATTAATCCACAAACCAATCATTCATTATTTGTGACACTACATTCTCATCAAGCTTGTAACAACACTTCCACCATTACTTGTCAGGGTCTACACATGCATGTACATACATGTGGTGAGGAGTTGCATGAAGCATTGTGATTTCCTTATAGGCTTCAACAACCTATACCAAAATTTATGATACCTTGAAAATATCATAATTAATGACTTATTTCCATATATAAAATTTCAAATTTGTATTCATCTAACTCTTTTTATCATAAGTATACTAGAGTGATCCAAACCACAGCGCAATGAATTTTGTCTTGTTTGGAATAGGAAATTTGGTATCCTGAGAGACCTGCCATTTTTTCAAAGCAATCAGGATCAATAGCCATGCATAATGGAACTCGACATTCCTATCCTTCGCCTACAAACAATCTTGCATAAATTGATTTAGTAGAAAGGTGATCCATTTCATCTAGACACGTGTGACACATTTCATTGCAATAGCCACTTCTCCTACAGATCAATGCTCCTTTTGGCACTTCCTAAGAAACTTACAAGAAATTAATAGCATGGAAAAATTGACTTGCTCATCACTTATAGAGGATATTAATATCCCCCTCCATCCACAAACTGCACTGTATTTTTCTATCACCTCCTTACCAACATCATTTTCATTCTTTTTATCAAATGGATAACCCATAAATCCTAGATATGAGTTATGAATCAATTTCTCTAGGCTCACAGAGCCACATCTCTATTTTGTACACAACCGAGACTAACTTAACACAAATATTTACTTCATTACTAGACCAAAATGGGGGATATCTAACAAATTTAAAATGCATGATTTATCAACCCCCTTAGTCCATTGTGGAGGTTCATAAACCCGTGGAAGTCTTGGTTGGACTATGATAGTCATCTACTTTACCTGAGCAAATTGGGGAAAATTTTTGGGGTATGTGACAATGTGTTCATTAAATTTCAGCTTGTCGATCATGTTGAGCATGCCACCTTATTTGATAACACATTTCAGAAGTGAAGGTGTTAACAATTTATACTTTGGCACTTTAAACAACTGAGTTTTTTATTTTGCAACAAGTTGTGGAGGCCGCACACCACTAGCGAATTTTGTCCTTGATTTATTGGGAACTAATGATGAGGCCATTGCATATGTATCTAACAAATACAAAATTCATCTGCAACTACATTTTGATTAGTTTTGTGCTTCACGCCTCGACTTTACTCTTAAAAATATGAGACAATGACAAAAGAACTGAATGAAGTATTAGTGACTTACATGCCTTGTGCACATTTTCAAGAACAATAACTTTTAGTAATCTTGGTTATATCTTATAATAACTGCACTAGGCATGAACATCGTTTGTTATTCTAGCCATGGTAGAATTCATGCCAAGCAACCTTCCTAACATTGCCGCTGATCTAGGACACATTTTTCTTTAATAAATTTAATGTCCCTTTTAATATATTTCCACAATGCCCATCCACATGGGTGGCACATGCTTTTACTGGTTCCTTTTTCTACAATTTCTTGGTTTCTATTGGCATCATTGACCACTAGATGTAGTCCACTTTTCATGTTATCGCTGGTACTACACTCTTTCCTTGAATGCTTATACACGTGGCTATGCAATGTTCTTGGTGCACAGTGTGTTAGCCCTTCACTGCAAAAATATATATCTACTTTTCCAAATTAGTCACATTTTTCCTGTGAACACAACATTCTTTGGGTTCTCTACTTCACAATGTTGACCTGTGAATGCCAATAAGGTTACAAAAACAAATATTTTTTACCCCTACAAACACATCAACTTTGGAAAGTGGGGAAATTGCCTCTATACAATTTTAGTCGGTTCCCATTGACAAGTTCATTGATGGGATCCTCATTTAGTTTCTCCAATGATACTGTCATTGCATTTGTGACATACTGCATAATATACAATCCAAGCTAATGCATATAAAATTTCCTAGGGTGTTTCATAAATTCGTTGTCATACATCAACACAAGATCATCAACCTAGGATTTCTTTTGCTTGATATGGAAATCATGCCATGCCTTTTCCCTAGCCTTCACCTCCTAATAGGTCAACATTTTTCACCTCCCGAGTTCAATAAATATGGAGAACTAGATATGAAAAGGTTTGTTACTAAACTACATATAAAAGTATTTTTATAAGAAGAAATCATTTTTCCAAACACGCTTGCAAGCAATATTTCAAAATACAATATTTTCAAACGTTCTATTTTGGTTTGATTTTCTCTATAGGAGCATGTAATGTGCAACTTTATAATTTCAATATATAAAGTTGGTTTTTTTAGTAAATTGATATATAATTGTAGTCTAAAACCTCTCTAAAATGACAATTTGAGATACTAAGATTTGGAATAAATTATTGAAATAAATAACACTAATATGATTTTATGGTTATGTAATAGCCTTGGGAGATTGCGTTAGAAAAGATAAACACCAAACAAAAAAACTTAGGAAAAAAGGACAAGCAAACAAAAAGATTACTCCTCGGAGAACCACATTAAAGAAAAAGTCAAATGTCTAATTAAACAGAACAACATATAAGTGAGAGGAAGAAGCTTACCTTAAGAATGTCATTGCAAACAGTAGCACAATAGTCTTTGTGCCATTAATATTTTCTCAAGTAATATTGTCAAGTTGGAAGTGATAGGTTTGGAGTTGAAAGTAAGATCACCAAGTGAAATTCTATTCAAGATGGAAAGGTCCTGTTGTCCCCCACCTTGTGAAGAAGGATCATCCCTTTCTCTTTCATTATTCCTATCAAAAGAACCTTTTCTCCTTTTCTCTCCCTCCCTTTAAATTTTCTTTCTGATTCAATAATCCTTTTCAACTTCTCATAAATTGAACCTTTCCTCATTTTCCCTCACTTTAAATTCATGTTCCCATTCCCTTTCAATTCCCCTTATGAACCTTTCAAAAAATACTTCTTGTTTGATAGCACCGTGAAACCCTCTATAGTCGCTTTCCCTTTTCGTCTCTACATCATCCCCAATTCTTGTTCATAATTTGATTCCTATTTGATAGCAAGCTCCCTTGACTGGACACTCAACCTTCCAGAATATATCCCTTCTCCCCTTGGCTAGTTTGTTTCATAAAGCACTTTGCAATCCATTCCAATATATTTTCTTTATTTGTTAGTGATAAGTAACTAGGTCAAATCCCAATGAGTTTAGGCTAGTTTTTTTGACATAAAATAAATTCTCTAACATGCCAAATAAAATAATCCTTCGTAGATGACAACATGCAAAAAATGAGTTTAATATTTTTAAGCGCTCATTTGCTTTAAAATCAAGTTTAATATCTCTATTTTGAAACTAACATGGAATTTTTTTGGCTCAAGTCTTTCCTGAATATCTGGCGAGTATCTCATGTCAATAAGATTTTTTATCTCTAGCTTGGCCTAGCCATTTATTGAATATATGAAAAGTGTCTTGATGATCTTTTCAATAATAGTGGCAAATTCCTATCATGGACCTCTCCAAAGACCATTATCAATCCATAACACGTTGAAATATTCAATGGTCACATTCCCTTTCCTTTTCCGTGTTGCCCCCAATTATCATTCCATCATTATGGCCTTTTTTATAGCAATCTCCCTTGATCGGTCACCGACCTTCCAATTAACTCAATTCCTGCTCCTCTAGTCTAGGTTATTTCACAAAGTCATCTGCAATCCATCCCAATAGGATTTTCTTTATTTGCTATTGGTAGGTCATGAGGTTGAAACCATATGAATTTAGGGTAGACTTTTGGTCATTAAATAAAGTCTCTGACATTCCAAACAAAGCCAACACCAATTTACATAATTTTTAGTGTTTGTAAGCTAAAACATCTAGTTTAATACTTTTTACTGTGGAAACCGACCCAAATTTTTTATGGCATTATTTTTTTTGGAATGTGTGGAGAGTCTCTCAACTTTCAAGTCAAGAATGTTTTTCTCAAATCTGGTCCAACTGTTTATGGAATATTTGGAAATCTCTCAAGAATCTTGTCAATAAAAGTGGTGAATTCCCCTTATGAACATCTCCATAGACCATTCTTGTCCTGTAGCACGTTGAAACCCCTGATGGTCATTTTCACTTCCCACTCCACATCATCCCCAATTCTTGTTCGATAATTATGGCCTTCTTCATAATAATCTCCCTCCATGGTCACTCAACCTTCTAGACTCTATTCCTACTCCCAACCAGAGCCATTTCAGGGAGGCCTTTGTAATGCAGTTCAATATGATTTTCTTTATTATCCAATGGTAGTTCGCAAGGTCGAAACTTGGTGAGTCCAAGAAAGCCACTTAAAATCTTTCTTGAATGTATGGGGACCTTGTCATATGAATAATGCATTGTTTGGAGTCCATCCTGGATGTTTATTGAATGTCTGGAAAGTCTTGAAAATCTTCACAACAATTGGGATGATTTTTGTTTCATAAATTGAAAGGAATAAATATGTCATTCATTTTTCTCTAGAAATGCTTTAGGTATTAGCTGAAAATGCCACCGAACTCTTTGAGGTGGCGAGTTAGAATCATCTCCTTGTGGGTGCTCTGGTTGGATGAATATGAAGGAGAAGTGTATTTTGCATACATATCCGACTCTTGAACTCTCAAATCAAATGAAAGAAACCTAATGGAAAAATTTGACACAGTTATATGAAGGATGTGAGATGTCTTTCAGTGATTAATTTCACATATCATACCTGACCCTTGAACTCTGAAATCAAACGAATGAAATCTAATGACAACCAGAAAGATCGATTTGTTGAGCTTGGGTTACAACCTTTTCCATTCGGGTAGACCATGGGATGTTTAGATGCAAAGGAAATTTATTTAAAAGTATATTTTTTTTAATCATTTAATATGCAAAATGTGTAACAATATTTGTACAAATTACTTAACTTAGTAAGGATTTTGTAATTTTTTTTAATATAGAGAGAGATAGAGAGAGAGAGAGAGAGAAGGGGGGGGGGGAATCTCTTTGACATTTTATAAATGATGAGAGAGAGAGAGAGGAAATCTCTTTGACATTTTAAGATAAGTTCGAAAACATGAACATTTTTTAGTGCTTCTGCATGTAATAAGTTTGGTCATTATGAATGGGAGTGCGTTTTGGGCTTATTTTAAATCTAGTTGTTCCCTTAGATAGGTAATTAATAAACCTAAACAATAATATGTCCCCACAAAGTGATTTTTTGTTGCGCTAGCAGTCAAGAAAAGTGCTTTTGTTTTGCAGAGGTGACCGTTGAATCGAGCCAATATTTGTTTCCGATCCTTGTCCCAATATTTGCCTTTTACGAATCTAATCCTCCTTCTCCCATGGCTACTGCGCTTCGCTGTATGAGTCTTGTCTTGGAGCTCCATGTCATGTATGTTTGTGAGTATGCAAATTTCTGTACATGTAACCTTCACACAGATGTTAGATTAGATTGGCTTAGTAATTTTCATACACTGCAAGAATTAGAATTAATATGATTTTGTAATTATTTCAGCAATTAGCTCTATTCTAGCATATATTGAATTACCATGCTAAACGCGTAAATATGAATGGGCACCTGCTTCAGTTTTTGAATCCACAGAAATTGCCTAATTATGAATTGGTACATGCTCTGCTTCAGTTTTTGAATGCATAGAAATTTCTGGCTAAACGTATTTATATGAATTCATATTCGCATGGGATAGGATTCAATCAATCGCAGGTAGATTAGGTGAATTTCTATGCATCGAGTCTCTATTTTTCTTCTTTTTCTAGTTATAAATTCAAATAGAGTCTCTGTTTTTCTTCTTTTTCTAGTTATAGATTTAAATAGAGGCACATAATTAAATCCTCTCACATCCACATCGTCATCCCCATCCTACTCTCTTCTGTTAAAATCCTGTATAGTCTCTTTGTTTCAACTTTCTCCGTCTTCTTGGGTTAATATTCATCTGATATGGTCAACTTCTGTATAGTCTCTTTGTTTCTGTGTGTCTTTCTTTTGTTAATTCAATTTTGTTAAATGCATATAAGTAGCTCTCTATTATCAATTTTGTTGTTAAATGCATACAAGTAGTAGCTTTGCTCTCTATTTTATATGCAATTCTGTATGATAAGGCCATCATTGTGCTTTTACTTATACTGTTTGTGCTTTTGCTTATGCAATTATGGATGATAAGGCTCTGTGTTTGTACTCTCTGTTTTATATGCAATTCTGTATGAATGTTTGTCTGTGGCTCTATGCACGGCAACTACAACATCATTCTCCCTTACTTTTTTGTGCTAAGTATAGGTGGTTGATGTGTTCATATTTGTCGTTAGTTGGCTTCAACCTCGCCCCTCGCTTAGCAAGTGATGGATTTTGTGATTTTACATGATCGAGTGATATCTTGTGTTTTGATGTTCACTTTTGAATTAAAACACCCCATCGGGATATAATATATAAACAATAAATAAATACAAATACTCATTTAATTTTTATATATATGAAAATATAAATATTTATTGTATATACTATGTAAACAACATATATATATATATATATATATATATATATATATATATATATATATATATATATATATATATATATGCTTGCGGATGAGCCCTTATTTGAGTGATCCATCTTTCTAATTGTTTATTCTATCCCTTTATGTCTTCTTTGTTACTCTCAATATCATTCATCCCCAAGGAAAATTTTAAGGATGGAAAATTTTCTTGAAGTTTAAAAACATTGGCGAATCCCACTAATCCCTAATATGCAAACTATAAAATGTTTATTGATATATTTGTAAAATTATTCAAATTTATAATGATTTTATATATAGCCTCTATACAATGTTGGCGATTTTTAAGGTAAAATAATTTTATATTCTAAAATTTGGGCGAATCGTCTTTTATAAAATTGGAAATTGGCGAATCTTTTTTGTGGAAAAATCATGGAAAATTAGCCCACTGGGCGAACATTAGCCCCTAAAATTTTCCATGTTCATCCCTACTTAGATATCATTAATACAGGGAAGATTGTGCCAAAAAGTGAGGCATGATATAATTTTATTTTTGTTTGATAAAAAAAAAAAACTTTAAAACATAAATTTTAGTTAAATTTTAATTATTATAAAATAATATTATAATAAATCAATATAATTTTTTAATAATATACACAACATTATTCAAGTTTTAAATAGTGTATGTTTAAATATATTGTAAATATTTTTATTTTAAACATTTTTCTTTAACAAATATATTAAACATTATATATTTAAATTTTAAATATTTTAATCAAATTATTATATATTTTCAAAATTATATATATATATACACTTTATTTTTTTACTAAGGAACATGGGTTAACTCACTCTAACTAGCATTAATTCATGAAACTGTGAAGTATATTCAAAAAAAATAATATTATACATGTTCTAATGTTATTAATATTGATTAGATGATATTTCGATATTATATAATTATATAATATTATTTTTAATAAATATATAATAAATATTTAAATATAAAATATTATTAAATTTATATATAAAAATTAAAATATATAACCATATGAATTAAATTAAAACTATTTTACACATTTATCATATATAAAATTTAAATAACAAATATCTTTTTAATATTAATATTAAATTACTATAAAAAATCAACATAAATTTTTAATGGTATGCAAATATTATTATTATTGAAGTTTTAATAAATTGTATAAATATGATCAAATATATTCTCAAAGTGCGGGCTTTTGTGAGGAGTGATTTTGTTATACTATTTCTAGATTATTCACATAAATATAAAAACATTAAACATCAAATTTCTTCATCATCATCATATATATATATATATATATATATAGTGGGGGATGATAAAAATTGGGCTCTAATGCTTACATGTGTGTATTTACATAGAGAGCTTCTCTTAGCTTCAAGAATCATAAATTCTCTACTAACGAGGCCAACCACGTGAAGGTGGAAGCTCATCTAGCCTCCCCCCTCACTTCTAGCCTATAATTACACTACACTCATCACTCCCTGAACCCCACCTTCTATTTTAAATTACATGCAATATGTCATCCACATTCATTCTAAATACATAGATATAAAGGAAACAACATAATAAATATTATACACAATCATCAATGCATATCAAATTTCCATTAATATATGATTGCAGATCAAATTTTGCAAACATAAAAACATTATGCGTAAAATTTTGATTATTACAAAAAATAAGCATCAAAGTTTTAATTATTGCAAGCAAAGAAATTGTAAATACACAGACCCCAAAAATTGTCAAACATACAAACATTACATGTCAAACACAAAAAATGTTGTAAATCCATAAATATATAAGCCTATGTAAACTTTACACATTGGCAAAAGAAATTCACACACACTTTAAAATACAAGTCATACAATATAATTGTAAATACTATTCAAATCAAACTCAAAATACAAGCATACACAAACATAGAAACATCACATATCAATTACACCTTAAAAATCTTGTAAATGCATAAGATACAAGCACATGGAGATACTAAGCATTGCCAAATGAAATTTCAAACACATTCCAAAGTGCATATCCAAATGTCATACACAATCATTGTAAATACACAACCATACAATTGAAACTAAAACCACAAACATTACTACAATCATGGATACACATCAAAAGACAAGAATACACAAACATAAAAACATCACATATCAATTACACCCTAAAAATATTGTAAATGCATAAGATACAAGCACATGGAGATACTATGCATTGCCAAATGAAATTTCATACACATTCCAAAGTACATATCCAAATGTCAGACACAATAAATGTAAATACACAACCATACAAATGAAACTAAAACCACAAACATTACTACAATCATGAATACACATCAAAATACAAGAATACACAAACATAGAAACATCACATATCAATTATACCCTAAAAAATTGCAAATGCATAAGATACAAGCACATGGATATACTAAGCATTGCCAAATGAAATTTCATACACATTCCAAAGTACATATCCAAATGTTATACACAATCATTGTAAATACACAACCATACAAATGAAACTAAAACCACAAACATTACTACAATCATGAATACACATCAAAATACAAGAATACACAAACATAGAAACATCACATATCAATTACACCCTAAAAATATTGTAAATGCATAAGATACAAGCACGTGGAGATGCTAAGCATTGCCAAATGAAATTTCACACATTTCAAAGTACATATCCAAATGTCATACACAATCATACAAATGAAACAAAAAACACAAACATTGCTACAATTATGAATACACATCAAAATACAAGCAGATACAATTTACATAGAAACATCACATATCAATTACACCCTAAAAATATTGTAAATGCATAAGATCCAAATGTCATACACAATCATTGTAAATACACAACCATACAAATGACTCAAAAACCACAAACTTTGCTACATACATGAACAAACATCAAAATGCAAGAATACACAAACATAGAAACATCACATATCAATTACACCCTAAAAATATTGTAAATGCATAAAATACAAGCACATGGAGATACTAAGCATTGCCAAATGAAATTTCACACACATTCCAAATTACATATCCAAATGTCATACACAATCATTGCAAATAAACAACCATACAAATGAAACTGAAACCAAAAATATTGCTACAATCATGAATGTACATCAAATCTTGATCACCATACATAAATAATATTGTAAATACTAAAACATACAAATATCACCCATCAAATTTTGATCACCACACATAAAATATTGCAAATACACACATATCACACATCAAATTTTAATCATCACAAAAAACATGTTGTGAATGGTCATTGCTAAAGGAGACAAACACACACAAACATTTCAAAATACATATCAACATGCCATACATATCCATTGTAAATACAACCATTAAAACTCAAACAACAAACATTATCATAGACAATCATAAACAAAGTACAAAATGTCATCAAACATTACATTAAAATAACATGAATACATGTCAATACACAAACAAAAATTGTTTTAACGCATTTAAGAACTTAAAATGTGTAAATCATACATTAACAATTAAGAAGTTGATTTTGGATTTCAAATTTCAAGTATGTTCCATAATGTAGATTGATATATCATTAAAAGTTATTAGCTTAAAATCTATGATGCTAACTACTATTAGACATAACCAAATCTAAGGAAAAGTAAAAACTAAGAAGTGGAAAAGGAGAGAGGATGCACAAACCCTTAAGAACGACCATGGTTCGTTCTTAAGGGCATTGAGAAGGGGATTTTTAGCCCCTTCAAAAAGAAATATTTTATTATTATTATTATGAGTTTTCCGCGAGTAATTACAACACAATGAATAAATAAACGTCAATTTCTTTTGAAAGCGATTAATGTCTTAATCATTTCATGTCTTTTGTCATGAACATGATGGAAATGTAAATGTTTTGTATGTCGTGGCCATGCACATATCCCTGTGATTCTCTGCAAAAATAATATAATTTAAAATTCAGTGAAAATCCATGCTTTCTATATAGTGGAACAAAAAATGCATAAACTGATTTATCATTTAAGAAAGTGACTAGCATAATTTGATGTTTGAAATGATCTTCTTAACTTAACTTGATTAAAGAGAAACCTTGCTACATATTGAGCATTAGTATTGGAGCATGTACTTTGACTTCAAAAGGGAAAAAATCATTTAGATGAAAATAAGTTTGAAAATTAAATAGTCTAGACTCTACTATAATAATGAGATAAAAAAAAAAAAACTAATTCACTGAAATTGACTCATTTAGTAGCCTTCATTGTAAGAAGAGAAAATGCAAATGTTGGAACATGAACATAGTTAAAAATCGAAAGTGATGAAGAAGTTGAGATTTAAGAAGGTGAAGGAGTTGGGGCTTACTAGAATATGCCTAATTTTGGGAAGGCTTTGGTAGCTAGAGGCATATGGAGGCTCATATCAAATAAGGGTCTATGAAGCCAAGTTATCCTATAAAAATACATTGAACCTTTTTCATTAGAATACCTTCCAAGAATACTCATAATATAATTTGTTGATATGTTGGAAGGTCATTGTCCAAGCCTTCCCTCTTGTGTAGAATTGGCCATTGTGGGAAATTAGTAATGGAGAAAGAGTAAACGGTAGGAACTAATCCTTCCTAAGGTTGGAAGTGGAGAAGTAAGTCCCTCAAAACAACTATAACTTAGATTAGGCAACCTCCCTAGAATTCTAATCTATACGGCATCAAGAGTGGAAGAAAGCAAACTTCCTAGATTTGGATGGTATTGAAGGAGATGTATGGGAGGCCTATACAATAAAATTGAAAATGAGTCATGTTAGAATTAAGAACATAGAGGATGAATTGGTTTGGTCAAATAATGGAGCCCTGAGTCAAACATTATAGGAGGGACTATCTTTCTTAAGATAACTATAATGGAAAAAGAAACATCGAAAAAAGAAAATGGTAATGGTGAGCACCTGTGTACCCTGAAGCCCATTAGTGGTTTCCTCCCTGCGTCCCATTCCTGCTGAGAGCCCTTCACACAGCTACTAGAAATGAATCCCACAACAATGAAATCAAATTACTTACTGAAACAGATAAATTCAGCGGGTTATGCAAATTTCTATCTATAAATTCAGCGGGTTATCCAAATTTCTATCTATAAATGAGATGAAAAATAAAAAAATATACCCATCGATGAGGAGTTGATCCAGTAGGCTGGCGCTGGGAAGAATATGAACAACACATAGTGAATCTGATGCATGAAGCTGCTGCTCTGCTCGCTGAACATGCTTGTAAATCCACGCACTAGGTCCCACTGGCACAGGGATCCACATCGTCCACGTTGCTCATGTTCTCCGTATAACCGTGCGGGTGGATCGGTGCGAGGTCATCCACCTTCCATTTGTTCATATATTCAAAACAAATAAACGAAGGTTCAAATGTCTTTGACTATTTAACCCAATCGAATCTAAGCTATGAAAACACAATCGATCAAAAATATAGAAAGCATCAACATGGTTTTACAGAGCCCTAGGTCACATGCTCATTGGTAGTCTTCGATGCTGAGGGAGATCATCTCACCATCACTTCAAGGTTTGTGAAGTATGCACTGATTATCAATTTTTAACCATCACACTGGAGGATTTATTGGGTACTAAATATTACATTTGCAACCCATCTACATTCGCTTTAAAGATTCTACTGTCTGCAAATTTAAGGGGAAATGGCATGCTACAACATATTTAATGGGAAATGGCCTACTACTTATATATTTCTTAAAAATATATATGTATTACAAAATATTCATACCTGTCTGTGCTGGTTGAAAAAGAGTGGCATCATGCAGCACAGTCACTCTGTTTTTTTGACAGAAACACCATGCAGAGGCTGAACAAGTCTCTTGATCGATCAGAGACAGCAAATGGCCACCCGCCCGCCTCTCTGCACGGGCTCTCAAGGATGCCTTCGTATACTGTACCAAAATTGGATTCAAAACATTTAGGTGATTACAGTTTTAAGGAGGTCATAAATAAAATTATTGGATTCTACTATTTGTATCATAGATTTGGAATTCCCATTGTCCGGGAAAAGTAAGGCTGATTTACTTTGTCGTAACATTGAAAGTGGTCAATTCAGGTGTTGTTGCTTCTAGGATCTGAGGGATACCTTAGGGATACCTTAGCTCCCCACAATTCCCCACTCCAACTTGAATTTTCTACGTGTATGACAAACTTGCATTCTCAGGAAGGAAATAAACAAAGCCTATTCAGATTGATTCTCAGGAAGGAAAAAAACAGACAGAGCCTATTCAGATTGATTCTCAAGAAGGAAGGAAACAAACAGAACCTATTCAGATCAATCGAAGACTTAATCTATGGAAATCTATGTTTCAATTAATCAGAGAGAGAATTAGATGGGCATGTGATCTCTGAACGTAGTATCTCTGAAACTTCTCATATAATCTGTGTATACCTGAATCAGCGTTCTTCCCTTGAGAAGAGGTAGGGTGTCGCACCCTAATGAGATATATATACTCTTTGTTTCTCCTTCTAGCCTTATAGTTGTCGGTGTATAAGGACTTCTTCCCAAGCCCAACGAGGTAAGGGAATGCTATATCCACAACAGTACAATCACAGAGCCTTGTCATCCATAATTGCATAAGCAAAAGCACAAACAGTATAAGTAAAAGCACAATGATGGCCTTATCATACAGAATTGCATATAAAACAGAGAGTACAAACACAGAGCCTTATCATCCATAATTGCATAAGCAAAAGCACAATGATGGCCTTATCATACAGAATTGCATATAAAACAAAGAGCAGAGCTACTACTTGTATGCATTTAACAACAAAATTGATTTAGAGATATTTTTCAGCAAAAATCACATGGAATACCATTTGTCGACGCGTTTCGAACCAACAAGTGTGGTTCATCATCAGGACAAGTTGAAGAAACAGATCCAGCTAAGCAAGTTAAATAGGCAAAACGGAGCCTCCTGACCAACGGCTAGTTTGACTCTAGGACCGGGGTCAAAAATATTTTATTAGCTTAGTTAGTAAGAATTAGGACTAAAACATATTATTGAAGGGTACTTAGTTCACAAATATTAATAAAAATTAGAAATTAGTTAAATAATGGACCCTAAAAGCAATATATAAAATAATCTTATTTAAAAATATTATTAAAAATTATAAAATAATAATAAATAGATGCATCAAAGACCTAACAAATGTCAAAACGAGGTTAGGTTAGTTAGGAAAAAATTAGTTAAAAATATTCAAAATAAAACTAATAAATAGATAAATGAAAATTAAATTAAAAATAAATAAATCAATAAATCAATAAATAAATTAGTTACTACGAAAAACATAAAAATAATAATAATAAAATAATAAATAAATAAAATAACAATAAAGATAAAATACTCAAAATAAATTAAAATGAATAAAAATAAAATAATCAAATCAAAAAACAAAGGACCTAAAAATTAAAAGCCTATAAATATTATTAAAAATTATCAATTAATTAATAATAAAATGGAAGAAAACCACAGAGGTTAGGTTAGTTAGAAAAAAAAGTCAAAATAAAATAAAAATAAAAATAAAAATTAGTTAAAAATGGTAATAAGAATAAAATAAATAGGTTAGTTAGAAAAAATTAGTTAAAAAGTCTCAGAAAATAAAAATAATAAAACGAATAAATAAATAAAATTAATAATTAAGAGGTTAGGTTAGATAGAAAATTAGTTAAAAATGGTAATAATAGAACGAATAAATAAATAAAATAAGAATAAAAAATAATAAATTAGTTAAAAAGACTCAAAAAATATAAAGGAATAATAGAACGAATCAATAAAACATAAATCAATAAAACATAAATCAGTTAAAATAAATAAGTTAATATTAAATAAATAATAAATAAATAATAATAAAAAGTAAATAAATAAAAATAATAAAAATAATAAATAAAAGAAATTAACCCTAACTAGGAAGAGAGAGCAGGGACCCAACATCTACTAACTTTCCAGCCATCGTCTCTATTAAGATTGCAAGGCCTTTTTTCAATCTCAAGCGCTTCCCTAAATTTACGATGATGGAAATGTGAAACCCTAGCAATAACACTAGCCTCCTCAATACAAACATGATGATTGGTTTTCTCAGCATGTTCAGCTAAAGCGGAAGACTTAGCTCTCCTATGTTTAAGGTCCGCAGCGTGTTCGCTAATCCTTTGATTAATGGAGCGACCGGTCTCTCCAATATAGGGGGTCCCACAGGAACAAGGGATCAAATAAACACCTTTCATATCCTTAGGGTCGATAGGATCCTTTACAGATCTTAGGGACCCACGAATGGTGTTCAGGGGCCTGAAGGTCACAGGGATACTATGCTTCTTATATGCATTTAACAAAATTGAATTAACAAAAGAAAGACACACACAAACAAAGAGACTATACAGAATTTGACCATATCAGATGAACATTAACCAAAGAAGATGGAGAAAGTTGAAACAAAGAGACTATACAGGATTTTAGTAGAAGAGAGGAGGATGTGGATGTGGATGTGCGAGGATTTAATTCTATGCCAATCAGGGGCAGGGCGTGTGAAGTAGTTTGCAGCAGTTGTAGGAGGCAATACCGCCAAGCCAAGACAAGACAGGGGTAGTCGCTATTTGCCATGTCACTGCCAAGCCAAGACAAGAAATGGGAATCCTCTGTTTGCCATTGCACCGCCAATCCAAGCCAAGACAAGACAGGGGTAGTCTCTGTTTGCCATTGCACCACCCAGTTAAGAGCTTGAAAAGGGCTGGCCGAACGATCCTCATACTGCAACATTGATACCAAAGAAGAAAAATAGAGACTCTATTTGAATCTATAACTAGAAAAAGAAGAAAAAATGAGACTCTATTTAAATCTATAACTAGAAAAAGAAGAAAAACAAAGACTCTATTTGAATTTATAACTAGAAAAAGAAGAAAAACAGAGACTCGGTGCATAGAAATTCACCTAATCTACCTGTGATTGATTGAATCCCATCTCATGCAAATATGAATTCATATAAATACGTTTAGCCTAGAAATTTATGTGCATTCAAAAACTGAAGCAGGGCATGTACCAATTCATAATTAGGCAATTTCTATGGATTCAAAAACTGAAGCAGGCACCCATTCATATTTACGCGTGTAGCCTGGTAATTCAATATATGCTAGAATAGAGCTACTTGCATGAAATAATTACAAAATCATATAATTCTAATTCTTGCAGTGTATGCCAATTACTAAGCCAATCTAATCTAATCTAACATCCAAGCCAATCTAATTACTAAGCCAATCTAATCTAATCTAATCTAACATCTGTGTGAAGGTTACATGTACAGAAATTTGCATACCTGGGATTGAGAAGGATATGGGTGGATATCTCCTCATTCATATAACTTTCGCTCTGGTGACGTATGTTTACCTTCACCTCCCTGTACCGCACAACACAACAACACGCAAACCAGACCAGACCATACCAAACAACACAAAACTCATACAGAGACCAGACCACACTACACAAAACTCATACAGAGACCACCAGACTCACAAACATACATGACATGGAGCTCCAAGACAAGACTCATACAACGAAGCAGTAGCCATGGGAGGAGGAGGAGCAAATTCGTAAATGGCAAAGATTGGGACAAAGATTAGAAACAAATATTGGTTGGATTCAACGGTCAAGATTTTCTTGACTGCCACCTTTGCAAAACAAAAGCACTTTCCTTGACTGCCAGCACAACAAAAAGCACTTTGTGGGGACATGATCTTGGATTGCCAGTTTTTGTGAAGATAATTTTGTTCTCGGCTCAACGAAAAATCACTTTGTGGGGAAATGATCTTGGATTACGAATTTTTACGATAAAGATAATTTTGTTGCCAATACGAGTATAAGTCATAATTTAATGGTTGTAATAATTCAACTTAACCCCTTTGTTAAACTTTCACAACCTTCCGTGCCCAAATATGCCTTGCAGAGGCCAATTACACTTCACACTTCGTGCTTATTTTATCATAAGTAAATAAATTCTGTTTATAAAGTATTGCACACATATCTATAGCTTTAAAATACATATATTGATAGGAGTAATGAAAGATAAATGGATGATCCTTCTTCATAAGGTGGGGGACAGCTGGATGTTTCCATCTTGAATAGAATTGCACTTGGTGATCTCACTTTCAACTCCAAACCTATCACTTCTAACTTGACAATATTGCTTGAGAAAATATTAATGGCACAAAGACTATTGTGCTACTATTTGCAATCACATTCTTAAGGTAAGCTTCTTCCTATAACGTATATGTTGTTCTGTTTAATTAGATAGTGGACTTTTCCTTTAATGTGGTTCTCCCATGAGTTATCTTTTCTTTTTCTTGTTGTTTTTTCCTAAGTTCGTTTGTTTGGTATTTAGATTTTCTAATACAATCTCCCATGGCTATTACATAACCGTAAAATCATATTAGTGTTATTTATTTCATTAATTTATTCAAAATATTAGTATCTCAAATTGTCATTTTAGAGAGATTTTAGAATACAATTATATATCAATTTAGTAAAATACCAACTTTATGTATTGAACTTATAAAGTTGCACATTACATGCTCGTGTAGAGAAAATCAAACCAAAATAAAATGTTTGAAAATATTGTATTTTGAAATATTGCTTGCAAGTGTGCTTGGAAAAATGATTTCCTCTTAAAAAATACTTTGATATGTAGTTTAGTAATGAACCTTTTCATCTCTAGTTCTCCATATTTATTGTACTCCGGAGGTGAAAAATGTTGAACTATTAGGAGGTGAAGGCTAGGGAAAAGGAATGGCACGATTTCCATCTCAAGAAAAAGAAATTCGATGTTGATGTTCTTGTGTTGATGTATGACAACGAATTTCTGAAACACCCTAGGTAATTTCAGATGCATTGGCTTAGATTGTATATTATCTAGTATGTCACAAATGAAATGATAATACAATTGGAGAAATTGAGGACCCCATCAATGAACTTGTCAATGGGAGCCGAGTAAAATTGTATAGAGACAATTGCCCCACTTTCCAAAGTTCATATGTTTGGAGGGGAAAAACTATTTTTTTTGTAACCTTATTGGCATTCACAAGTCAACATTGTGAAGTAGAGAATCCAGAGAATGTTGTGCTCGTAGGAACAGTGTGACTAACATGGGAAAGTAGATATATCTTGTTGCATTAAAGGACTAACACATTGTACACCAAGAACATTTCATAGACAAGTGTATAAGCAACCAAGAAAAGTGTGTAGTACCGATGATAACATGAGAAGTGGACTACATCTAGTGGTCGATGATGGCAATAGAAACCAAGAAATGGTAGAAAAAAGTACCAGCAAAAGTGTGTGCCACACATTTGGAATTGTTCTTAGTGAATTAGAGAATGCTCCCAACCAATCAAGTTACCAACTGTAGATTTGTTTCACATTATTTTCAAAAACTATTCATGTTTTTTAGGTTTATTAATTACCTATCCAAGGGAAGCCCAAAGCAACTAGATTTAAAATAAGGCCAAAACACACTCCCATTCATAATAAACAAACTTATTATAGCTTGGGAAATGGAATCTTAAATGGAATTACAAGCATATATGTTGGGCACCAAATCAGCCTATCTTTTTCCTGCATTTCCACTCCTCTTTTCATCCCTTTTGAATTCATTCACATATATTTACTATGTAAAACTATGAGGTAATTTCCCTTTCTTCATCTCTTAGGATATTTAATTAATGAAGTAGATTCATGAGGGTTTTGCCTATGTGAATCACTAAAACATGTTATGACCGCAGATTCTGGAGCGCAGGTGTTGACCTCACGGCATGTCACAGCAGTTCCGCGATTCACAACAGTTGATCGACCACAATGAAACAGCATAACTGATTTGCTGTTGTTCTCAACCCGTTTTGGATCATTTTTGTTCTTTCTCTCTCGGCGTTGGTGCTGTGTTGAACTAATGTATATCTTTGGGCATATAGTTGCCAGGTTTTGGGTAGAGATGTTACTCTCCTTTGTAATGTATAAAAGACGGGTCATTCCTGTATGAGGGATTAGCCAGACCCTGAATTATATTTTAACAACATTGTTCAAATTAATAAAATACAACCCTTTTTTTTGTTCTATCTTTCCCTGTGGGTAACGCAGCCCTGATCAAAGAGCTTGGCCCGCTCTTCTGATCAGGTGTTGCGTGTATTCTTGTTATGTGTGTGTTTTCATTGTTGTGTTTATTTCTTTATTGCTGTTACAGATTCTTTAGATCACTGTGAATACCTTTTTAAGTTTTGTAGTTGAGTTTCTATTTCTATTACAATAATGCTTTGATTTGGTAATCATGAACCCTTGTTCGATGACGATTGTAACCTTGCCCCTGCATATACCTTGCATGTTGTCTTGGAAAGAACATGCACCTGGATTGATACATTAATGTAGGAAAAGGGGTGAATAATTTGTTCATACCTGGACACCAACATTTTGGCGTTGTTTCTAGGGAGGCTAACAAGGTGCAAGACACGATATGTATCAACTAGAGGGTCAATCTCTCGTCTTGGGGAGAGAACGAGCTTTCTCACTCTGCTCCAGATCCTGAGCGTAGGTATTTCTTTTGTTTTGCACTTTTATTGTTTTCCTGTTTTATTAGGGTCTATCTCTTGCCTTGGGGAGGGAGGAGTCCTTTGACACCCTGCTCCAGGCCCTGAGCTTAGATTTCTCTAGCATTTTTGTTGTTTTGGTTTTGAGAAACCCAATCTCTCACCCTGGGGAGGGAGGGGTCCTTTGACGCCCTACTTCAGGTCTTGAAGTGTTAGGTTTTCTCGTGTGTGTGTTATTTTTCTTGTTTGGTTTCTTGTCCTGGGGAGGGAGGAGTCCTTTGATGCCCTGCTCCAGGCCTTGAACCCTAGGTTCCTGTTTTCTTTTTTTCCGTTAACTGTTCTCTTTTCAACGTGATCTCTCATCCTAGGGAGGGAATGGTCTTTTGACGCCCTACTCCAGGTCTTGGGCACTGTGATTTGGTATCAACATCTTTCGTCACACCAACTTGTATGAACAGAGAGCCAAATAAAAGGGGCAGAGGGAGAGCCCCAAAGAAGGGAGGACAGGATTTGGGAAGGAATACTTATATCCAGCAAATCATTACAAAAGCTTAATCAAAGGTGTCTTCCCGTGCAGCCATGAGGCCAGGTGCATGGACAAGATCTGAGGGACAATTTGTAGATCAATCAGTGTTGTCCATAGCACCCCCTGCTAATTTGATACAACAGGCCCTTCCAGTAGCTGGAGAGACAAGCAACATTACACTTAATAAAGGGGTACCATTGCTCGTAACAGAAGAAGAACAAGTTGCAAGTAAAACATCTGAGGAAACGGTCCATCCCAGTAGGGAAGAAGAAGTTGCAGAGAGGAGATCTGAAGGGTCAAGCCACTGTGACAGGGAGGAAGAAATTGTAGAGACACTTCTATCACCAAAGGATAGAGGAAGCGTTGTTAAGGCAACTCGAACCCCTGTGATAAGAGCCCTTCCTACGGAGCCTGCTGAAATCCCTAGTGAGTATTGGAGGATATTCATGGCACCTACAACCTCTACTATTGATTTCCCAATTGGGGATCTTGGGACTGGCGCACCAACAAAGCCCATTCCTTTAACAACTTTACCCAGTTTCCATGGGCTTACTTCAGAAGACCCCAACACGTTTTTGTTTGAATTTGACATTGTGTGTCGAGGATATGATTATATAACGGATGCTCAGAAATTGAAAATATTCCCTGCTATGCTAAAAGGGACAGCCCTGCGGTGGTTTATGGGTCTTGGGGGAAGGTCTATCACCACATGGGAGGAGATGAGAACTGCTTTCTTGGAGAAGTACTAGGACTATTGTAAATCACGGGATATTAAGGAAGAAATTTTCAAATTTACATAGAAAGAGGACGAAAATATGGAAGACTGTGTGGAACGCTTTAAATACACATTGCAGAGATCAGGTCACTCTGACCTGGATAAGGACATTTTGAAAATTATCCTTCTCTAGGCCTTCCGAGAGGACTCTTTGGAATTGTTAAATATAGTCGGAAAGGGAGATATATCAAAGGAGAACTTTGACACCATCTACGAGTTGTGCATCCAGTGCTCAAGGGGAGTTGCAAGGAATAAACAAGGGATTCAATCAACAAAAGTATCTGGTGGAGGTGTTACAAAAGTAGAAATTGGAAATCTGTTGGATAGCCTGAGGATTGATATCCTGAGTACCTTGTCTGAACAAATATACACGCTGCAGGTAAAACAGAAACAGCTAGAATTAGAAAGAACTATGGCTGTATTTTGCCCAACATGCAGGAAGAAACACCTACAAAGGGAATGTCCATTAAAATCTATAGAGGAGTGTGAAATATGTGAGTTGAATCATGTGACAAGTTCATGCCCATCCTTGCCAAGACTGAAAACGATTTTTTCAAGGGGCAGCAAAGAGATGGAGCAGTTGCACTTTATGGGACCTAAAAAGCCATGGCAACCTCGACCGTCAATGGGAAATCAAGGTATGTTTCCGGAACCATCTCAATATTTTAGTAATTTTAATATGGGTCCCCAGTCCATGCCTTATCCGACCATGTGGCCCCAATACCAGCGTCCACCTCGGCAACAGTGGGCTCCTCAGGCTAGTTCGAGTTCCTCGTGGGCTCCGAACTTGCGGGGACCTTCTCCTCCTGGGCAGTTTCCCCAGTCAATTCCACAACGACAACTTCAGTTACCCTCTAATGTGCCTCCTGGTAATCAGCCTGATCATCCCCAACTTCCCATCCAACTCAATCCAAATCCTAACAATAAAGGGGCTCAGCAAGCTGACACCCTCAACCTACCTTCATACAACATCTCTACCGCAAAATTCTATGAGATGAATTTACAATCTCGGCAGACAGTAGATGCTCAACTCTCACCAGTTATCATTGAACAAATTGACAGTGAGGAAGAGGAACCAGAAATGGTTGAAGAGGAATCAAACCGAGTCAACAAAAATCATACACCTCCTCAACTACTAGTTACTCAAAAACACCAAGCTGAACCGCCCTATCCAGAAAGGTTGGCTGTGAGTAAACAAACCCTCAAGCTGAGTTTGACCTGTTAGGGGAGTTATGAAATTTATTTGTCAAGATTCCCCTATTGCAAGCTATGAGGGACGTACCTATATACACAAAAACTCTTGGGGAATATTGTGCTAAGAAACCTAAAAAGAAATCAAGAGACCCACTCACCATTCATGTAATGGGTAAGTTATCAGATTTTATGATGGGAAGGTCCATGCCTGTAAAGTATGGGGATCTTGGGAACCCAATTTTAACCGTGCAAATTAATAGGGTATAAATTCCAAATGTACTGGTAGATTTGGGTGCTGCCATAAATGTCATCACTGCTAAAACTATGCATGCATTAGGTATTCTTACTTGAAACACACACCTACAGTGCTAGAGCTAGCAGATCAATCTACAGTGAAACTGGTAGGGAAGCTTTAAGATATCACAATTTTGGTTGATTCATGGCACTACCCTGTGGACTTCTTAGTACTCCAAACGCAATCTCCAGCTGGAGGCCATCCCCTGATTCTGGGAGGACCGTGGCTGGTAACCACAGAAGCTTATATTGGGTGTCGGTCTGGACATATGATCATTTCAAATGGACAAAACATTAAGACTTTAGTATTATATCCTCCCAGAGAGCCTAACCCATTAGCAAAACCAACATGCCACAAGAAATCTTTACCGAGGAAAGAGTCTGAATTGGAAAATGAGGAATTAAGACCAATTCTTACTATTGGACAAGCCCTCCAGCTTAAAACATAAACGGAAGATGACACAATTACTACCTTTATTAGTGATCCCTGTTCTATTTCAGATTTGAATCAACAAATCTTGGAGGCTTTCTTGAGTTGTGAGACACAGGAAAGTATTGGAATAGTAGATGGATTTGATGAGCTACCTACAACTGTGCCCCATGATAGTATTTCTATGGAAATAGTACCAGGAAAGGCCCCAAATATCAATCAAGATCTGTCAGAGTCCCAGAAGAAACAAATCTTTGATGTTCTTCAGAAACACAAAGAAGCCTTCGCATGGGACTACTCAGATATGAATGGGATTCCTACTAATCTATGCACCCATCACATATACATTAAGGAGGACTGTCGTCCTGTGAGGCAACCCTAGAGGTGAATGAACCCCGCTCTGAAAAACATTGTTAAGGAAGAGCTTTAAAATTTGCTGGATGTGGGATTTATCTACCCCATTTTAGACAACCAATGGGTTTTCCCATTGGTAATGGTCCATAAGAAAAATGGTAAATGGCGGATATGCATGGATTACAGAGAAATAAATGAGGCAACTCAGAAAGTCCATTTTCCATTACCATTCATTGACCAAGTCTTGGATACATTGGCTGGGAAGAAGTTTTTCTCCCTCCTGGATGGATTTAGCAGGTACAACCAGATCCATATAGCTCTTGAAGATCAGGATAAGACCACTTTCACATGCCCTTGGGGAACGTTCGCATACCGGGTCCTCCCATTTGGCCTCTATAATGCACCTACAACATTCCAGAGGGCAATCTTAGGGATTTTCTCTGATCTGATGGATGACAGTGTTGAGATTTATATGGACAATTTCATGGCATATAGAGATTAATTCGAAGAAGCATTGGGAAAGCTAGAAAAAGTTCTTGAAAGATGCAAGCAGGCACATGTCTCTTTAAGTATGGAAAAATGCCATATGACAATGAACGAAGGAATAGTCCTGGGACACTTGCTTTCAGTTGTAGGAATCCGGATGGATCTAGCTAAGATAAAGGTAATACAACATTTTCCAATACCCAGAACACCCACATAGGTACGTAGCTTTATCGGTTGCGCTGGTTATTACAGGTGCTTTTTAGAAAATTTTGCTAAGACATCACATCCGCTTTTTCAATTACTAACAAAAGATGCAGACTTTGGGTGGAAAAATGACTATGATGCAGCCTTTGTGAAGATCAAGGAACTGGTTTGTAGCGCTCCGATCCTTAGAGGGCCAGACTGGGCATTACCATTCCATATTCACGCTGATGCTTCCCAGACAGCAATTGGGGCAGTTTTGGGGTAGCAAGTGGATAAGGTACCATATGCAGTTTACTATGTTAGTGAGAACTTGGCTCCTATTGAGTTAAACTACATAGTGATTGAAAAAGAATCCCTTGCTGTCATCTATGCCATCAACAAGTTCTAGCACTATATCACTGGTTACCCCACCTTTGTGCATATTGATCATGCAACCATCAGTTACCTCATGAATAAACCCGTTACTCCTGGTCGTATTACAAGATGGCTTTTGTTACTTCAAGAATTTGACATTACCATAGTAGATAAACTAGGGAAGGACAACGTGGTTGCTGATTTTCTTTCTAGGTTAGAAAATAATGCCGAAGGTACACCTATCGAAGATAGATTTCCATATGAATATCTCTTTGAAATTTCTGCTAACACTCAGTGGTATGCAGATATTGCTAACTATCTTGCTACAGGGAAGGTACCTCGTCATTTGTCATATAAGGATCAATAGAAAATTATTCATCATAGTACCTGATATTCATGGATGGTAGGATACCTCTTTCATACAGGGGTTGATCAACAGATTTGGCGCTGTGTATCAGAGAATGATATCTATAAGATATTGAAGGCCGCCCACGGTGGACCTTGTGGAGGACATTTTGCAGATAAAAGAACAGGCCACAAGGTGCTACAATTGGGATACTACTGGACTTCTATCTTTCGCGATGCTAGAGATTATGTCCGAAGATGTGACACCTGTCAACAGATGGGACAACCTGGGAAATCAGATGAAATTCCATTACATCCCTAGAGAATCCTTGAACCTTTTGAGAAGTGGGCCATCGATTTTGTTGGGCCCTTCAACCCACCTTCTCACCAGAAGGTTCACATCCTGGTCTACACTGATTATGTGACTAAGTGGGTGGAAGCCAAAGCGGTTGCAAAAGCAATAGAACAGGTGTTTGCAGATTTCCTTTTTGAAGATATTTTTGCCCGATATGGTACCCCAAGAGAAATTGTTTCGGATGGAGGAGAACAGTTCACATACCACATGATAGGGAGGCTTATGCAGAAATACGGGGTTAAACACAGAGTGACAACTCCTTATTATCCCCAAGCGAATGGACAGGTAGAAAGTACAAACAAGGTATCGCAAAATATCTTGACAAAAAATGTAGCAAATCATCGCCGAGATTGGTCGCAAAAACTTCCAGAAGCTCTTTGAGAGTATAGGACGACATGGCGGAATACAACTAGGTTTTCACCATTTGAGCTAGTCTATGGGAAATCCCCCTGGTTTCCACTAGATTTCGAGATCAGTATGCTAAGAACGGCTTTGGAAGTGGGGTTAGACTTATCACAGGCCCAAAAACACCGACTAGAACAGCTCAATGAGTTAGACGAGATTCTTTCAGTAGATGTCCAGAGAACCACTATTATCCAACAACAGAGAATGAAATGGAATGATAAATTTATCAAGAATAAGGTGTTTCATACAAGGGACTAGGCATTTCTCTATGACTCCCGTTTCAAAGATTTTAAAGGAAAGCTTCACACTCGTTGGATGGGACCCTATGAAGTGGACGTTTTATTTGACAATGGAACAGTCAGATTGGTTACAATAGACGAAAATCGTACTTCCTTCCTAGTGAACGGACACTGTCTAAAGTTATATCACCATCCAACTTCTAAGGATGCCTTCATCAAAAATATTTCTGATACGTCTGGTTTAATGGTTGTTGGTGCAGAGAATACTCTCTCTGCCTTTTGTTAAAATATATATATATTATGTTATTACTTACTTGTTTGTCTTTTGCAGGAATAAGAACCGAATTA
Source organism: Pinus tabuliformis (assembly GCA_031772625.1). Lineage (NCBI taxonomy): Eukaryota > Viridiplantae > Streptophyta > Pinopsida > Pinales > Pinaceae > Pinus > Pinus tabuliformis. The sequence goes on along the minus strand of CM062809.1, from coordinate 471,208,339 downwards.
TGACAAGGAGAAACTGAGAAATTTTCCAAGTAACAGTCGTTGTTGTTACTCCGCCACTGTTGTTACTCCGCTGTTGCTGTTACTCCGCCGGTGTTGTTACTCCGTCATTGTTGTTACTCCGCTGGTGTTGTTACATTGTCGTTGTTGTTACTCCACCAGTGCTGTTATTCTGCCGTTGCTATTACTCCGCTAGTGTTGTTACTCCGTCGTTGCTGTTACTCCGCAGGTGCTCTTACCTTTCCGTTGCTGTTAGTCCATTGGTGTTCTTACTCCGCCGTTGTTGTTACTCTGCTGCTGCTATTACGCTATCATTTTGTTACTCTGCTGGTGCTATTACTCCATCGACGTTGTTACTCCATCGTTGCTATTACTCCACTGATTATTTTTGCTGTTACTCCATTGCCAGGTAGGTCACCAAGTACGCCTTCATTGACTCTTACGGATTTAATTAAAATATTCCACAGAAGAGACCAGTACATGCTGCAGACGACTGCATTTTAGTCGAGGGGTCCCATCACAAATAAACGACAATGTACCTAAAATTGTAATTATATTACATCATTACCAAATCTAATGCAAACGGAAACCAAAATATTGCGATTTTGTAACCATGATTCTGACGCATTGGAATTTGAAATCGTACGCCAAAAACCTTATTGGTCATTTCCCCAGTATGTTGTATTCAATCACCATAATCATTCACCTGTACTGCCATACCCTGCCATTATTTACTGTGTTTTTTCAGGTGTACCAATCATTATTACCATTCTTTTACCCCACGGCCACCATCCTAACATTATTGCCATCATCAGTTTGGATTGTTGTTACTCTCCCTCTCTTAGGATATTCTGACACATAGGAAATAGTTAAGTATAACTTGGTCTAGTGTAGAGTCAGGTAAAGTGTGTTTCTTTACCATGTACTTTTGTAACTTACAATCCGACATTCACAATATGTAGTGATCCGACGGTTCATTCTCTCCTCAGTATTATCGACACTTGATTTGTGGCTTAACACCCGATTGGTCCATGATCTCTATTTAAAGAGCATGGAGGGTCATTTGTAGGGTAACTATTCATGAGAGAAGCTTATGTAAATTTTCATTCTTTTATTAATAAATTTCCTGAAATGGTCGCATTGGCTCAGGCCATGGATTGTTTCCCTCTTTGAGGGTTTTAACCACGTCAACAATACTGGTGTATTGATTTGTGATCTTTTTGTGAGTGGTGTCCTTTGGTGTTTTGTCTGAAGAACTTACCCTGTAAATTCCTACACCCCCTACCAACCAACTGTATCCATCGTGTCGATCCAGTTCCTACAGCGATGGGTGGGTTGGTTGTGCACCATGAGCTGGAGGATATGACAATGGTCCGAAATAATCGGGAAGTATGGCATGTTTTTGAAAATGCAGGGTGGAATGTCTATCTTGACAGGTTACAAGGCTTTAACGAGGCAATTGTGATTGAATTTGCACTTAATTTAGAGGAAGGGAGCTCTCGGGTCCGGGGGATAGAAATCCCTGTTATAGAGGAAACCATTGCAGAGGTTAGCGGGCTATCCCAATAGGGGCAGAGATGGTTTTCGCAAATAACCTCCCCCCCGGAGTTCCCCGAAGGATTTTTGCAAGCAAGAGAGAATGTTGTTTAGAAAGGTCGGGGGTATGACCATAATTCATTACCACACCCATGGGGTGAGGTAGCAGGTTTTGTAGTGAGATACATAACCTGCAAGGGGAGGTATACCACCATGTTTAAATATCATTTCACAATGTTGGCTTACCTCCGGATCCCACAGTCGAAAGCCTTCTCATTGAATATGCCTTTCTTCCTGTTAAAATGTCTCCAGCTGATGGCGCAATCTGCTCGGTGTTCATAACAAGTTGCGGCAGTCATTACCAACCATGGGTTGGTCCAACTGTTAGTCATGCATGTAATCGATCGACTTCAAATCTCGTGGGAAACATTTCGGGATTCTACAAAGGAAGAGATAGCAGCTACTAGAGCCGCTAGAGAAGAAGATCCGAAAGCGATGGAGGAAGAACCCAGAGCAGAGGATGAACACGTAGACCAAGAAGAACCAAAAGAAATGCAGATGGAACCCAAGGGGCTGGAACAAAATCGAGAGCGTGAACCAGAGAGGATAGTAGAGGCTGCTCCACAAGAACCATTAAATTATGACTTATACTCCTATTGCCAACAAAATTATCTTCATCACAAAAATTTGCAATCCAAGATCATGTCCCCACAAAGTGCTTTCTGTTGCGCTGGCAGTCAAGAAAAGTGCTTTGGTTTTTCAAAGGCGGCTGTCAAGAAAAGCTTGACCGTTGAATCCAACCAATATTTGTTTCCAATCCTTGTCCCAATCTTTGCCATTTACGAATCTTCTCCTCCTCCTCCCATGGCTACTGCGCTTCACTATATGAGTCTTGTCTTGGAGCTCCATGTCATGTATGTTTGTGAGTCTGGTGGTCTCTGTATGAGTTTTGTGTAGTCTGGTCTAGTCTCTGTATGAGTTTTGTGTTGTCTGGTTTGGTCTGGTCTGGTTTGCGTGTTGTTGTGTTGCGCGGTGCAGGGAGGTGAAGGTAAACATACGTCACATCAATTTTCTCAAGGTAGACATACATCACCAGAGCGAAAGGTATATGAATGAGGAGATATCCACCCATATCCTTCTCAATCCCAGGTATGCAAATTTTTGTACATGTAACCTTCACACAAATGTTAGATTAGATTGGCTTAGTAATTGGCATACAGTGCAAGAATTAGAATTAATATGATTTTGTAATTATTTCATGCAATTAGCTCTATTCTAGCATATATTGAATTACCAGGCTAAACGCGTAAATATGAATGGGAACCTACTTCAGTTTTTGAATCCACAGAAATTGCCTAATTATGAATTGGTACATGCTCTGCTTCAGTTTTTGAATGCACAGAAATTTCTAGGCTAAACGTATTTATATGAATTCATATTTTCATGGGATAGGATTCAATCAATCGCAGGTACATTAGGTGAATTTCTATGCATCGAGTCTCTGTTTTTCTTCTTTTTCTAGTTATAAATTCAAATAGAGTCTCTGTTTTTCTTCTTTTTCTAGTTATAGATTTAAATAGAGTCTCTGTTTTTCTTTTTTTCTAGTTATAGATTCAAATAGAGTCTCTGTTTTTCTTCTTTGGGATCAATTTTGCAGTATGAGGATCATTCGGCCGGCCCTTTTCCAGCTCTTAACTTGGCGGTGCAATGGCAAACAGAGACTACCCCTGTCCTATTTTGGCTTGGCTTGGCGATGCAACGGCAAACAGAGGATGCCCATGTCTTGTCTTGGCTTGGCGGTGCCATGGAAAACAGAGACTACCCCTGTCTTGTCTTAGCTTGGCGGTGTTGCCTCCTGTGACTGCTGCAAACTACTTCACACGCCTACTCCTAATTGGCACAGAATTATATCCTCCCACATCCACATCCACATCCTCCTCTCTTCTGCTAAAATCCTATATAGTCTCTTTGTTTCAACTTTCTCCATCTTCTTTAGTTAATGTTCATCTAATATGGTCAAATTCTGTATAGTCTCTTTGTTTGTGTGTGTCTTTCTTTTGTTAATTCAATTTTGTTAAATGCATATAAGTAGCTCTGTATTATCAATTTTGTTGTTAAATGCATACAAGTAGTAGCTCTGCTCTCTGTTTTTTATGCAATTCTGTATGATAAGGCCATCATTGTGCTTTTACTTATACTGTTTGTGCTTTTTCTTATGCAATTATGGATGATAAGGCTTTGTGTTTGTACTCTTCGTTTTATATGCAATTCTGTATGATAAAGCCGTCATTGTGCTTTTACTTATACTGTTTGTGCTTTTTCTTATGCAATTATGGATGACAAGGCTTTGTGATTGTATTGTTGTGGATGTAGCATTCCCTTACCTCGTTGGGCTTGGGAAGAAGTCCTTATACACCGACAACTGTAAGGCAGGAAGGAGAAACAAAGAGTATATATATCTCATTAGGGTGTGACACCCCACCTCTGCTCAAGGGAAGAACGCTGATTCAGGTATACACATATTATATGAGAAGTTTCAGAGATACTACGTTCAGAGATTATATGCCCATCTAATTCTTTCTCCGTTTAATTGAAACATAGATTTCCATAGATTAAGTCTTCAATTGATCTGAATAGGTTCTGTTTGTTTCCTTCCTTCCTAAGAATCAATCTTAATAGGCTCTGTCTGTTTGTTTCCTTCCTGAGAATCAATCTGAATAGGCTTTGTTTGTTTCCTTCCTGAGAATGAAAGTTTGTCATACATGCAGGAAATTCAAGTTGGAGTGGGGACTTGTGGGGAATTAAGGTATCCCTCAGATCCTGGAAGCAACGGCACCTGAATTGGCCACTTTCAATATAAGCAAAAATTTCCAGACTAAATTTAATTCATAGATAAAATTATCTCTCACTCTCTCTCTCTTCTAAAAGACATTAAAAATGTTTCACCCAAATTTTATATAATAAAATTACTGAAACTATGTAAAAAATTTACGAAATCTTTACTAATTTAAATCATTTGTACAAATATTCCTACACATTTTGCATACTAAATGATTAATAAAAAAATTGTACTTTTAAATAAATTTTCTTTGCATCTAAACATCCCATGGTCTACCCGAATGGAAAATATTGTAATCCAAGCTCAAAAAATCAATATTTCTGGTTGTCATTAGATTTCTTTCATTTGATTTTAGAGTTCAAGGGTTGAGTTTATATGCAAAATTGATCACTGAAAGACATCTCACATCCTCCATATAATTGTGTCAAATTTTTCCGTTAGGTTTCTTTCATTTGATTTGAGACTTCAAGAGTCGGGTATATATGCAAAATACATTTCTCCTTTGTTTTCATCCAACTAGAGCACCCACAAGGAGATGATTCTAACTCGCCACCTCCAAGAGTTTGATGGCATTTTCAGCTAATACCTAAATCATTTCAAGAGAAAAATGAATGACATGTTTATTCCTTTCAATTTATGAAACAAAAATCACCCCCGTTGTTGTGAATATTTTCGAGACATTCCAAACATTCAATAAACATCTAGGATGGACTCCAAACAAGGCATTATTCATATGATAGGGTCCCCATACATTCAAGAAAGATTTTAAGTGGCTCTCTTAGATTCACTGAGTTTCGACCTTGCGAACTACCATTGGAAAATAACGAAAATCATATTGAACTGCATTACAAAGTCCTCCCTGAAATGGTCCTGGTTGGGAGTAGGAATCGAGTCTAGAAGGTTGAGTGACCATGGAGGGAGATTACTATGATGAAGGCCATAATTATGGAACAAGAATTGGGGATGATGTGGAGTGGGAAGTGAAAATGACCATTAGGGGTTTCACTGTGCTATAAGACGAGAATGGTCTATGGAGATGTGCATAAGGGGAATTCACCACTAAGATTCTTGAGAGATTTCCAAATATTCCATAAACAGTTGGATCAAATTTGAGAAAAACATTCTTGACTTGAAAGATGATAGACTCGCCGTACATTCCAGAAAGAACCATCTGAGAAAAAAATTGGGTCGGTTTCATAGTAAAAAGTATTAAACTAGATGTTTTAGCTCACAAAAACTAAAAAGTATGTAAATTGGTGTTGGCTTTGTTTAGAATGTCAGAGGCTTTATTTAATGACCAAAAATCTACCCTAAATTCATAGGGTTTCGACCTCATGACCTACCACTAGAAAATGAAGAAAATCCTATTGGGATGGATTGCATATGACTTTTTGAAATAACCTAGGTTAGAGGAGCAAGAATAGAGTTAATTGGAAGGTTGTGACCTATGAGGGGAGCTTGCTATCAAAAAGGCCATAATAATGGAACAATAGTTCGGGACAACAGGGAAAAGGAAAGGGAATGTGACCGTCGAAGATTTCACCATGTTATGGATTGATAACGGTATTTGGAGAGGTCCGTGATAGGAATTTGCCACTATTATTGACAAGATCATCAAGATACTTTTCAGATATTCAATAAGTGACTAGGCCAAGCTAGAGATAAAAAATATTATTGACATGAGAGGCTCACCAGATATTCAAGAAAGACGCGAGCCAGAAAAATTCCATGTTAGTTTCAGAATAGAAATATTAAACTTGATTTTAAATCAAATGAGTGCTTAAAAGTATTAAACTCATTTTTTGCATGTTGTCACCTACGAAGGATTATTTTATTTGGCATGTTGGAGAATTTATTTTCTGTCAAAAACGCGACCCTAAACTCATTGGGATTTCACCTAGTGACTATGCACTAACAAATAAAGAAAATATATTGGAATGGACTGCAAAGGGCTTTATGATAGCCAAGCAGAGAAGGGATATATTCTGGAAGGTTGAGTGTCCAGCCAAGGGAGCTTGCTATCAAAGAGGGATCAAATTGTGAACCAGAATTGGGGATGTTGTAGAGCAGAAAAGGGAAAGTGACTATAGAGGGTTTCGCGATGCTATCAAACAAGAAGGATTTTTTGAAAGGTTCGTGAGGGGAATTGAAAGGGAATGGGAACGTGAATTTAAAGTGAGGGAGACAAATTGAGAAAGGGTTCAATTTATTAGAAGTTGAAAAGGATAACTGAATCAGAAAGAAAACTTAAAGAGAGGGAGATAGAAGGATCAAAGGTTCTTTTGATAGGAGCAATGAAAGATAAATGGATGATCCTTCTTCATAAGGTGGGGGACAGCTAGACCTTTCCATCTTGAATAGAATTGCACTTGGTGATCTTACTTTCAACTCCAAACCTATCACTTCTAACTTGACAATATTGCTTGAGAAAATATTAATGGCACAAATACTATTGTGATATTGTTTGCAATGACATTCTTATGGTAAGATTCTTCCTCTAACGTATATGTTGTTCTATTTAATTAGATAGTGGACTTTTTCTTTAATGTGGTTCTCCCATGAGTTATCTTTTTGTTTTCTTGTCATTTTTTCCTAAGTTCATTTGTTTAGTATTTAGATTTTCTAATTCAATCTCCCATGGCTATTACATAATCGTAAAATCATATTAGTGTTATTTATTTCATTAATTTATTCAAAATATTAGTATCTCAAATTGTCATTTTAGAGAGATTTTAGAATACAATTATATATCAATTTAGTAAAAAACCAACTTTATGTATTGAACTTATAAAGTTGCACATTACATGCTCGTGTAGAGAAAATCAAAACAAAATAAAATGTTTGAAAATATTGTATTTTGAAATATTGCTTTCAAGTGTGCTTGGAAAAATGATTTCCTCTTAAAAAAATACTTTGATATGTAGTTTAGTAATGAACCTTTTCATCTCTAGTTCTCCATATTTATTGAACTCAGGAGGTGAAAAATGTTGAACTATTAGGATGTGAAGGCTAGGGAAAAGGCATGGCATTATTTCCATATCAAGAAAAAGAAATTCTAGGTTGATGATCTTGTGTTGATGTATGACAACGAATTTCTGAAACACCCTAGGAAATTTCAGATGCATTGGCTTAGATTGTATATTATCTAGTATGTCACAAATGAAATGATAGTACAATTGGAGAAATTGAATGAGGACCCCATCAATGAACTTGTCAATGGGAACCGAGTAAAATTGTATAGAGACAATTGCCCCACTTTCCAAAGTTTATATGTTTGTAGGGGAAAAACTATTATTTTGTAACCTTATTGGCATTCACAAGTCAACGTTGTGAAGTAGAGAACCTAGAGAATGTTGTGCTCGTAGGAACAGTGTGACTAACATGGGAAAGTAGATATATCTTGTTGCATTGAAGGACTAACACACTGTGCACCAAGAACATTGCACAGACAAGTGTATAAGCAGCCAAGGAAAGTGTGTAGTACCGATGATAACATGAGAAGTGGACTACATCTAATGGTCGATGATGGCAATAGAAACCAAGAAATTGTAGAAAAAAGTACCAGCAAAAGTGTGTGCCACACATTTGGAATTGTTCTTAGTGAATTAAGGAATGCTCCCAACCAATCAAGTTACCAACTCTAGAGTTGTTTCACATTATTTTCAAAAACTATTCATGTTTTTTAGGTTTATTAATTACCTATCCAAGGGAAGCCCAAAGCAACTAGATTTAAAATAAGGCCAAAACACACTCCCATTCATAATAAACAAACTTGTTATAGCTTGGGAAATGGAATCTTAAAGGGAATTACAAGCATATATGTTGGGCACCAAATCGGCCTATCTTTTTCCTGCATTTCCACTCCTCTTTTCATCCCTTTTGTATTCATTCACATATATTTACTATGTAAAACTATGAGGTAATTTCCCTTTCTTCGTCTCTTGGGATATTTAATTAATGAAGTAGAGTCATGAGGGTTTTGCCTATGCGAATCACTAAAACATGTTATGACCGTAGATTCTGGAGCGCAGGTGTTGACCTCACGGCATGTCGCAGTAGTTCCACGATTCACAACAGCTAATCAACCACGATGAAACAGCATAACTGATTTACAATTGTTCTCAACCTGTTTTGGATCATTTATGTTCTTGCTCTCTCGGCGTTGGTGCTGTGTTGAACTAATGTATATCTTTGGGCATATAGTTGCCAGGTTTTGGGTAGAGATGTTACTCCCCTTTGTAATGTATAAAAGACGAGTCATTCCTGTATGTGGGGTTAGCCAGACCCTGAATTATATTGTAACAGCATTGTTCAGATTAATAAAATACAACCCTTTTTGTTGTTCTATCTTTCCTTGTGAGTAACGCAGCCCTGATCAAAGAGCTGGGCCAACTCTTCTGATCAGGTGTTGCGTGTTTTCTTGTTATGTGTGTGTTGTTCATTGTTGTGTTTATTTCTTGATTGCTGTTACAGCTTCTTTAGATCACTGTGAATACCTTTTTAAGTTTTGCAGTTGAGTTTCTATTTTTGTTACAACAATGCTTTGATTTGGTAATCATGAACCCTTGGTCTATGACAAATTGTAACCTTGCCCCTGCATATACCTTGCGCGTTGCCTTGAAAATAATACGCACCTGGATTGATACATTAATGTAGGAAAAGGGGTGAATAATTTGTTCATACCTGGACACCAACATTTTGGTGCTGTTTCCGGGGAGGCTAACAAGGTGCAAGACACGATATGTATCAACTAGAGGGTCAATCTCTCGTCTTGGGGAGAGAACGAGCTTTCTCACTCTGCTCCAGGTCCTGAGCGTAGGTATTTCTTTTGTTTTGTGCTTTTATTGTTTTCTTGTTTTATTAGGGTCGATCTCTTGCCCTGGGGAGGGAGGAGTCCTTTGACACCCTGCTCCAGGCCCTGAGCTTAGATTTCTCTAGCATTTTTGTTGTTTTGGTTTTGAGAAACCCAATCTCTCGCCCTGGGGAGGGAGGGGTCCTTTAATGCCCTACTTCAAGTTTTGAAGTGTTATGTTTTCTCGTGTGTGTGTTATTTTTCTTGTTTGGTTTCTTGTTCTAGGGAGGGAGGAGTCCTTTGACGCCCTGCTCCAAGCCCTGAACCCTAGGTTCCTGTTTTCTTTTTTTCCATTAACTGTTCTCTTTTCAACGTGATCTATCGTCTTGGGGAGGGAATGGTCTTTTGACACCCTACTCCAGGTCTTGGGAACTGTGATTTGGTATCAACATCTTTCGTCACACCAACTTGTATGAAAAGAGAGCCAAATAAAAGGGGAAGAGGGAGAGCCCCAAAGAATGGAGGATAGGATTTGGGAAGGAATACTTATATCCAGCAAATCATTACAAAAGCTTAATCAGAGGTGTCTTCCCATGCAGCCCTGAGGCCAGGTGCGCGGACAAGATCTGAGGGACAATTTGTAGATCAACTAGTGCTGTCCACAGCACCCCCTGCTAATTCAATACAACAGGCCCTTCCAGCAGCCGGAGAGACAAGCAACAGTACACTTAATAAAGGGGTACCATTGCTCGTAACAGAAGAAGAAGAAGTTGCAATTAAAACATCCGAGGAAACGGTCCATCCTAGTAGGGAAGAGAAAGTTGCAGAGAGGAGATTTGAAGGGTCAAGCCACTGTGACAGGGAGGAAGAAATTGTAGAGACACTTCTATCACCAGAGGATAGAGGGAGCGTTGTTAAGGCAACTCGAACCCCTGTGATAAGAGCCCTTCCTGCAGACCTTGCTGAAATCCCTGGTGAGTATTGGAGGATATTCATGGCACCTACAACCTCTACTATTGACTTCCCAATTAGGGATCTTGGGACTGGCGCACCAACAAAACCCATTCCTTTAACAACATTACCCAGTTTCCATGGGCTTACTTCAGAAGACCCCAACACGTTTTTGTTTGAATTTGACATTGTGTGTCGAGGATATGATTATATAACGAATGCTCAGAAATTGAAAATCTTCCCTGCTACGCTAAAAGGGATAGCCCTGTGGTGGTTTATGGGTCTTGGGGGAAGGTCTATCACCACATGGGAGGAGATGAGAACTGCTTTCTTGGAGAAGTACCAGGAAAACAGTAAATCACGGGATATTAAGGAAGAACTTTTCAAATTTACACAGAAAGAGGACGAAAATATGGAATATTGTGTGGAACGCTTTAAATACACATTATAGAGATCAGGTCACTCTGACCTGGATAAGGACATTTTGAAAATTATCCTTCTTCGAGCCTTCCGAGAGGACTCTTTGGAATTGTTAAATATAGTCGGAAAGGGAGATATATCAAAGGAGAACTTTGACACCATCTACGAGTTGTGCATCCAATGCTCAAGGGGAGTTGCAAGGAATAAAAAAGGGATTCAATCAAAAAAAGTATCTGGTGGAGGTGTTACAAAAGTAGAAATTGGAAATCTGTTGGACAGCCTGAGGACTGATATCCTGAGTACCTTGTCTGAACAAATAGACACACTGCAGGTAAAACAGAAATAGCTAGAATTGGAAAGAACTATGGCTATATTTTTCCCAACATGCAGGAAGAAACACCTACAGAGGGAATGTCCATTAAACTCTGTAGAGGAGTGTGCAATATGTGAGTTGAAGCATGCGATAAGTTCATGCCCATCCTTGCCAGGACTGAAAATGGTTTTTTCAAGGGGCAGGCAAAGAGATGGAGAAGTTGTACTTTATGGGACCTAAAAAGCCATGGCAACCTCGGTCGTCAATGGGAAATCAAGGTATGTTTCCGGATCCATCTCAATATTTTAGTAATTTTAATATGGGTCCCCAGTCCATGCCTTATCCAACCATGTGGCCCCAATACCAGCTTCCACCTTGGTAGAAGTGGGCTACTCAATCTAGTTCGAGTTCCTCGTGGGCTCCGAACTGGCTAGGACCTTCTCCTCCTGGGAAGTTTCCCCAGTCAATTCCACAACAATAACTTCAATTACCCTCTAATGTTCCTCCTGGTAATCAGCCTGATCATCCCCGGCATCCCATCCAACCCAATCCAAATCCTAACAATAAAGGGGCTTAGCAAGTTGACACCCTCAACCTACCTTCATACAACATCTCTACTGCAAAATTCTATGAGATGAATTTACGATCTGGGCGGATAGTAGATGCTCAACCCTCACTAGTTATCATTGAAAAAATTGACAGTGAGGAAAAGGAACTAGAAATGGTTGAAGAGGAATCAAACCGAGTCAACAAAAATCATACACCTCCTCAACCGCTAGTTACTCAAAAACACCAAGCTGAACCGCCCTATCCAGAAAGGTTGGCTTTGAGTAAACAAACCCTCAAGCTGAGTTTGACCTGTTAGGGGAGTTACGAAATTTATTTGTCAATATTCCCCTACTGAAAGCTATGAGGTACGTACCTGTATACACAAAAACTCTTAGGGAATATTGTGCTAAGAAGCCTAAAAATAAATTAAGAGACCCACTCACTATTCATGTAATGGGGAAGTTATCAGATTTTATGATGGGAAGGTCCATGCCTGTAAAGTATGGGGATCTCGGGAACCCAATTTTAACCGTGCAAATTAATGGGGTAGAAATTCCAAATGTACTGGTAGATTTGGGTGCTGCCATAAATGTCATCACTGCTGAAACTATGCATGCATTAGGTCTTCGTAACTTGAAACACACACCTACAGTGTTAGAGCTAGCAGATCGATCTACAGTGAAACTGGTAGGGAAGTTAGAAGATATCACAATTTCGGTTGATTCATGGCACTACCCTATGGACTTCCTAGTACTCCAAACGCAATCTCCAGCTGGAGGCCATCCCCTGATTCTGGGAAGACTATGGCTGGCAACCGCAGATGCTTATATTGGGTGTCGGTCTAGACATATGATCATTTCAAATGGACAAAACACTAAGAATTTAGTATTATATCCTCCCAGAGAACCTAAACCATCAGCAAAACCAATAGGCCGCAAGAAATATTTACTGAGGAAAGAGTCTGAATCGGAAAATGAGGAATTAAGACTAGTTCTTACTATTGGACAGACCCTCCAGCTTAAAACATAAACGAAAGATGACACAATTACTACCTTTATTAGTGATCCCTGTTCTGTTTCAGATTTCAATCAGCGAATCTTGGAGTCTGTCTTGAGTTGTGAGACACAAGAATGTATTGGAACAGCAGATGGATTTGATGAGCTACCTACAACTGCGCCCCATGACAGTATTTCTATGGAAATAGAACCAGGAAAGGCCCCAAATATCAATCGAGATCTGTCAGAGTCCCAGAAGAAACAAATCTTTGATGTTCTTCGGAAACACAAAGAAGCCTTTCCCTGGGACTACTCATATATGAATGGGATTCCTGCTAATCTATGCACCCATCACATATACATTAAGGAGGACTGTCATCCTGTGAGGCAACCCCAGAGGTGTATGAACCCCGCTCTGAAAAACATTGTTAAGGAAGAGCTTCAAAATCTACTGGACGTGGGATTTATCTACCCCATTTCAGACAGCCAAAGGGTTTCCCCATTGGTAATGGTCCCTAAGAAAAATGATAAATGGCGGATATGCGTGGATTACAGAGAAATAAATAAGGCAACTCAGAAAATTTTGAATTACCATTCATTGACCAAGTCTTGGATACATTGGCTGGGAGGAAGTTTTTCTCCTTCCTGGATGGATTTAGTAGGAACAACCAGATCCATATAGCTCCTGAAGATCAGGATAAGACCACTTTCACATGCCCTTGGGGAACGTTCGCATACCGGGTCCTCCCATTTGGCCTCTATAATGCGCCTACAACATTCCAGAGGGCAATCTTAGGGATTTTCTCTGATCTGATGGATGATAGTGTTGAGATTTATATGGACAATTACACGGCATATGGAGATTAATTCGAAGAATCATTGGGGAAGCTAGAAAAAGTTCTTGAAAGATGCAAGCAGGCACATGTCTCTTTAAGTATGGAAAAATTCCATATGATGATGAACGAAGGAATAGTCCTAGGACACTTGCTTTTGGTTGTAGGAATCCGGATGGATCCAGCTAAGATAAAGGTAATACAACATTTTCCAATACCCAGAACACCCACATAGATATGTAGCTTTATCGGTTGCGCTGGTTATTACAGGCGCTTTATAGAAAATTTTGCTAAGACAACACATCCGCTTTTTCAATTACTGACAAAAGATGCAGACTTTGTGTGGACAAATGACTGTGATGCAGCCTTTGTGAAGATCAAGGAACTGGTTTGTAGTGCTCCAATCCTTAGAGGGCCAAACTGGGCATTACCATTCCATATTCATGTTGATGCTTCCTAGACAGCAGTTGGGGCAGTTTTGGGGCAGCAAGTGGATAAGGTACCATATGCAGTTTACTATGTTAGTAATAACTTGGCTCCTGCTGATTTAAACTACACAGTGACTGAAAAAGGATTCCTTGTTGTCATCTATGCCATCAAAAAGTTCTGGCACTATATCACTGGTTACCCCACCTTTGTGCATACTGATCATGCAGCCATCAGTTACCTGATGAATAAACCCGTTACTCCTAGTCGTATTGCAAGATGAATTTTGTTACTTCAAGAATTTGACATTACCATAGTAGATAAACTAGGGAAGGACAACATGGTTGCTGATTTTTTGTCTAGGTTAGAAAATAATGCCGAAGGTACACCTATCGAAGATAGCTTTCCATATGAATATCTCTTTACAATTTCCGCTAACACTCCATGGTATGCAGATATTGCTAATTATCTTGCTACAAGGAAGGTACCTCGTCATTTGTCATATAAGGATCAATAGAAAATTATTCATCATAGTACCCGATATTCATGGATGGCAGGATACCTCTTTCATACAGGGGTTGATCAATAGATTCAGCGTTGTGTATCAGAGGATGATATCTATGAGATATTGAAGGCCGCCCATGGTGGACCTTGTGGAGGACATTTTGCAGATAAAATAATAGGCCACAAGGTGCTGCAATTAGGATACTACTGGCCTTCTATCTTTCGCGATGCTAGATATTATGTCTGAAGATGTGACACCTGTCAACAGATGGGACAACCTGGGAAATCAGATGAAATTCCATTACAGCCCCAGATAGTCCTTGAACCATTTGAGAAGTGGGCCATCGATATCATTGGGCCCTTCAACCCACATTCTCACCAAAAGGTTCACATCCTGGTCTACATTGATTATGTGACTAAGTGGGTGGAAGCCAAAGCAGTTGCAAAAGCAACAGAACAAGTGGTTACATATTTCCTTTTTGAAGATATTTTTGCCCGATATGGTACCCCAAGAGAAATTGTTTCAGATGGAGGAGCACAGTTCACATCCCACATGATAGGGAGGCTTATGTAGAAATACGGGGTTAAACACAAAGTGACAACTCCTTACCATCCCCAAGCGAATGGACAGGTAGAAAGTACAAACAAGGTATCAGAAAATATCTTGACAAAAACTGTAGCAAGTCATTGTTGGGATTGGTCACAGAAACTTCCAGAAGATCTTTGGGAGTATACGACGACATGGCGGAATACAACTGGGTTTTCACCATTTGAGCTAGTCTATGGGAAATCCCCCTGGTTTCCAGTATAGTTCGAGATCAGTACGCTAAGAACAGCTTTGGAAGTGGGGTTAGACTTATCAGAGGCCCAAAAACACCGACTGGAACAACTCAATGAGTTAGACGAGATTCATTCAGTAGATGTCCAGAGAATCAGTGCTATCCAACAACAGAGAATGAAATGGAATGATAAATTTATCAAGAATAAGGTGTTTCATATAGGGGACTAGGCATTTCTCTATGACTACCGGTTCAAATATTTTAAATGAAAGCTTCGCACTCGTTGGATGGGACCCTATGAAGTGGACATTGTATTCGACAATGGAACAATCAGATTGGTTACAATAGATGAAAATCGTACTTCCTTCCTAGTGAAAGGACACTTTTTAAAGTTATATCACCATCCAACTTCTAAGGATGCCTTCATCAAACATCTTTTTGATGCATCTGGTTTAATGGTTGTTGGTGCAGAGAATACTCTCTCTGCCTTTTGTTAATATATATATATATGTGTGTGTGTTTGTGTGTACATATGTATATATATGTTGTTACTACTTACTTGTTTGTCTTTTGCAAGAATAAGAACCGAATTATGACAAGGAGAAACTGAGAAATTTTCCAAGTAACAGTCGTTGTTGTTACTCCACCAGTGTTGTTACTCCGCTGTTGTTGTTACTCCACCGGTGTTGTTACTCTGTCGTTGTTGTTACTCCACCAGTGTTGTTACTCCGCCGTTGTTGTTACTCCGTCGGTGTTGTTACTCCGCCGTTGTTATTACTCTGCTAGAGCTGTTACTCTGTCGTTGCTGTTACTCCACAGGTGCTGTTACTTTGCCGTTGTTGTTACTCCGTCAGTGTTCTTACTCCATCGTTGTTGTTACTCTGCTGCTGCTATTACTCTGTCATTTTGTTACTCTGCCGGTGTTGTTACTCCGTCGGCGCTGTTACTCCGTCGTTGCTATTACTCCGCTAGTTATTTTTTCTATTACTCCATCACCAGGTAGGTCACCAGGTACGCCTTCATTGACTCTTACAGGTTGAATTAAAATATTCCAAAGAAGAGACCAATACGTGCCGCAGACGACCGCATTTTAGTTGGGGGGGTCCTGTCACAAATAAACGACAACGTACCTAAAATTGTAATTATATTACATCATTACCAAATCTAATGCGAACGGAAACCAAAATATTGTGATTTTGTAATCATGGTTCTCACGCATTGGAATTTGAAATTGTACGCCAAAAACCTTATCGGTCATTTCCCCAGTACGTTGTATTCAATCACCATAATCATTCACCTGTACTGCCATACCCTACCATTATTTACTGTGTTTTTCGAGGTGTACCAGTCATTATTACCATTCTTTTACCCCATGGCCACCATGCTAACATTATTGTCATCATCAGTTTGGATTGTTGTTACTGTCCCCCTGTTAGGATATTCCGACACATAGGAAATAGTTAAGTATAACTTGGTCTAGTGTAGAGTTAGGTAAAGTGTGTTTCTTTACTATGTACTTTTGTAACTTACAATCCGACGTTCATGATATGTAGTGATCCGATGGTTCATTCTCTCCTCGGTATTACCGTCACTTGATTTGTGGCTTAACACCCGATTGGTCCATGATCTCTATTTAAAGAGCATGGAGGGTCATTTGTAGGGTAACTGTTCATGAGAGAAGCTTATGTAAATTTTCATTCCTTTATTAATAAATTGCCTGAAGTGGCCGCGTTGGCTCAGGCCGTGGACTGTTTCCCTCTTTGAGGGTTTTAACCACGTCCACAATACTGGTGTATTGATCTGTGATCTGTTTGTGAGCGGTTTCCTTTGGTGTTCTATCTGAGGAACTTACCCTGTAAATTCCTACACCCCCTACCAACCAACTGTATCCATTGTGTCGATCCAGTTCCTACAGCAATGGGTGGGTTGGTTGTGCACCATGAGCCAGAGGATACGACAATGGTCCGAAATAATCGGGAAGTATGGCAAGTTTTTCAAAATGTAGGGCGGAACGTCTATCTCGACAGGTTGCAAGGGTTTAATGAGGCAATTGTGATTGAATTTGCACTCTATTTAGAGGAAGGGAGCTCTCGAGTCCGAGGGATAGAAATCCCTATTATAGAGGAAACCATTGCAGAGGTCAGTGGGCTATCCCAATAGGGGCAAAGATGGTTTTCGCGAAGAACCTCCCTCCCAGAGTTCCCCGAAGCATTTTGACAAGCGAGAGAGAATGTTGTTCAGAAAGGTCGGGGGTATGACCATAATTCATTACCACACCCATGGGGAGAGGTAGCAGGTTTTGTAATGAGATACATAACCTGCAAGGGGAGGTATACCGCCGTGTTTAAATATCATTTTAGAATGTTGGCTCACCTCCAAATCCCACAGTCGAAAGCCTTCTCATTGAATATGCCTTTATTCCTGTTAAAATGTCTCCAGCTAATGGCACAATCTGCTCGGCGTTCATGACAAGTTGTGGCAGTCATTACCAACCATGGGTTGGTTCGGCTGTTAGTCATGCATGTAATTGATCGACTTCAAATCCCATGGGAAACATTCTAGGATTCTACAAAGGAAGAGATAGCATCTACTAGAGCTACTAGAGAAGAAGAGCCGAAAGCGATGGAGGAAGAACCAGGAGCACAGGATCAAAACATAGACCAAGAAGAACCAGAAGAAATGGAGATGGAACCCAAGGGGCTGGAACAAAATTGAGAGCGTGAACCAGAGAGGATAGTCGACACTGCTCCACAAGAACCAACCTTGACCGCAGAACCGATGGAAGAAGAAGTGTTGCAGCAAGGGGCCAATATAGAAAGGGTCACCAGCACCACGACCGAGGCTGTCTCACAAGAACTAGCCTCGACTATGGAGCCAGTGGAGCAAATCAGTAGCACTATAACAAGATAAGAGGTACCACATCAGGCTGAGGTGAAAAAATTCATTAATATTGTGGCCGTGGGTGTCCCACAAGGACCACCCTCAACTGTGGAACCGACGGGGGAAGATGAACCAAGATGAGAGGGGCCCAAAGCTGAAAGAACCGTGGGGCCAACAGAAGGAGAGGCTATAGGTATAATGGACGGAATTGACATAATGATGCAAGAATCCATTTTTGTCAATGCCATCCTAGAAGAAACAGTGCCAGCATCGTCTGATCAAGAATTGTTGGATACGAAAGGTGGTGTTAAACAAGAACCACCATCAACTCGTCCAGCCCTGGAGATTGCATAGGAATTAGATGCTGAGACTGACGCTGCTCGACAAGAACCAACATCAACCTCGGAACGGGGGACTGCATAGACAAGGGTTTCAACCTAGAGTAGAGATGTTGCAGACAGAGGGAAAGAGCTGGAGGTCACAGCCGGGGCCGAGATAGATCAGGTAGGAAAATTATTTCAATTTTCCTCTTACTTCTCTATTCCAAAAGGGGCGAGGGTGTCTCGCTCTTCCCGATGCATAGGGGAGGATGTTGTCATTCCGCCGATTTTGAAGTTTGATGGGTCGAATAAGGGACCAGCTGCCATAAGTTTGTTGGTCGTAGACTTCCAGAGAGACGTTTCCCAGGAACCCAAAGGAGAGGAAGAGACAGGTGTTTCTGAAACAAGGGAACCTGAAGGGGAAATTTTAGCTGAAACACCGATGGACACCCATCAAGTGATTCCACCACCTATTGAGATAGCTTCACAGCGGGTCGAGGCATGAGTCTGTAAGGAAGCGGTTGCTACCAAGGAAGGGAGACAAAGCAAAGCAGCCCCGTCGATTAACCCTGTGGATACTCCCTTGAGTAATCCACCACCGGTCGAACCAGCTACAGTACCAGATGAGGTGGTGGTCAAACAAGAATGGATAAAGTTGTGTGAGCAATGGAGGCTTTCTGTTGAGCAGAAATATCGGCTGCAATTCAAAGAAACAATGCAGCTCAAAACAGAGGTCAAGAGGCTGAGCATGCAGGTGCACCAGTTGAAGAAACAGGTGAAGAAATATAAGCGGTGGGCTAAAAAGCCCAAAGCCACGATGGACAAAGTAGATACATAGGTAGATGAATTGGAAACAACCTCTGTTGCCACTCAGAAAGAACCTATCGAGTATTTGTTTGAAGGCCGTGAGCTTTCTTTGACGGCTGAAGTACAAACTTGGAAATCCACAGTGGCTCGATATCAGAACGAAGTGAAGAGAGCCCAAGAATGAGCATCCACGGCTATCTTCGAATATGTGGAGCACATAGATATAAGCCAATTGAGGTATGCAAAGCAGCAACTCAAGGTGGAGCAGCTGGAAAGGCAAGTGGCACAATTGAAAGCCAGGAAAGAACAAATTCTCAATTTAGCACAGGAGGTGATGGCATGTCGCCCTCCCGCTTCCAGTTATTCTTTATTTTTGCATGAACTTTTTCTTTTCTTCTGTTTGGAAAGAATCAAGAAAGAAATTAGTCATGAGATTGAGGATGGTGTATAGTTCCTCCAGATATTGAGAGCCCATGATGTGCCAACTCAGCATTTGATGTGTGAGCTTTACATGCATGGGTATCTCCTGCGTGTTGATAGAGAATTTAATCTAGTTCCATATGTGGGGGACATTCATTTAAGGGCCCTCACCTCTTACACTTTCAATCAGATAAGCTGGCAGAAGGCTTCTAATACGTTTGAGTCAAATCAGGTCACGAAGCCTTTTATGGTAAGAGGAGAACCCGAGAGATCAATGACTATGTACAATAAGCACAATACATTTTTAGAAATTGTGGGAAATGGGGAACGGATGTTCAAGACACAAAAGTGGTGCATTGATCTCTGTGTCAAGCAATTAGTCACGTTTCAAGCTAAGGCCCTCGATAGTTGTCAGAAAATGTGGATGATGTCACACACATCTGTCTGGAATAGAGAACCATTTGGAGCACCAAATTTTGCACGAGCACTCAGTAGGGTGCCAAGATACATGGCATGCATCCAAACATGTGGGGTCCGATGAATGGGAATTCTGTTTCAGTACCCTGTCATTTGGTTGCTAGCAGAGCACTACACCCCAACATATAATGTACCAAATGATTGGTGGAAGGAAGTTCTTCTCTCAGAAGGGTTTAAGGTTCCAGGAACAGAAATGGCCGGAGAATATGATCTCGCCCGACTTCATGAAGCCCACAACCTATCCAACCCAGACTTGTGAATACGGAAATCTGCACGAGGGCGTGTAGAAGGGTAGTTGGGGGCAGATGTTGGGCACCAAATCAACCTATGTTTTTCCTGCATTTCCACTCCTCTTTTCATCCCTTTTGTATTCATTCACATATATTTACTATGTAAAACTATGAGGTAATTCCCATTTCTTCGTCTCTTGGGATATTTAATTAATGAAGTAGAGTCATGAGGGTTTTGCCTATGCGAACCACTAAAACATGTTATGACTGCAAATTCTGGAGTGCAAGTGTTGACCTCACGGAATGTCACAGCAATTCTGCAATTCACAGTAGTTGATCGACCACGATGAAACAATATAACTGATTTGTAGTTGTTCTCAACCCATTTTGGATCATTTCTATTCTTGCTCTCTCGGCGTTGGTGCTGTGTTGAACTGATGTATATCTTTGGGAATATAGTTGCCAGGTTTTGGGGAGAGATGATACTCCCCTTTGTACTGTATAAAAAAGAAGTCATTCCTGTACAAGGGGTAGCCAAACCCTGAATTATATTGTAACAACATTGTTTAGATTAATAAAATACAACCCTTTTTGTTGTTTTATATTTCACTGTGAGTAACGCAACCCTGATCAGAGAGTTAGGCTCGCTCTTCTGATTAGGTGTTGCATGTTTTCTTGTTATGTGTGTGTTGTTCATTGCTATGTTTATTTCTTGATTGTTGTTATAGATTCTTTAGATCACTGTGAATACATTTTTATGTTCTGCAGTTGAGTTTCTATTTTTGTTACAGCAATGCTTTGATTTGGTAATCATGAACCCTTGGTCGATGACAGATTGTAACCTTGCCCCTATATATACCTTGCATGTTGCCTTGAAAAGAATACGCCCCCGGATTGATACATTAATGTAGGAAAAGGAGTGAATAATATTTTCATACCTGGACACCAACAATATACACTGAAAATTGTTCATGTCCCGGGAGGTATGACATGTTGTTGAAGGATCATATATAGTTCTAGTGACACACTTGGCATTGATTATCATTACTGACTTGATCATGTATCATTTGAACATAATATGTGGTTTAACCAAAAAATTAAACATTCAACAAGAATTCATTGTATGATTGAAAAGCCAACTCCATTGCAAAAAAAAATTATAGTTCATTTATTTATGCAGTGACTCAATTATTTACAATATAATTCAACTATACACTATCCACACAAAACATTGCCACAAACCTTGTTAAGTCTATATAACTCATTCATTGATCCCATCATTGATACAAAATACATAAGCAATAAAACCATGGAAATGGAATAAAACCTCTATAAATTTCATATTTATATCAACCATCATTAGCACAAGATATACACAAGCTCCATGTACTTAAATGTAAGAACTCAAACTATGTTAATTCATATTACACTATCTAGCCAATGCCATTATGATAAACATAGTAAATATTGACAATATAATAACAAACTATCAAATCCATAGTACAATCATAAAATAATATAAACAAAAAAACTATTGTCTAACAACAACATAACAATAACATCAAATAGAGTGGAAAAAAATAACTAATCAGGAAAAAGAAACCACTACTATTGGAAACAACACATTTTTTATATTTTGTCTTTAGTGTCCTACTTCAGGGAAACTCTAACCAGCTCATCTAGCTAGCTTGCCCTAATGAGTTATCCTTGTACATGATGAGTTACAAATGTTCATTGGACCAAACTAGGATGAATCACCACCACTTCCCATATCTAACCAACCTGCATAGTTAGAGGATACATTGTTGACCAAGGAATATTTCATTTAAGGCATAGTCTCTTCAGCCCTTGTCACACATCTACACAGTCTTTCGGGTATTTGTGGCATGTGGTGCGTAGTGCCCTCCATCCTCTATGTGATTTCTCCACACTTAGGAAAAATTTCAAACATTTCCTCCCTTTTCTCATTGTTCTTTCTTATCCCTAATAGTCCCCCAACACTAAACATGGCTCATCCTTGGGCCAATTTGTTGTGGTTGTGCACCAGTGGAAGAAAGAACCTATAAAACCTTCGCCACAATTTTTTCAAACATTTCTTTGCTAGTGTGTGTGGTTGCCTTCGCTTACTCTACCAATCCTATAGTATTTGCAGTAGCCTTGACAGGCATAAGAGCAATTTGGCACAAAGTTTCATTCTTAGTAATGAATTTGTGCATTGTGATTTTTGCTGCAACGAAATCATCTATGAGTTGCATGGCTTCAACTTTCAACTTTCCACTTTTTGAGTCAGTTATTGTTGCTCCACTCTCAATTGGTTAATCTTTCTTCCCAATTCTATAATTTTGTCAATTGCAACGCTACATTTTTCCACGAGTAGAGATATCAAATAGCTACATATAGTTTCATTTTGTTGCTCCATTGTTTGAATCCTCATCCCAATGTCTTTGAGCTCCACATTATCTTGCATTTTATTCCATAAATCTATGTTGGCCTCATATAATTTGTGCACTCATTTTCAAGATATTGTGCACTCTCAAAATATTTGGAGGCTATCTAGACCCTTTCCCTTCTTTTTACTTCTTATGGTGGGATAGTGGGATTGATCTCCAATTGTAGCTATTCTACCTTTTCTTTTATGCCATGAACAACCTCTTCAATATTGGGAAATTTCTCCTTTGTGGGAGTGTCAGTTTCCATGGGGACACTTGAAATCTTACTATATATGCTTTGATGGCATGTCATAGTGTCCTTTCTATTTCTTCAACTTGTTTCATTGCTTCTTCCTACTGTGTGTTTACTTCTTGCAGAGCCTTGTCCTCATTACCAAGTTGGATTAAGTCCACCAAGTTTGCTTGTGCATGAAAGTATACTTCCTACGCAATGAACTACTACTAAGAATGTAAAACATGCATTGGTAACTAAGAAATAATTAGATCTACCTGGGGAAACACTTGAGCCCGTTGTTGGTCATTAGTGGCCATGAAGTGTACTACAACTAGGGGGATGACCAAGGTGTTATTCTCTATGAAATTCGAGGATGGTTGTGACGTTCTGGTAAGATCTCCAGTATAAGAGGTGCATTGGTTGCCTTTGTCGTAGTTGTTGGCTCTAGTTCACTAGGTGTAGGAGTAGTTGTCCTAGATGCCTCGATCATTAGATGTGATTTATCTATTTGTTGCTACATATGATCTTGTAATTCCCTCCTGTGCAAGTTTCTCAATGGCTATGATGATAGGGGAATCTTCTTGCTTCGTCACTTCTTTGATTTGTTGAACTAATTCTCTAGTTCCTCCTCCAAAATCGAAGGTTTTTCAACGTTTACTATCTTTTTCACTTTTCGCTTCTTTCTGACACCCTTATTTTTACCTTCCAATGGCCTCTTATCACTTCTTGGCGCAACTTCCTCTTCCTTGGGTTCCCATTGGGGTGTGTTGGGAAACTCTTGTTCAGGTTCCCATGGCAAAGGTTCTGGGCATTCCTTCAGTTATGGGGTAGATGACCTTGTTTATTGTGGTCCTTGGAATTCCCCCTTTGTGCCATCGTCAATTATATGTACCTACAAATGCTCATTAGGGGTTGGTATACATTAATCCACCAACTAATCATTCATTATCTGTGACACTACATTCTCATCAAGCTTGTAACAACACTTCCACCATTACTTGTCAGGATCTACACGTGCATGTACATACATGTCGTGAGGAGTTGCATGGAGCATTGTGATTTCCTTATAGGCTTCAACAACCTATACCGAAATGTGTGATACCTTGAAAATATCATAATTAATGACTTATTTCCATATATAAAATTTCAAATTTGTCTTCATCTAGCTCTTTTTATCATATGTATACTAGAGTGATCCAAACCACAATGCAATGAATTTTGTCTTGTTTGGAATAGGAAAGTTGGTATCCTGAGAAACTTGCCATTTTTTCAAAGCAATCAAGATCAATAGCCATGCATAATGGAACTCGACATTCCTATTCTTCGCCTACAAACAATCTTGCATAAACTGATTTAGTAGAAAGTTGATCCATTTCATCTAGACATGTTTGACATATTTCGTTGCAATAGCCACTTCTCCTATAGGTCAATGCTCCTTTTGGCACTTCCTAAGAAACTTACAAGAAATTAATAGCGTGGAAAAATTCACCTGCTCATCACCTATAGAGGATATTAATATCCCCTTCCATCCACAAATTTCACTGTATTTTTCTATCACCTCCTTACCAACATCATTTTCATTCTTTTTGTCAAAGAGAGGTTACAGATCCTCTCCTACCATGGATAACCCATAAATCCTAGATATGAGTTATGAATCAATTTCTATAGGCTCACAGAGCCACATCTCTATTTTGTACACAACCGAGAGTAATTTAACACAAATATTTACTTCATTACTAGACCAAAATGGGTGATATCTAACAAATTTAAAATACCTGATTTATCAACCCCCTTAGTCCATTGTTGAGGTTCACAAACCCGTGGAAGTCTTGGTTGGACTATGATAGTCATGTACTTTACCTGAGCAAGTTGGCGAAAATTGTTGGGGTATGTGACAATGTGTTCATTAAATTTCAGCGTGTCAATCATGTTGAGCATGCCACCTTATTTGATAACACCTTTCAAAATTGAAGGTGTTAACAATTTATACTTTGGCTCTTTCAACAACTGAGTTTTTTATTTTGCAACAAGTTGTGGAGGCCGCACACCACTAGCGACTTTTGTCCTTGATTTATTGGGAACTAATGATGAGGCCATGGCATATGTATCTAACAAATATAAAATTCATCTGCAACTACATTTTGATTAGTTTTGTGCTTCATGCCTCGACTTTACTCTTACAAATATGAGACAATGAGAAAAGAACTGGATGAAGTATTAGTGACTTACATGCCTTGTGCACATTTTCAAGAACAATAACTTTTAGTAATCTTGGTTATATCTTATAATAACTTCACTAGGCATGAACATTGTTTGTGATTCTAGCCATGGTAGAATTCATGCCAAGCAACCTTCCTAACATTGCCACTGATCTAGGACATATTTTTCTATAATAAATTTAATGTCCCTTTTAATATATTTTCACAATGCCCATCCACATGGGTGGCACATGCTTTTACTAGTTCCTTTTTCTACAATTTCTTGGTTTCTATTGGCATCATTCACCACTAGATGTAGTCCACTTTTCATGATATCACTGGTACTACACACTTTCCTTGAATGCTTATACACGTGGCTGTGCAATGTTCTTGGTGCACAGTGTGTTAGCCCTTCATTGCAACAAGACATATCTACTTTTCCAAGTTAGTCACATTGTTCCTGCGAACACAACATTCTTTAGGTTCTCTACTTCACAATGTTGACATGTGAATGCCAATAAGGTTACAAAAACAAATATTTTTTTACCCCTACAAACACATCAACTTTGGAAAGTGGGGCAACTGTCTCTATACAATTTTAGTCAGTTCCCATTGACAAGTTCATTGATGGGATCCTCATTCAGTTTCTCCAATTGTACTGTCATTGCATTTGTGACATACTGCATAATATACAATCCAAGCTAATGCATATGAAATTTCCTAGGGTGTTTCATAATTTCGTTGTCATACATCAACACAAGATCATCAACCTGGGATTTATTTTGCTTGATATGGAAATCATGCCATGCCTTTTCCCTAGACTTCACCTCCTAATAGGTCAACATTTTTCACCTCCCGAGTTCAATAAATATGGAGAACTAGAAATGAAAAGGTTTGTTACTAAACTACATATAAAAGTATTTTTATAAGAAGAAATCATTTTTCCAAACACGCTTGCAAGCAATATTTCAAAATACAATATTTTCAAACGTTCTATTTTGGTTGTATTTTCTCTACAGGAGCATGTAATGTGAAACTTTATAATTTCAATACATAAAGTTGGTTTTTTAGTAAATTGATATATAACTGTAATCTAAAACCTCTCTAAAATGACAATTTGAGATACTAAGATTTGGAATAAATTAATGAAATAAATAACACTAATATGATTTTATGGTTATGTAATAGCCTTGGGAGATTGCGTTAGAAAAGATAAACACCAAACAAAATAACTTAGGAAAAAAGGACAAGCAAACAAAAAGATAACTCCTCGGAGAACCACATTAAAGAAAAAGTCAAATGTCTAATTAAACAGAACAACATATAAGTGAGAGGAAGAAGCTTACCTTAAGAATGTCATTGCAAACAGTAGCACAATAGTCTTTGTCCCATTAATATTTTCTCAAGCAATATTGTCAAGTTGGAAGTGATAGGTTTGGAGTTGAAAGTAAGATCACCAAGTGAAATTCTATTCAAGATGGAAAGGTCCTGTTGTCCCCAACCTTGTGAAGAAGTATCATCCCTTTCTCTTTCATTATTCCTATCAAAAGAACCTTTTCTCCTTTTCTCTCCCTCCCTTTAAATTTTCTTTCTGATTCAATTATCCTTTTCAACTTCTCATAAATTGAACCTTTTTTCAATTTCTCTCACTTTAAATTCATGTTCCCATTCCCTTTCAATTCCCCTCATGAACCTTTCAAAAAATACTTTTTGTTTGATAGCACCGTGAAACCCTCTATAGTCGCTTTCCCTTTTTGTCTCTACATCATCCCCAATTCTTGTTCATAATTTGATCCCTCTTTGACAGCAAGCTCCCTTGACTGGACACTCAACCTTCTAGAATATATCCCTTCTCCCCTTGGCTAGTTTGTTTCATAAAGCACTCTGCAATCCATTCCAATATATTTTCTTTATTTGTTAGTGATAAGTAACTAGGTCAAATCCCAATGAGTTTAGGGTAGTTTTTTTGACATAAAAGAAATTCTCTAACATTCCAAATAAAATAATCCTTCGTAGGTGGCAACATGCAAAAAATGAGTTTAATACTTTTAAGTGCTCATTTGCTGCAAAATCAAGTTTAATATCTCTATTTTGAAACTAACATGGAATTTTTTTGGCTCAAGTCTTTCCTGAATATCTGGCGAGTCTCTCATGTCAATAAGATTTTTTATCTCTAGCTTGGCCTAGCCATTTATTGAATGTATGAAAAGTGTCTTGATGATCTTGTCAATAATAAAGGTAGATTCCTATCATGGACCTCTCCAAAGACCATTATCAATCCATAACACGTTGAAATCTTCAATGGTCACATTCCCTCTCCTTTTCCATGTTGTCCCCAACTATCGTAGAATCATTATGGCCTTTTTTGTAGCAAGCTCCCTTGATAGGTCACCGACCTT
The DNA here is from genome assembly GCA_031772625.1 of Pinus tabuliformis. Classification (NCBI taxonomy): domain Eukaryota; kingdom Viridiplantae; phylum Streptophyta; class Pinopsida; order Pinales; family Pinaceae; genus Pinus; species Pinus tabuliformis. The sequence goes on along the minus strand of CM062809.1, from coordinate 471,181,010 downwards.
CCAATTAACTCAATTCCTGCTCCTCTAGCCTAGGTTATTTCACAAAGTCATCTGCAATCCATCCCAATAGGATTTTCTTTATTTGCTAGTGGTAGGTCATGAGGTCGAAACCCTATGAATTTAGGTTAGACTTTTGGTCATTAAATAAAGCCTCTGACATTCCAAACAAATCCAACACCAATTTACATACTTTTTAGTGTTTGTAAGCTAAAACTTCTAGTTTAATACTTTTTACTGTGAAAATAGACCCAAATTTTTTATGGCATGATTATTTTTGGAATGTCTGGAGAGTCTCTCAACCTTCAAGTCAAGAATGTTTTTCTCAAATCTGGTCCAACTGTTTATGGAATATTTGGAAATCTCTCAAGAATATTGTCAATAATAGCGGTGAATTTACCTTATGAACATCTCCATAGACCATTCTTGTCCTATAGCACGTTGAAACCCCTGATGGTCATTTTCACTTCCCACTCCACATCATCCCCAATTCTTGTTCCATAATTATGGCCTTCTTCATAGTAATCTCCCTCCATGGTCACTCAACCTTCTAGACTCTATTCCTACTCCCAACCAGAGCCATTTCAAGGAGGCCTTTGTAATGCAGTTCAATATGATTTTCTATATTATCCAATGGTAGTTCACAAGGTCGAAACTTGGTGAGTCCAAGAGAACCACTTAAAATCTTTCTTGAATGTATGGGGACCCTGTCATATGAATAATGCCTTGTTTGGAGTCCATCCTGGATGTTTATTGAATGTTTGGAAAGTCTCGAAAATCTTCACAACAATAGGGGTGATTTTTGTTTCATAAATTGAAAGGAATAAATATGTCATTCATTTTTCTCTAGAAATGCTTTAGGTATTAGCTGAAAATGCCACCGAACTCTTCGAGGTGGCGAGTTAGAATCATCTCCTTGTGGGTGCTCTGGTTGGATGAATACGAAGGAAAAGTGTATTTTGCATACATATCCAACTCTTGAACTCTCAAATCAAATGAAAGAAACCTAATGGAAAAATTTGACACAGTTATATGAAGGATGTGAGGTGTCTTTCAATGATTAATTTTGCATATCATACCTGACCCTTGAACTCTCAAATCAAACAAAAGAAATCTAATGACAACCAGAAAGATTGATTGTTGAGCCTGGATTACATCCTTTTCCATTCGGGTAGACCATGGGATGTTTAGATGCAAAAGAAATTTATTTAAAAGTATATTTTTTTAATCATTTAATATGCAAAATGTGTAGTAATATTTGTACAAATTATTTAAATTAGTAAGGATTTCATAATTTTTTTTAATAGATTTTCAGTGATTTTATTATATAAAATTTGGGTGAAACATTTTTAATGTTTTTTAGAAAAGAGAGAGAGAGAGAGAGTGAGATAATTTAATCTATGAATTAAATTTAGTCTGGAAAGTTTTGCTTATATTAAAATCTAAGTAGTTTTGAACTTCATCCTTCTCAAAATTGTTCAATAACTGATAATTAAGATGTTATTTTTAATGATTTAAATTATTCCATCGAAGTGGATGATCATTTATCATATATTCAATGATAAATCTCAATCTTGTTATGTTACCAATGACAATTATTATATATTATTATGCATGGCATATGCGCTTCTCTTCTCCCCATCACATGTCAAATGTGTTAACCATATGGAAATCCATGAAAGTAGTATTTAAGGAGGAGGAAATTAATGAATGAAGATGAAATCAATCTCTTTGACATTTTATAAATGGATACGATAATGAATGAAGAAAGATAAGTTCGAAAACATGAACATTTTTCAGTGCATCTGCTTGTAATTCCCTTTAAGATTCGCTTTCCCAAGCTATAGTAAGTTTGGTCATTATGAATGAGAATGTGTTTTGGGCTTATTTTAAATCTAGTTGTTCCCTTGGATAGGTAATTAATAAACCTAAACAATAATATTGTGAAACAAGTCTAGAGTTGGTAACTTGATTGGTTGGGAGCATTCTCCAATTTACTAAGAACAATTTTAAAAGACAAATTTAACTTTTATTACACTCACCTAAAATATGCATTCGTGCTAAATTATAAATTAGTAATATATGTACTTTAAAACTATAAATATGTGTGTAATGCTTTATAAACAGAATTTATTTACTTATGATAAAATAAGCACGAAGTGCGAAGTGTAATTGGCCTCTGCAAGGCATATTTGAGCGCTGAAGATTGTGAACGTTTAACAAAGAGGTTACCCTTAGATTATTACAACCATTGAATTATGACATATACTCCTCCTATTGGCAACACAATTATCTTCATCACAAAAATTATCTTCCCACAAAGTGCCTTTTTGTTGTGCTGGTAGTCAAGAAAAGTGCTTTTGTTTTGCAGAGGTGGCAGTCAAGAAACGCTTGACCATTGAGCCTAGCCAATATTTGTTTCCGATCCTTGTCTCAATCTTTGCCTTTTACGAATCTGCTCCTCCTCCTCCCATGGCTACTGCGCTGAACCTTGAAGTGATGCTGAGATGATCTCCCTCAGCATCGAAGACTACCACTGAGCATGTGACCCAGGGCTTTGTAAAACCATGTTGATGCTTTCTATATTTGTGATCGATTGGTATTCCATTCCATGTAATGAAATGACCAAAAATATGTGTTTTCTTAGCTTAGATTTGATTGGGTTTAATAGTCAACGACATCTGAACCTTCGATTTTTTGTTTTGAATATATGAACAAATGGAAGGTGGATGACCTTGCACCGATCCACCCGCACAGTTATACGGAGAACATGAGAAGCATGGATGAGGTGGATCCCTGTGCCAGTGGGACCTGGTGGAGGAGATGGATCCCTATGCCAGTGGGACCTAGTGCGTGGATTTACAAGCATGTTCAGCGAGCAGAGCAGCAGCTTCAGGCATCGGAGTCACAAATCAAAATAATGTCTAACCACTGCGTATTGTTCATATTCTTCCCAATGCCAGTCCACTGGATCAACTCTTCATCGATGGGTATATTTTCTTATTTTTCATTTTGTTTATAGATAGAAATTTGGATAACCCGCTGAATTTATCTGTTTCGGTAAGTAATTGGATTTCATTATTGTGAAATTCATTTTCAGCTGCTATGTGGCGGGCTCTCAGCAGGAATGGGATGCAGGAAGCAAACCACTGATGGGCTTCAGGATACACAGGTGCTCACCATTACCATTTTCTTTTATCGATGTTGCTTTTTCCATTATAGTTATCTTAAGAAAAATAGTCCCTCCTATAATGTTTGACTCAAGGCTCCATTACTTGACCAAACCAATTCATCCTCTATGTTCTTAATTCTAACATGACTCATTTTCAGTTTTCTTGTATAGGCCTCCCATACATCTCCTTCAATACCATCCAAACCTAGGAAGTTTGCTTTCTTCCACTCTTGATGCCATATACATTAGAATTCTAGGGGGGTTGCCTAATCTAAGTTATAGTTGTTTTGAGGGACTTACTTCTCCACTTCCAACCTTAGGAAGGATTAGTTCCTACACTTTACTCTTTCTCCATTACCAACTTCCCACACTAGCCAATTCTGCACAAGAGGGAAGGCTTGGACAATGACCTTCCAACATATCAACAAATTATATTATGAGCATTCTTGGAAGGTCTTCTAATGAATTAGGTTCAATGTATTTTTATAGGATAACTTGGCTTCATAGACCCTTATTTGATATGAGCCCCCATATGCCTCTAGATACCAAAGCCTTCCCAAAATTAGGCATATTCTAGTAAGCCCCAACTCCTTCACCTTCTTAAATCTCAACTTCTTCATCACTTTCGATTTTTAACTATGTTCATGTTCCAACATTTTCATTTTCTCTTCTTACAATGAAGCCTACTAAATGAGCCAATTTCAGTGAATAAGTACCTTTTTTATCTCATTATTATAGTAGAGCCTAGACTATTCAATTTTCAAACTTATTTTCATCTAAATGATTTTTTTTCCTTTTGAAGTCAAAGTACATGCTCCAATACTAATGCTCAATATGTGGCAAGGCTTCTCTTTAGTCAAGTTAAGTTAAGAAGATGATTTCAATCATCAAATTATGTTAGTCACTTTCTTAAATGATAAATAAATTTATGCATATTTTGTTCCACTATATAGAAAGCATGGATTTTCACTGAATTTTAAAATATATTATTTTTGCAGAGAATGACTTGGATATGTGCATGGCCATGACTTACGAAGCATTTACATGTCCATCATGTTCATGACAAAAGACATGAAATGATTAGGACATTAATCGCTTTCAAAAGAAATTAACATTTATTTATTCATTGTGTTGTAATTACTCTCGGAAAACTCATAATAATAACTATTATTTTTTCTTTTAAGGGGCTAAAAAGCCCCTTCCCAATGCCCTTAAGAAGGAACCATGGTCGTTCTTAAGGGTTTGTGCATCCTCTCTCCTTTTCCACTTCTTAGTTTTTACTTTTCCTCGGATTTGGTTATGCCTAATAGTAGTTAGCATCATAGATTTTAAGCTAATAACTTTTAATGATACATCAATCTACCTTATGGAACATACTTGAAATTTGAAATCCAAAATTAACTTCTTAATTGTTAATGTATGCTTCACACATTTTAAATTGTTAAATGCATTAAAACAATTTTTGTTTGTGTATTGACGTGTATTCATGTTATTTTAATGTAATGTTTGATGACATTTTGTACTTTGTTTATGATTGTCTATGATAATGTTTGTTGTTTGAGTTTTAATGGTTTTATTTACAATGAATATGTATGGCATGTTGATATGTATTTTGAAATGTTTGTGTGTCTATTTGTCTCCTTTAGCAATGACCATTCACAACATGTTTTTTGTGACGATTAAAATTTGATGTGTGATATGTGTGTATTTGCAATATTTTATGTGTGGTGATCAAAATTTGATGGGTGATATTTGTATGTTTTTGTATTTACAGTATTATGTATGTATGGTGATCAAGATTTGATGTGCATTCATGATTGTAGCAATATTTTTGGTTTTAGTTTCATTTGTACGGTTGTTTATTTGCAATGATTTTGTATGACATTTGGATATGTAATTTGGAATGTGTGTGAAATTTCATTTGGCAATGCTTAGTATCTCCATGTGCTTGTATCTTATGCATTTACTATATTTTTAGGGTGCAATTGATATGTGATGTTTCTATGTTTGTTTATTCTTTTATTTTGATGTGAGTTCATGAATGTAGCAAAGTTTGGGGTTTCTGTGTCGTTGTATGGTTGTGTATTTACAATGATTGTGTATGACATTTGGATATGTACTTTGGAATTGCATGTGAAATTTCATTTGGCAATGCTTAGTATATCCATGTGCTTGTATCTTATGCATTTTCAATATTTTTAGGGTGTAATTGATTGTGATGTTTCTATGTAAATTGTATATGCTTGTATTTTGATGTGTATTCATAATTGTCGCAATGTTTGTGGTTTTAGTTTCATTTGTATGATTGTGTATTTACAATGATTGTGTATGACATTTGGATATGTACTTTGAAATGTGTGAAATTTCATTTGGAAATGCTTAGTATCTCCATGTGCTTGTATCTTATGCATTTACAATATTTTTAGGGTGTAATTGATATGTGATGTTTCTATGTTTGTGTATTCTTGTATTTTGATGTGTATTCATGATTGTAGTAATGTTTGTGGTTTTAGTTTCATTTGTATGGTTGTGTATTTATAATGATTGTGTATGACATTGGGGTATGTACTTTGGAATGTGTATGAAATTTCATTTAGCAATGCTTAGTATCTCCATGTGCTTGTATCTTATGCAATTACAATATTTTTAGGGTGTAGTTTATATGTGATGTTTCTGTGTTTGTGTATTCTTGTATTTTGATGTGTATTCATGATTATAGTAATGTTTTTGGTTTTAGTTTCATTTGTATGGTTGTGTATTTACAATGATTGTGTATGACATTTGGATATGTACTTTGGAATGTGTATGAAATTTCATTTCGCAAGGCTTAGTATCTCCATGCGCTTGTATCTTATGCAGTTACAATATTTGTAGGGTGTAATTGCTATGTGATGTTTCTATGTTTGTGTATGCTTGTATTTTGAGTTTGATTTGCATGGTATTTACAATTATATTCTATGACTTGTATTTTAAAGTGTGTGAATTTCTTTTGCCAGTGTGTAATGTTTACATAGGCTTGTATGTTTATGCATTTACAACAATTTTTGTGTTTGGCATGTAATGTTTGTATGTTTGACAATTTTTGGGGTTTGTGTATTTACAATTTCTTTTCTTGCAATAATCAAAACTTTGATGCTTATATTTTTGTAATAATCAAAATTTTACGCATAATGTTTTTATGTTTGCAAAATTTGATCTGCAATCATGTATTAATGGAAATTTGATATGCATTGATGATTGTGTATAATATTTACTATGTTGTTTCCTTTATATCTATATATTTAGAATGAATGTGGATGACATGTTGTATGTAATTTAAAATAGAAGGTGGGGTTTGGGGAGTGATGAGTGTAGTGTAATTATAGGCTAGAAGTGAGGGGGGAGGCCAGATGAGCTTCCACCTTCACGTGGTTGGCCTCGTTAGTAGAGAATTTATGATTCTTGAAGCTAAGAGAAGCTCTCTATGTAAATACACACATGCAAGCATTAGAGCCCAATTTTTATCATCCCCCACTATATATATATATATATATATATCTATATATATATATATATATATATATAGAGAGAGAGAGAGAGAGAGATAGATAGATATATATATATATATATATATATATATATATATATATATATATATAAGTGTGGTTCACGAATACCCTGGTCAGTGAGTGGTCGCTGCGTCCACTTAAAAATCTGGGCTAATCGCCCCTCGGCCTACTGGCAAGACCTAACCCCAAGGGCTTTAGGCAGATTTGACCCTGTGAACTCCCTATGGCGAGGCACGGTTTTTGACCAACTGAGCTAACCCTTGGGGCTAACATCCCCCACTATATATATATATATATATATATATATATATATATATATATATATATATATATATATATATATATATATATATATATATATATATATATATATATATATATATATATATAATTTTTAAAATATATAATAATTTGATTAAAATATTTAAAATTTAAATATATAATGTTTAATATATTTGTTAAAGAAATTATTTACAATATATTTGAACATATGTGTACACTATTTAAAACTTGAAGAATAATGTTGTGTATATTATTAAAAAACTATATTGATTTATTTGGGAATTTTAGCCTCTCGATTTTGTGTCCATGAAGGTTTTGGATTGGTTTATGTTGGTGGATTTGAACTGTACACTAGAAATTCAAGATTTTGAGGTGAGGTAGGCTCGCTGGATTTATATGATCATTTATCTTGTTCGCTTGATCCTTACATACATTAGTATTTTGTGTTTCTCTCTTGGAGGTCACTTTTGCGCTTCTCATAGCTTCGGATTGGAGGTTTTATGACATAAATTAATCTTAACTTGTTGTGGGTTTCACTAAATTTCAAAGTGGAGATTTGGATAGGGTTCTTTGAAGGCCCTATTTCCAGTTTACTATTTTGGTTCTCTCTGATATTCAATGTGCCTAAGGTGTTTATTGGGTTTATTCTTTATGTAACACTCTCTTTTCTTGTGGTTGGTATATGATTTCAGTTATGTCTATGCTCAGGTCAGTGTCTCATCTTAACAATGGTGGTGAAAACTCTCATGGCTCGCGGTGGCAACGATAGATTTTGTGATTATGTTATGAAAGCCATGCATCAATAATTATCTGATATATTTCGAAACATGCAACACCTTCAAACTAGAATTCAACATGTGGTGGATGAACTGGGTTATATCATATCATAGTTGGAGGAAATTTTATTAAAAATGAGCAATGATAATGACACAACAGATGGTGAAAATGGCAATAGGTGGGTGATACCCTTGGATGGTTAATTTAGTATTTTGACATGTGCAGTAAGATTTGTTTTTTGGTGGACCGATATTGGCGTATGTATAACTACAACAATATGGAATATTTCATAGCTTGTCAAGAAAAAACTTCTTAACTCAAGCTCGTTCTCTTAGCATCAAGGGTAGAGCCTAAACCAAATAAAAGTATATGGGAGAACTATGTTCGAGAAAGACACAAGAAGCTAGATATTTTAGACTAAAATAAGGGCAATTAGGACTCTCAGAAATGAAAAATCATGGAAACAAGCTAGAGCGAGAAATGGCAAGGGAGTATAGGGTGAAACAAAGGATATTAGAACTAGAGGGTGGACCAAAGGGTGAATGAGGTGAATATAGATGAGACAAGATAGAAGTTCATATGGAGAACTTGTCACATGTAGGGCTACTAGGAGTGAAGTTTTCAGGAGTATCAACAATGGGGGAGTTCACATAGATTAAATTAGGGGGCATGGTCCTTCAACATGCAAGATTTTCATAACAGAGATGATGATATAGCGTCTCTCATTGGTTTGGCACCATTCCTTCATGGATTTATATATCATATGAAAATGGTAACCTTGTCGACTTCATTATGCTAGTAGAGTGCACTGCATTGTTAAACTCAATGCATTGAAGGCAATCCTTCAGTGTTGCATTTTCAAAGTAAATTCCCCTAGCAGGGAGAATGTTTGTCTGTGGCTTTGTGCATGGCAACTGCAACATCATTCTCCCTTAATTTTTTGTGCTAAGTATAGGTGGTTGATGTGTTCATATTTATCGTCAATTGGTTTCACCCTCGCTCCTCGCTTAGCAAGTGATGGATTGTGTGATTTTACATGATTGAGTGATAACTTGTGTTTTGATGTTCACTTTTGCATTAAAACACCCCATCGGGATATAACATATAAACCATAAATAAATACAAATACTCATTTTATTTTTATATATATGAAAATATAAATATTTATTGTATATACTATGTAAACAAAATATATATATATATATATATATATATATATATATATATATATATATATATATATATATATATATATATATATATATAGATATATATATATATATATAGATATATATATATATGCACCCATGAGGGGATCAGAAGTAGTGACCTATTGCATGGAGTGCCTTAGCAGTGTGCACCCATGAGGGGATCAGAAGTAGTGACCTATTGCATGAAGTGCCTTAACAGTGCACCCTTCACCATTGAACCAAAGCCTCATAGGAAATTATATATATAAATATAAAAAAATAAAATTGTAAATATAAAATATATAGCGTAATTTATATAAATTTAATTTTAATGATGGTAGAAAAACATTATATTTAATTAAATTTATATAAATATTAAAAAGATAAAATATATAAATATAAATGCAAAATATTATATTTTTAATCATTCATATAAATATATATAAACACATTTATAAACATTAAATAATAAACATTGATAAGTTATTTATAAACATAATTTATATAATTTAAATTGGAATATTTTAAAATAAATATTTTATGTGAACATTAAATTTTATTAAATATATAAATATACATAAATACTAAAAATATATAAATATAAAATATCATATTTTAATCAAGTATATATTTTTAATATATAATAAATTGTATTTTTTAATGGAAATTATAGTAAAAAATATATTATTTAAATATATCATTGTGCGTTATATCTAAATAATAAATACTTTATTCTTTCCATATATATATATATGCTTTTTTATTCATATCATTGTGCGTTATATCTAAATAATAAATACTTTATTCTTTCCATATATATATATATATATATATATGCTTTTTTATTCCCTTCGTAGACTTAGTAGTCAAATATGGAGGTGGGTCTCTTCTCCCACAAATAAATGGGTCTCATACACCAATGCGGTGTATGGCTTGGCCATGACGTTAAAATTGGATAATAATAATATTAGTTCATGAAATCGTGAAGTGTATTCAAAGAAAATAATATCACACCTATTCTAATATTGCTAATATTAAGTAGATCGTATTTATTTAATTAACATTTTAAAGAAATTATATAGTTATGTAATATTATTTTTAATAAATATATAAAAAAACATTTAAATATTAAATTTTATTAAATTTATATCTATTAAAAATACATAAATATAAAAGACCTCGATGGGGGTGACAACCGGCAGACAAGAGGCTCAGGACGAGGTGTTAATTCCCCAACGCACATTATAAATATTTAACCAATTTGATGGGATCGCTTCACCTAACATGAGCTTAACGAACATTCTGGAGAGTGTTTGGTTTATAATTGTGGTATGCTTGGTTGAGATCTTCATTTGCATGTTACCATAGATGGAGATGGTGGTTGTGGTGGGTGGTATTGTTTCATATGTACAAGGTGGCTTACTCTCTAAGCCACAACACACTCATTAGTGTTAGTATGTTCCACAGGGATTCATTCTCTAGAGGCAGAGTGTGGCGTCGGCATTGGTGGAGGTTTTAAAGGGAGATACTTGGGACCTTGGTTCGTGGTGGAAGGAGGTGGCTTTCAGATTTTTGTGGCAACACAAGTCTAGTGTGACATCTAAGATTGGGGTCATCTGTAGTGCAACTTAGGGGCCATCCAATTTCACAATTGTGTAGGTAAATTTCGATAACTATGTCTTTGTGGTTCCTTTAATTTGGAGTTTGGTAGTAGCTAGATTTTCTCCATCCTCATATCAGTAATGGTTGGGTGGAGTAGTGTGGTGACTAGATGCTTTATTGTTGACGGGGCTAGGGGTCTCTTCATGGGTGTCGAGCATGAAAGGGTGTTGTATTGGGGGTGGCATACTAACCCTAGTGGGTGGCCACGTGTTGTGGGGGCCTGGTGGCTCTAGGTATGAGGGTGACTACTAGTGATGTGGGTCTGGTGTTTCTTGGTGCGAGGAGAGTGTGAGTAGATAGGGAGGTGGGTCAAGGGTTTGTTGCTTATGTAGCACCACTGATCCAAGGACTGGGTTGACAGTGCTAATATTTGGAGATACTCTATGGGTGGGGGTCTCGTGAAGTTAATATAGCGAGGAGGCCATGACAGGAGATGCAACGATAAAGAGGCTGCACACGTAGGGGTGTCGACCCTTGAGGCCTCAGAGTGATGCATCTGGTCGACCAACGAGGTCCTGGGGGAGAAGTTGACTAGTAGGCCAGCTCTCCAAGAAGGGTGGACCTCTCCCCCCCCCGATTTTAATCTATTGAGGCCTAATTACATCAAGTTACTCTGATGGTTGTGCAATTAGCTTAGGATAGGCAAGATGAATATAATGAATTCATAGCTTTCATGATTGATTTGTAGCATCACTAGTGGCACATACTGGATAAGTTGGTATCTCTTCGGCGCAAGCATAAGCATATTATGGATACGAAGACTTGCTTGGCAGGGCCATCTTGTTCACATAGAGGCCCATGTGCATGAGGAATTTTGCTAACCTCCGCCACCAAGAGATGAATCATATGCTCCAGAGCTAGGGTATACTAATGCTCAGAGATGATGGCTAGTTGTTTTTGTATCTTGGGTCATTTATTTTTACTATGGGTTGCATGCATGAGATACTTTGGTTTTATGTTACTCTTCTCTTTGTGATTTTATCAATACCTCCAAGCCAACCAGTCCGGGAGCAATGAAGTTGGAGGAATTTTGACTTGGAATCAACCATGAAGTAGTATTTTGAGTAATTAAAGGAAACTTTCGACTTATATATGTATATATATATATATGTATATGTATATGTATATGTATATGTATATGTATATGTATATGTATATGTATATGTATATGTATATGTATATCTATATCTATATATATAGATATATATATATATATATATATATAAAACAAACATTTTATTAATATTAAATTTAAATTATTACAATACATACACAATGAAATTTTGGCTCTGTTAGGGTTTTCAAAATATATGTATAATTAAAAGTTTTCAAAAACCCTCATGGTGGCCCAGACTATCTCATAGAGGGCATTTTCCTTTACACTTGCAGATATGTTGCCAGGAGATTGTGTGCCAAATTCACCAACTTTTTATCAGATATTTGTCAAGCTCCCCTCTAGATAGTCACTACTCATTAGGGTTTTTTATTCAAATCAGGTCACTTTTCACTTCTTTCTGACACCCTTCTTTTATTCAAATGATGAAGTGTTGATGATAAAATCCATTTGGGGGACAAGATTCAAAGTTCAACGACTTCTGGTGTGGACCATGCTCCTTCAACAAGTAGAGAGATATTATATAGTAATGCTTCTCTGGGTATATTGAAACGAGCTCATTAATTAGCTTCCTCATAATTTGATAAGGAATCTCCCTAAATGCGTAATGATAATTTGCAGATCACTTTAATAAAACCACCTTCGAAAGGTTGGGTCAAGGTTTCAAAAAAGAAAGAAAAAAATGTGGGCTTGAGGATGAGCCCTTATTTGAGTGATCCATCTTTCTAATTGTTTATTCTATCCCTTTATGTCTTCTTTGTTACTCTCAATAACATTCATCCCTACTTAGATATCATTAATACAGGGAAGATTGTGCCAAAAAGGGAAGCATGATATAATTTTATTTTTGTTTGATAAAAAAAATTAAACTTTAAAAAATAAATTTTAGTTAAATTTTAATTATTATAAAATAATATTATAATAAATCAATATAATTTTTTAATAATATACACAGCATTATTCATCAAGTTTTAAATAGTGCTTGTTTAAATATATTGTAAATATTTTTATTTTAAACATTTTTCTTTAACAAATATATTAAACATTATATATCTAAATTTTAAATATTTTAATCAAATTATTATATATTTTTAAAATTGTATATATATAAAGTACCAAGGAATATGGGTTAACTCACTCTAACTAGCATTAATTCATGACACTTTGAAGTATATTCGAAAAAAAAAAATATTATGCATGTTCTAATATTATTAATATTGATTAGATGATATTTCGATATTATATAATTATATAATATTATTTTTAATAAATATATAATAAATATTTAAATATAAAATATTATTAAATTTATATATAAATATTAAAATATATAACCATATGAATTAAATTAAAACTATTTTACACATTTATCATATATAAAATTTAAATAACACATATCTTTTTAATATTAATATTAATATTAAATTACTATAAAAAATCAACATAAATTTTTAATGGTATGCAAATATTATTATTATTGAAGTTTTAATAAATTGTATAAATATGATCAAATATATTTTCAAAGTGGGGGCTTTTGTGAGGAGTGATTTTGTTCTACTATTTCTAGATTATTCACATAAATATAAAAACATTAAACATCAAATTTCATCATCATCATCATCATCATATATATATATATATATATATATATATATATATATATATATATATATATATATATATATAGTGGGGGATGATAAAAATTGGGCTCTAATGCTTGCATGTGTGTATTTACATAGAGAGCTTCTCTTAGCTTCAAGAATCATAAATTCTCTACTAACGAGGCCAACCACGTGAAGGTGGAAGCTCATCTGGCCTCCCCCCTCACTTCTAGCCTATAATTACACTACACTCATCACTCCCCAAACCCCACCTTCTATTTTAAATTACATACAATATGTCATCCACATTCATTCTAAATACATAGATATAAAGGAAACAACATAATAAATATTATACACAATCATCAATGCATATCAAATTTCCATTAATATATGATTGCAGATCAAATTTTTCAAACATAAAAACATTATGCGTAAAATTTTGGTTATTGCAAAAAAATAAGCATCAAAGTTTTTATTATTGCAAGCAAAGAAATTGTAAATACACAGAGCCCAAAAATTGTCAAACATACAAACATTACATGTCAAACACAAAAAATGTTGTAAATGCATAAACATACAAGCCTATGTAAACTTTACACATTGGCAAAAGAAATTCACACACACTTTAAAATACAAGTCATACAATATAATTGTAAATACTATTCAAATCAAACTCAAAATACAAGCATAGACAAACATAGAAACATCACATATCAATTACACCCTAAAAATCTTGTAAATGCATAAGATACAAGCACATGGAGATACTAAGCATTGCCAAATGAAATTTCAAACACATTACAAAGTACATATCCAAATGTCATACACAATCATTGTAAATACACAACCATACAAATGAAACTAAAACCACAAACATTACTACAATCATGAATACACATCAAAATACAAGAATACACAAACATAGAAACATCACATATCAATTACACCCTAAAAATATTGTAAATGCATAAGATACAAGCACATGGAGATACTAAGCATTGCCAAATGAAATTTCATACACATTCCAAAGTACATATCCAAATGTCATACACAATAAATGTAAATACACAACCATACAAATGAAACTAAAACCACAAACATTACTACGATCACGAATACACATCAAAATACAAGAATGCACAAACATAGAAACATCACATATCAATTATACCCTAAAAAATTGCAAATGCATAAGATTCAAGCACATGGATATACTAAGCATTGCCAAATGAAATTTCATACACATTCCAAAGTACATATCCAAATGTCATACACAATCATTGTAAATACACAACCATACAAATGAAACTAAAACCACAAACACTACTACAATCACCAATACACATCAAAATACAAGAATACACAAACATAGAAACATCACATATCAATTACACCCTAAAAATATTGTAAATGCATAAGATACAAGCACATGGAGATGCTAAGCATTGCCAAATGAAATTTCGCACATTTCAAAGTACATATCCAAATGTCCTACACAATCATTGTAAATACACAATCGTACAAATGAAACTAAAACCACAAACATTGCTACAATTATGAATACACATCAAAATACAAGGATATACAATTTACATAGAAACATCACATATCAATTACACCCTAAAAATATTGTAAATGCATAAGATCCAAATGTCATACACAATCATTGTAAATACACAACCATACAAATGACACAAAAACCACAAACTTTGCTACGTACATGAACACACATCAAAACACAAGAATACACAAACATAGAAACATCACATATCAATTACACCCTAAAAATGTTGTAAATGCATAAAATACAAGCACATGGAGATAATAAGCATTGCCAAATGAAATTTCACACACATTCGAAATTACATATCCAAATGTCATACACAATCGTTGTAAATAAACAACCATACAAATGAAACTAAAACCAAAAATATTGCTACAATCATGAATGTACATCAAATCTTGATCACCATACATAAATAATATTGTAAATACAAAAACATACAAATATCACCCATCAAATTTTGATCACCACACATAAAATATTGCAAATACACACATATCACACATCAAATTTTAATCATCACAAAAAACATGTTGTGAATGGTCATTGTTAAAGGAGACAAAGACACACACAAACATTTCAAAATACATATCAACATGCCATACATAACCATTGTAAATACAACCATTAAAACTCAAACAACAAACATTATCATAGACAATCATAAACAAAGTACAAAATGTCATCAAACATTACATTAAAATAACATGAATACACGTCAATACACAAACAAAAATTGTTTTAATGCATTTAAGAATTTAAAATGTATAAAGCATACATTAGCAATTAAGAAGTTGATTTTGGATTTGAAATTTCAAGTATGTTCCATAATGTAGATTGATATATCATTAAAAGTTATTAGCTTAAAATCTATGATGCTAACTACTATTAGACATAACCAAATCTAAGGAAAAGTAAAAACTAAGAAGTGGAAAAGGAGAGAGGATGCACAAATCCTTAAGAACGACCATGGTTCGTTCTTAAGGGCATTGAGAAAAAAGAAATATTTTATTATTATTATTATTATTATTATTATTATGAGTTTCCGAGAGTAATTACAACACAATTAATAAATAAACGTCAATTTCTTTTGAAAGCGATTAATGTCTTAATCATTTCATGTCTTTTGTCATGAACATGATGGACATGTAAATGTTTCGTATGTCGTGGCCATGCACATATCCCAGTGATTCTCTGCAAAAATGATATATTTTAAAATTCAGTGAAAATCCATGCTTTCTATATATTGGAACAAAAAATGCATAAATTGATTTATCATTTAAGAAAGTGACTAACATAATTT
This sequence comes from Pinus tabuliformis, assembly GCA_031772625.1. Lineage (NCBI taxonomy): Eukaryota > Viridiplantae > Streptophyta > Pinopsida > Pinales > Pinaceae > Pinus > Pinus tabuliformis. Next base: position 471,164,797 of record CM062809.1, on the reverse strand, counting down.
GATGTTTGAAATCATCTTCTTAACTTAACTTGACTAAAGAGAAACCTTGCTACATATTGAGCATTAGAATTGGAGTATGTACTTTGACTTCAAAAGGGAAAAAATCATTTAGATGAAAATAAGTTTGAAAATTAAATAGTCTAGACTCTACTAAAAAAAAAAATACTAATTCACTGAAATTGGCTCATTTAGTAGGCTTCATTATAAGAAGAGAAAATGCAAATGTTGGAACATGAACATAGTTAAAAATCGAAAGTGATGAAGAAGTTGAGATTTAAGAAGGTGAAGGAGTTGGGGCTTACTAGAATATGCCTAATTTTGGGAAGGCTTTGGTAGTTAGAGGCATATGGAGGCTCATATCAAATAAGGGTCTATGAAGCCAAGTTATCCTATAAAAATACATTGAACATTATTCATTAGAAGACCTTCCAAGAATACTCATACTATAATTTGTTGATATGTTGGAAGGTCATTGTCCAAGCCTTCCCTCTTGTGCAGAGTTGGCTACTGTGGGAAGTTGGTAATGGAGAAAGAGTACTGTGGGAAGTTGGTAATGGAGAAAGAGTAAACGTTAGGAACTATTCCTTCCTAAGGTTGGAAGTGGAGAAGTAAGTCCTTGAAAACAACTATAACTTAGATTAGGCAACCTCCCTATAATTCTAATGTATACGGCATCAAGAGTGGAAGAAAGAAAACATCCTAGATTTGGATGGTATTGAAGCAGATGTATGGGAGGCCTATACAATAAAATTGAAAATGAGTCATGTTAGAATTAAGAACATAGAGGATGAATTGGTTTAGTCAAATAATGGAGCCCTGAGTCAAACATTATAGGAGAGACTATCTTTCTTAAGATAACTATAATGGAAAAAGCAACATCAAAAAAAGAAAATGGTAATGGTGAGCACCTGTGTACCCTGAAGCCCATCAGTGGTTTGCTTCCTGCGTCCCATTCCTACTGAGAGCCTGTCACACAGCGGCTAAAAATGAATCCCACAACAATGAAATCTAATTACTTACCGAAACAGATAAATTCAATGGGTTATCCAAATCAATGAAATCTAATTACTTACCAAAACAAATAAATTCAACGGGTTATCCAAATTTCTATCTATAAATGACATGAAAAATAAGAAAATATACCCATCAATGAGGAGTTGATCCAGTGGATTGGTGCTAGGAAGAATATGAACAACCCACAGTGAATCTGATGCTTGAAGCTACGGCTCTGCTCGCTGAACATACCTGTAAATCCACGCACTAGGTCCCACTGGCACATGGATCCACGTCGTCCACGCTGCTCATGTTCTCCGTATAACAGTGCGGGTGGATCAATGCCAGGTCATCCACCTTCCATTTGTTCATATATTCAAAACAAATAAACGAAGGTTCAGATGTTGTTGACTATTTAACCCAATCGAATCTAAGCTAAGAAAACACATATTTTTGGTCATTTCATTACATGGAATGCAATATCAATCGATCACAAATATAGAAAGCATCAATATAGAAAGCATCAACATACTCACTAGTAGTCTTCTCACCATCACTTCAAGGTTTGCGAAGTATGCGCTGCTTATCAATTTTTAACCATCACACTAGATGACCTGAAGTAGAGGTTGAGGATCTATTGGGTACTAAATATTACATTCGTAACCCATCTACATTCACTTTAAAGATTCTACTGTCTACAAATTTAATGGGAAATGGCCTACTACATATATATTTTTTAAAAATATATATGTATTACAAAATATTCATACATGTCTGTGCTGGTTGAATAAGACTGGCATCATGCAGCACAGTCATTCTATGTTTTTGACAGCAACACCGCGCAGAGGCTGAACAAGTCTCTCGATCGATCAAAGACAGCAAATCCCTGCCCGCCCACTTCTCTGCATGGGCTCTCAAGGACGCCTTCGTATACTATACAAAAATTGCATTCAAAACATTTAGGTGATTATAGTTTTAAGGAGGTCATAAATAAAATTATTGGATTCTACTATTTGTATCACAGATTTGGAATTCCCATTGTCCAAGAAAAGTAAGGCTGATTTACCTTGTCGTAACATTGAAAGTGGCCAATTCATGTGTCGTTGCTTCCAGGATCTGAGGGATACCTTAGCCTATTCAGATTCATTCTCAGGAAGGAAGGAAACAAACAGAACCTATTCAGATCAATCGAAGACTTAATCTATGGAAATCTATGTTTCAATTAATCGGAGAGAGAATTAGATGGGCATATAATCTCTAAACGTAGTATCTCTGAAACTTCTCATATAATCTATGTATACCTGAATCAGCGTTCTTCCCTTGAGCAGAGGTGGGGTGTCACACCCTAATGAGATATATATACTCTTTGTTTCTCCTTCCATTCTTATAGTTGTCGGTGTATAACGACTTCTTCCCAAGCCCAACGAGGTAAGGGAATGCTACATCCACAACAGTACAATCACAGAGCCTTGTCATCCATAATTGCATAACCAAAAGCACAAATAGTATAAGTAAAAGCACAATGACAGCCTTATCATACAGAATTGCATATAAAATAGAGAGTACAAACACAGAGCCTTATCATCCATAATTGCATAAGCAAAAGCACAAACAGTATAAGTAAAAGCACAATGATGGCCTTATCATATAGAATTGCATAAAAAACAGAGAGCAGAGCTACTACTTGTATGCATTTAACAACAAAATTGATAATACATAGCTACTTATATGCATTTAACAAAATTGAATTAACAAAAGAAAGACACACAGAAACAAAGAGACTATACAGAATTTGACCATATTAGATGAACATTAACCAAAGAAGATGGAGAAAGTTGAAACAAAGAGACGACACAGGATTTTACCAGAAGAGAGGTGGATGTGGATGTGGATGTGGATGTGGATGTGGATGTGGATGTGGATGTGGGAGGATTTAATTCTGTGCCAATCAGGGGCAGGGCGTGTGAAGTAGTTTGCAGTAGTCGCAGGAGGCAATACCGCAAGGCCAAGACAAGACAGGGGTAGTCTCTATTTGCCATGGCACCGCCAAGCCAAGACAAGACATGGGCATCCTCTGTTTGCCATTGCACCGCCAAGCCAAGCCAAGACAAGATAGGGGTAGTCTCTGTTTGCCATTGCACCACCCAGTTAGGAGCTTGAAAAGGACCGGCCGAACGATCCTCATACTGCAACATTGATCCCAAAGAAGAAAAACAGAGACTCTATTTGAATCTATAACTAGAAAAAGAAGAAAAACAGAGACTCTATTTAAATCTATAACTAGAAAAAGAAGAAAAGCAGAGACTCTATTTGAATTTATAACTAGAAAAAGAAGGAAAACAGAGACTCGATGCATAGAAATTCACCTAATCTACCTGCGATTGACTGAATCCCATCCCATGCAAATATGAATTCATATAAATACGTTTACCCTAGAAATTTATGTGCATTCAAAAACTGAAGCAGGGCATGTACCAATTCATAATTAGGCAATTTCTGTGGATTCAAAAACTGAAGCAGGTGCCCATTCATATTTACGCATTTAGCCTAGTAATTCAATATATTCTAGAACAGAGCTAATTGCATGAAATAATTACAAAATCATATTAATTCTAATTCTTGCAGTGTATGCCAATTACTAAGCCAATCTAATCTAACATCTGTGTGAAGGTTACATGTACAGAAATTTGCATACCTAGGATTGAGAAGGATATGGGTGGATATCTCCTCATTCATATACCTTTCGCTCTGGTGATGTATGTCTACCTTGAGAAAATTGATGTGACGTATGTTTACCTTCACCTCCCTGTACCGCGCAACACAAAAACACGCAAACCAGACCAGACCATAGCAGACAACACAAAACTCATACAAAGACCAGGCCAGACTACACAAAACTCATACAGAGACCACCAGACTCACAAACATACATGACATGGAGCTCCAAGACAAGACTCATACAGCGAAGCACAGTAGCCATGGGAGGAGGAGGAGCAAGGATCGGATACAAATATTGGTTGGATTCAATGGTCAAGCTTTTCTTGACTGCCACCTTTGCAAAACAAAAGCACTTTTCTTGACTGCCAGCGCAACAAAAAGCACTTTGTGGGGACATGATCTTGGATTGCAAATTTTTTTTGCCTTGATACGAGTATAAGTCATAATTTAATGGTTGTAATAATTTAACGGTAACCCCTTTGTTAAACTTTCACAATCTTCCACGCCCAAATATGCCTTGCAGAGGCCAATTACACTTCACACTTCATGCTTATTTGATCATAAGTAAATAAATTATGTTTATAAAGCATTACACACATATCTATAGTTTTAAAATACACATATTACTAATTTATAATTTAGTAAGAATGTATATTTTAAGTGAGTGTAATAAAAGTTAAATCTATTTTTTAAAATTGTTTTTAGTAAATTGGAGAATGCTCCCAACCAATCAAGTTACCAACTCTAGAGTTGTTTCACAATATTTTAAAAAACTATTCATGTTGTTTAGGTTTATTAATTTACCTATCCAAGGGAACAACTAGATTTAAAATAAGCCCAAAACACACTCCCATTCATAATGACCAAACTTATTATAGGTAGGGAAAGGGAATCTTAAAGGGAATTACAAGCAGTTGCACTAAAAAATGTTCATTTTTTCGAACTTCTCTTTCTTCATTAATTATCGTGTCACTTCACTATCCATTTATGAAATGTGAAAGAGATTGATTTCATCTTCATTCGTTAATTTCCTCCTTATTAAACACTACTTTCATGGATTTCCATATGGTTAACACATTTGACATGTGATGGGGAGAAGAGAAGCACATATGCCATGCATAATAATATATAATAATTGTCATGGGTAACATAACGAGTTTGAGTTTTATTATTGAATATATGATAAATGATCATCCTCTTCGATGTAATAATTTACATCATTACAACTAACATCTTAATTATCATCTATTCAACAAGTTTGAGAAGGATGAAGTTCAAAACTACTTAGATTTTAATATAAGCAAAAATTTTCAGACTAAATTTAATTCATAGATTAAATTCTCTCTCACTCTCTCTCTCTCTTCTAAAAGACATTGAAAATGTTTCACCCAAATTTTATATAATAAAATTACTGAAACTATGTAAAAAATTTACGAAATCTTTATAAATTTAAATCATTTGTACAAATATTCCTACACATTTTGCATATTAAATTACTAATAAAAAATTATACTTTTAAATAAATTTTCTTTGCATCTAAACATCCCATGGTCTACTCGAATGGAAAATATTGTAATCCAAGCTCAAAAAATCAATATTTCTAGTTGTCATTAGATTTCTTTCATTTGATTTTAGAGTTCAAGGGTTGAGTTTATATGCAAAATTGATCACTGAAAGACATCTCACATCCTCCATATAATTGTGTCAAATTTTTCCGTTAGGTTTCTTTCATTTGATTTGAGACTTCAAGAGTCGGGTATATATGCAAAATACATTTCTCCTTCGTTTTCATCCAACTAGAGCACCCACAAGGAGATGATTCTAACTCGCCACCTCCAAGAGTTCGATGGCATTTTCAACTAATACCTAAATCATTTCAAGAGAAAAATGAATGACATGTTTATTCCTTTCAATTTATGAAACAAAAATCACCCCTGTCGTTGTGAAGATTTTCAAGACATTCCAAACATTCAATAAACATCCAGGATGGACTCCAAACAAGGAATTATTCATATGACAGGGTCCCCATACATTCAAGAAAGATTTTAAGTGGCTCTCTTATATTCACTAAGTTTCGACCTCGCGAACTACCATTGGAAAATAACGAAAATCATATTGAACTGCATTACAAAGGCCTCCCTGAAATGGCCCTGGATGGAGTAGGAATAGAGTCTAGAAGGTTGAGTGACCATGGAGAGAGATTACTATGAAGAAGGCCATAATTATGGAACAAGAATTGGGGATGATGTGGAGTGGGGAGTGAAAATGACCATTAGGGGTTTCATTGTGCTATAAGACGAGAATGGTCTATGGAGATGTTCATAAGGGGAATTCACCACTATTATTGATAAGATTCTTGAGAGATTTCCAAATATTCCATAAATAGTTGGATCAAATTTGAGAAAAACATTCTTGACTTGAAAGATGAGAGACTCACCGTACATTCTAGAAAGAACCATGTGAGAAAAAATTTGGGTCGGTTTCATAGTAAAAAGTATTAAACTAGATGTTTTAGCTCAAAAACACTAAAAAGTATGTAAATTTGTGTTGGCTTTGTTTGGAATGTCAGAGGCTTTATTTAATGACCAAAAATCTACCCTAAATTCATAAGGTTTCAACCTCATGACCTACCACTAGAAAATGAAGAAAATCCTATTTGGGTGGATTGCATATGACTTTTTAAAATAACCTAGGCTAGAGGAGCAAGAATAGAGTTAATTGGAAGGTTGTGACCGATCAGGGGAGCTTGCTATCAAAAAGGCCATAATAATGGAACAATAATTCGGGACAACAGGGAAAAGGAAAGGGAATGTGACCGTTGAAGATTTCACTGTGTTATGGATTGATAATGGTATTTGGAGAGGTCCGTGATAGGAATTTGCCACTATTATTGACAAGATCGTCAAGATACTTTTCAAATATTCAATAAGTGACTAGGCCAAGCTAGAGATAAAAAATATTATTGACATGAGAGGCTCGCCAGATATTCAAGAAAGACCTGAGCCACAAAAATTCCATGTTAGTTTCAAAATAGAAATATTAAACTTGATTTTAAATCAAATGAGTGCTTAAAAGTATTAAACTCATTTTTTGCATGTTGTCACCTACGAAGGATTATTTTATTTGGCATGTTGGAGAATTTATTTTCTGTCAAAAACACGACCCTAAACTCATTGGGATTTCACCTAGTGACTTTGCACTAACAAATAAAGAAAATATATTGGAATGGACTGCAAAGGGCTTTATGATAGCCAAGCGGAGAAGGGATATATTCTGGAAGGTTGAGTGTCCAGCCAAGGGAGCTTGCTATCAAAGAGGGATCAAATTATGAACCGGAATTGGGGATGTTGTAGAGACGAAAAGGGAAAGTGACTATAGAGGGTTTCGCGGTGCTATCAAACAAGAAGGATTTTTTGAAAGGTTCGTGAGGGGAATTGAAAGGGAATGGGAACATGAATTTAAAGTGAGGGAGACAAATTGAGAAAAGGTTCAATTTATTAGAAGTTGAAAAGGATAACTAAATCGGAAAGAAAATTTAAAGAGAGGGAGATAGAAGGAGCAAAGGTTCTTTTGATAGGAGCAATGGAAGATAAAGGGATGATCCTTCTTCATAAGGTGGGGGACAGCTGGACCTTTCCATCTTGAATAGAATTGCACTTGGTGATCTTACTTTCAACTCCAAACCTATCACTTCTAACTTGACAATATTGCTTGAGAAAATATTAATGGCACAAAGACTATTGTGCTACTGTTTGCAATGACATTCTTAAGGTAAGCTTCTTCCTCTAACGTATATGTTGTTCTATTTAATTAGATAGTGGACTTTTTCTTTAATGTGGTTCTCCCATGAGTTATCTATTTGTTTTCTTGTCGTTTTTTCCTAAGTTCGTTGTTTGGTATTTAGATTTCTAATACAATCTCCCATGGCTATTACATAACCGTAAAATCATATTAGTGTTATTTATTTCAATAATTTATTCAAAATATTAGTATCTCAAATTGTCATTTTAGAGAGATTTTAGAATACAATTATATATCAATTTAGTAAAAAACCAGCTTTATGTAGTGAACTTATAAAGTTACACATTACTCATGCTTTATGTTAGATAATATATTGGTTGAAATGATATAATTGGTGTACTTAACATAATTGACTATGTTATGTATTATAGGGGCAAGACGAGGCCATGGAAACATATCATGTCATATTAAATAAGGACACAACAAATGTCGCAGGACATCAAGTAATTATCAAATTTTGACTTAACTTAGGAAGCATTTTGTGATACGTCCATCCTTTTTCACAGTATTATTAGAATTTATATTGTATTATCCAACCTTTAGATAAATTCATGCAAGTTATTGATATTTTAGATGGACATTGGAACAAGTGCACAACCTAATTGTTCAACTAGCAAAAGAAAAAATATATATGTACGTGGGCGTGGACCTAAAATTGTTAAATCACAAAGAACAATATGGGTGGAAGAAGATATGACAATGGATACTTCAGACACAACAAATAATTGCACTGAAGAATAGGTTGGTCAATACTATAGTACATGGGATGAGATTTGTTAAGTGATATTTGATTATATTTCTTTGAAATTGATACATTTATGATTTATCCAATTCTTGTGAAACATTAAATAATGGTTGTGTTTGTTGATAGGTAGAAGATGATGATGAAAGAATAACTACTAATACCCAAGCTAATCCAACTAGGCTATTAAGATTGGGACGAGATTATCCAAACCATCCTTTAAACCATACCAGGGCGAAAAGATCATATTTAAAGAGAACTCTACCACCTGAAAATTTTGAACTAATGAGATTCACATACATTGATGATTGCAATATGCTACCAGCTAGTGACCTTAATGATGATGAGCATGATAGTGAAAATGAAATGCATGAAGAAGGATTGAATGAGATGCTTACAAGATTCTTTAGGGATGGAAACAATGGTGAAAATAATGATCATATGGTTACTAGTAACGATGACAACAAGGGTAATTACCACCAAAGTAATATTGACAATAACAACTTGTTGAAAGACTCCATCAAGCAAGCAACAAATACACGTGTGTTCAAATCAGCTGTAAGTAGAACCTCAATACTGGCATGCACATTAATATCATTAGCAATCAAGTCACTACTTGGTTGGTCATACAAAGGATTCAACATCCTATTGAAGTGAGTTGAAATCTATTTCTTACAATGCATTGTCAAGGATCTATGTAATTCGTAAACATTCATCAACTTCGTTTATATTTCCTTAAAGATATTTTTAAACTGTATATTGTATATGAATAGTCATAATATAGATTAACATATAAATCATGTTCATCATAAGTCCAACATTCAATTGATCTAATCTTTGGCAATCTTATAGGGCACTAAAAACTAAAATATTTCTTGAAGAGAATGTGTTGCCATCAACTTGCAGAGAGGCGCGTCAGTTGTTGGTTGAGTTGGGAATTGAATATAAGAAAATTTATTCATGTAAAAATGATTTCATTTTATACAGAGATGAATATCAAGACAAGGTAGAATTCCCTGTATGCAAAGAGAAGAGATATTGTACAAATGTACAAGGTCCTACAGTTCCAAAGAAGGTTTTACATCACATGCCAATTATACCTAGACTTCAACAAATGTTTTGTTGCAATTCACTTGCATAATTGATGGACTGGCATGAAAATAATACGGTTAAATATGGATTCATGTGAATTTCAGCCAACTCCAAAGCATTTAAACACATAGAGGAAAAATGGCCAACAAAATTCAAAGATGAACCTCGTAGTATTAGGTTTGGCCTTGCAATTGATGGAGTGTTCCCATTCTCTTTCATGAGCTCAAATTATAGTGTTTATTCGTTCAGATTGATAGTATACAATATTCCCCCATGGATGAGTCTTAGAAAGTAGCACCTTATGCTGACTCTCATTGTTCGAGGAAAACATCAAGTTAAAAACAAGGATGTTTATCTTGTGCCTTTTATTGATAAGATGCAACTGGTATGGAAAGGCATCAGAATGCATGGCATATCACATCCTCCATCAAATATGTCCTTCATGTTATATGGTGTGCTATGTTGGACTATTCAAAAAGATTTCTCAGGACTTGGTTGTTGTTCCGGTAAGATAAAAAAATTACCTATTTACGTTCATGATTTATTATCATCCCAAATTTCATACTTATTTTTGTACTATTATTTTGATGTTATTAACCGTATTGAATTACATGGCTTCAAACAAAGAGGATATTTTCATGTCCAATATGTGTAGAACGATTTTAAGGTCAGTATTATGAAGATATTTGTAAATTTATTTATGCAAACAATAAGGTTTTTCTACCACCAAATCATAGGTTTAGAAACTACCATAAGAATCAATTTGATGGAAAAGTTGAAAATAGAGGCCCTCCCATGATTATGGGTCCAACTGATTAGCTTAAGAAGTAGGAAGATGCTGAATTGAAATCTTGGCAACATTTTTTTTGATGGGGATGATTCTATTGAACAACTATAACAATTTGTAATTAAGATGCCATAAGGGATGAAAAGGAAATCCATTTTTTATGAGCTCACATATTGGAAGGATCTTTTAATATCTCACCTATTAGATCCCAGTCACATCTTCAAAAATGTCTTAGATTCAATTTTTCGACATATAATAGGAAAAGAGAAGGACACCTTGTCTTCGAGGAGAGATATTTCTCTTTCGCATACCAAATTTGATAGAAAACATTTGTGGCCAAATAGGGAAAATGAAAAATATGCAAAAGCTCCATGGATTTTGAAAAAGAAAGAGCTAGACCAACTAAAAATGGCATATGTTCAATAAGGACACCTACTGGCTATGGGTCATCATTAAATAAAGATTTTACAATTTATGGACATATCACAAGATTTAAAACACATGATTTTCATAATTTTATGAAGGTATTATATATTGTCATTTAACATTTATTGGTAAAATTGATTAGGTACTAAATATATTATGATATTCTATTTTGTGACAAAAATAACTAATGATGATATTTGATAAATGTGTTTGACAGTATATCATGCCATTGTGAATTAAGGGGGATCCATGTCTTACCATTGACTTGAGGAATGCCATAAGTTGATTGTTAGCATTTGTAAGGCATCTGGTATGGAATGTTCACGTGTGAGAGACATAGAGATATTGTATTTCATTTTATTTTCTTCCCTAAAGGTTCATACTAATTTTGTATTCTTATATTAGGTGGGTGACATCTAAGGAGATCCACGAAGGCGAAGTGCCAAAATGGAAGAAGAAAATTACAGAAAATATATGTGTATTTGAGAAGGAGCTCCCTACAAGTTTCATGGACCTATAAGTCCATTTACTTATACACCTAGTCGATGACAGGAATTGGTGGATGTTGTATCGACAAGGTCGATTTTTTTCTTTGAGAGGTATATGAAAACTCTAAAAATACATGTCTGACACGTCCATAAGGTTGCATGGTTGAAGGGTATGTATTGAATGAAGCATTTTTATTCCTATGTGAATTCCGTTGTAAGGATTTCGAAGATGGGATGCAATTCTGGGATGAAGAACAAGCATTAGATATTATTGATGGAGAAAAACCAAAATCTAATGGTATTCAAATAGAAATTAGTTAGTAAACTCATGATCATTATGGTTGTTTTTATTGCGATCATTAATTCTCTATAATTTATTTGTCAAATTAATAACATGGCCTTTGGAGATTGAAATAAGAATGTTGACATGTAATAGGTGTAGACGAAGTGCTATAATCGACAAGTTCATTCTGTACCACATGGAATTTATGAACAAATGGATTGATTTGAATGATAAAAACAGAGAATAAATGTTAGAAACAAGGAGACAATTTAAGAGATTGAACCCAAGGAATACCCCATTTCCTATTGATCTGCAAGGGGAATGGGCCAAAGATTGCACACTAGAAAGGGTTACTGAACAAATTCAAAATCAAATTGAAGATGAAAGTTTATATTCAAACATAACAAAAGATGAAATCAACATGTCTAGAGGATGTGAAAGAAAGGTACAAATGGAATTTTATAGAATGTTGTTTACTTACAGTTTTGACCCTATTAACTATTTTAATATTCATCATTATATTTTTTTAATCGAAATAAATGGCCTTTCACAGGCAAGAAAATATCCAGGAATGTGGGCATATGGTCGAAATTATCGTGTAGAACATGTAGATGTAAAGACATAATACTTTGATTGTGGTATCATGGTTGAATTCAAGCAATTCAGTTGATCAACATCAACATATAAGAATATTATTGAAGGGAATCTACAATATGTTGGGAAAATACAATGATTATTGAGTTGGATTACCACTCTTTTAAATGTTGTATTTTTAAGTCTAGATGGTATGAAGAATTTGAGAGGACACAAAGACATGATAGCCATAGTGGATTGTTTTCTATATATTCCTCAAAGTTCCTAATAGAGAATAAGGAGCCTTATGTTCTACCAATTCATTGGGAGAAGTTAATTCTTTAACTCAAATAATTAGAAGTGATAGTGATCAATAATCTATTAATACATTGTTTATTGTGAATATATACATGTGTTTATTAATCAATAAAATTGTTATAACATATGTATGTACTCGTTCATGTTCAGGTATTTTTCTATGAAGATATTATGGACCTAAAATGGATATTTTTCATACATTATGATCCAATATTAAGGTGTGTATTTGATGATGCATTAGTAGATACTGAGAAAAATAATTATGGCCAACAAAATGAGAGAGAGGGATTAGATAACATCGAATAAACTGAAATCATGATAATGTTGAAGATGGTTATGTTCAGGCACAAGAAGTCAACATTAATACAGAGTACATGATGTTATGGAAGACAACTATATGGATGGTATAGAAAATGATGATCCAAATATATATGGTAGCAATATAGATGGTCTACAGTCTGATTTTAATGATGATGAAGATGATGCAATTCAAGACGAGGATGATGATCATATTAACTACTTGAAAGGACATATGGACATTGACAATGATATACTAGATGCAATAGTTGTAGACAATGATGTTAATGACCAAGACTTCTAAATTTTCAGAATCATTTGTAATCATCTTTTAAAAAATGATGATTCTTATAGCATAAAATTTGAAATGCATCAGTATTATTTGTGTCAATACAAATTACCTATTTCAATATCATTAAAGTGCTCAAGATATGGTATGAATTGTTGGTAGAAAAAAATAGGATTACTTGAATGATTCTTCCATTCATTTTGTATCAACATATGTTTGTGAAGACATAAAAGTTAATAAAATAGTAATGCATGTATCTCATAATGATTTGAATAAGCAACTTTGTTAACTTCATTATTTTTATATTGTTTTCATTTTAATGTTGGTCGACCTGCTCTTACATTTAATCAGTGATCCAAGTAGGATTTAATTTATACAATTTTGTCATGCAAAGTCTATGCTAAGAAAGATGATGACTAGTATAAATTAATCTCAATCCAAAGTCGTTGCACACACACTCTCAACAATCAACAAATTTGTTACACACTCCACACAGATTTAATCCAAAGAAATATTGCATAATAAGCTACTCTTCATTCAACCACTCTCACAACACTCCTGAAAACCATCACTTGTTCAATCTAATCACATAAAAGGAAGTGTAATCCCAACTATAAAAAAAAAAGCAAATAATTCACTTCCACACTAAACTGAGGGACTGGTCCAAGACTTAAGTTGTCACATAATCCAAATCTTATTGTAATTAAGTAAATTACACACAATTAACTATAACAATAGAAAGCCCCCAAATCTGGGTGACCTAAGGGTGATTTCCCTAGTAGACTGACATTTGCATGCATGTGAAAGGCTTCCTTCAGTTCATGGAAAATAGGGCCTCATTACTCCACTCATCATGTGTCCTCCAAATGTGCAAACCACCCTATCAATTGAGGCTCTTTATCCCGCAGCGTCCTTGCCTCCCTGCTATTCTTCCTCTAGTTTCTTTCCCCCACGATCCTTGCCGCTCCCTCTAACCTCATCCCTGCACCTCACTTCCCCTGCATCACACTCATGAGCGGTGACAAAGGGAGAGGTCGTCGCCTAGGCTAGGGAAGAGGTTGTGGATGAACCCCAACCACCCTAGACAACACCTCCATAACCACTCTCTTTGACCACAACTTACCTGATCGCATTCATAGAAAGGTGGTGGCCATGGAAGAAGAGGAGACCCGCTGTGGACATTCATCCCTCTAGGCCCTCTGCAATCTCCTGGCTAGACATATGAAGGAAAAGGAAGAAGATAAAACCAAGGCCACTAATCAAATTGTTGAGCTCTTCATGCTCTTCAACCACTCGTCCTCCTCCCTAAAGCGTTTTATCAGAGGCCTAGATATCGGTTACCCTCTTAATTCCCCTTCCCCTGTTGTGTATCCTACAAACTACCCTCTAGCCAGTTATCCCCTCATCCCTCTCACAAACCTTCTCTGCCTCCCTCTATGCTCCTCGATCCCCTACCTTCTCCCCCTCGGCCCAACCCATACAGGTGTTTTGTTGTGGAGGAGGTTCTAGAGGCTACCATTTTAGTGTCAACTTGTGGCAGCTCTCAAGCACATGGTGGCTCGAGTTCAACATCATTTTGGCTTCATGGTGGCATGCATTATCCATTGACCACTTGATCAACACAAGGTTGGTTCTCTCTCCTTATTTTTGTTTGATGGCTTGCAGAACAATCTCATTTTAGCTCAATGGTGATCAATGCGATAACACCCCTCATGATTGGCCCATAAGTACAAAGTTTGTGACTGAGGCACCCCCAGTTTTGTTGCAATTCACATTTGTTACCACCCCTCAGGCTACTATCTAGATGTAGTAAAGCTTGACCCTCCTATGTAATTTGTATGGCCACATATTTTTGAGAAACAATTTGGAAGTTGTAAGCTTTGGTTTCCCCCTTCAGGGACAAAGAAATTTTGATTTTTCTCTCTGATTTCCTCGTTCTGAGGCAGAGATGAACCTCGTGGTTGTAAATATTGTATATTTTTCCCAATTAATATAATGTTCAAGATATGGTATGAATTTTTGGCAGAAAAAATTACGATTACTTGAATGCTTCTTCCATTCATTTTGTATCAACATATGTTCGTTAAGACATAAAATTTAATAAAATATTAATTCTTGTATCTCACAATGATTTGAATAAGAAACTTTGTTAACTTCATTATTTTTATATTTTTTTCATTTTAATGTTGGTCGACCCGCTCTTACATTTAATTCGATCCAGGTAGGCTTAGATTTTTACAAGATTGTCATGCAAAGTCTATGCTAAGGCAGATGATGACTAGTATAAAATAATCTCAACCCAAAGTCGTTACACACACACTCTTAAAAATCAACAAATTTGTTACACACTCCACATAGATTCAATGTAAATAAATATTGTAGAATAAGCTACTTTGTCACTCAACCACTCTCACAATGCTCTTGAAAACCATCACTCATTCAATCTGTACATGTAAAAGGAAGTGCAATCCAAACTATAACAACAAATAAAATAATTCACTACCACACTAAAATGAGGGAATGGTCCAGAAATTAAGTTTTCACACCATCCAAAGTTTATTTTAATTAATTAAATCACACACAATTAACTGTAATAGCAACACTAACAACAATCACATAACTGAGAAATATTTATGCAATATGTCATTCAATCACTCTCACAACACTCCTGAAAACCATCACTCATTCAATCTACACACATAAAAGGAAGTGCAATCCGAACTGTAACAACAAAGAAAATAATTCACTTCCACACTAAACTAAGGGATTGATACAGGACTTAAGCTATCACACCATCCAAATCTTACTATAATTAATTAAATTACACTCAGAATTAATTGTAATAGAAGAAGTAACCACAATCACATAACTGAGAAATATTTATGCAATCTATCATACAACCACTGTCACAACACTCCTGAAAACCATCACTCATTCAATCTATACATGTAAAAGGAAGTGCAATCCAAACTATAATGACAAATAAAATAATTCATTGCCACACTAAACCGTGGGACTGGTCCAGGACTCAAGTTGTCACAACATGCAAATCTTACTACAATTAATTAAACTACACAGAAAATTAACTATAACAATAGCATTAAGAACAATCACATAACTAAGAAATATTTATGCAATATGTCATTCAACCACTATCACAGGACTCCTGAAAACCATCACTCATTCAATATTCACACAAAAAAGGAAGTGCAATCCAAATTGTAATAGCAGAGCAAATAATTCACCGCCACACTAAACTGAGGGATTAGTTTGGGCTTAAGTTGCCACACCAGCCAAAGCTTACTGCAATTAATTAAATTACACACAAAATTAATTGTAACAATGATCACATAACTGAAAAATATTTATCCAATCTATCATTCAACCACTCTTACAACACTCCTGAAAACCATCACTCATTCAATCTGAACACATAAAATGAAGTGCAATCCAAACTGTAACAACAAAGCAAATAATTCACTTCCACACTAAACTAAGGGATCGGTCCAGGACTTAAGTTGTCACACCATCCAAATCTTACTGCAATTAATTAAATTACACATAGAAATAATTGTAACAACAACAGTAAAAATAATCAAATAACTAAGAAATATTTATGCAATTATGTATTCCACTTTAATTAACTAGTGATCCCTACTAAGGAGGGCCCTTCCTCCTCAGCAGGGGTTGGTGTACTAAAAATCACAAAAACTACTCAGAGGAAATTATTGAACCACAAAGTTGAGATTTTCATTAATAAAAGTATCAAGATTACATATATCTAGTGTTTCCCCTTTCCAATCATATTCTCCAATTCTTCACTCTAGCCCTCGTGGGAAAACAATCTTCTCTTTTAGAGATATTAATTAGAATAATAAGTTCATCATGAGAATCTCTCGATTCTCCTGTGATCTTAAAATAAAACGATATCTTAACAGCTACACAATGATTTCCATGTAAGGGGTAAAACTATAACAGTTTCCCTTAATTACAAATAAAGTTACACAATATGTCAACCAAATGATATGGATACTCCACAAATATCTCCAAGTGATGAGCTATTTCTTTTTACTTTGACGACTCCTAGATCCAGTCTAATTAAGAAAGGCAACACATGCTTAAGCAATTGCTTGTGTAATAACAACAACTCCTGGAACCTTAACTAATTCAAACTGGTAAAGGAACTGAAATGTAATCTTGTAATAAAAAGCTTCGACAAACCATCCAAACCTGTTGAACAACCCATACATCAGTTTTATGATAAAAATAAGTCTAAGAATTTAGTTCTAATGTCAAATTATAAGTAGATTTGGACTAAGAAAGAGACAAGTGAAAAAGGACATACTTAGGTGAATAAGGGTTGTTACAGTAATAATATATGGTCCTGTTGGTCAAAAAGGGATAAAAGAAATAGGAAAAATATGACAATTCTGTGACCCAACATCTCCCCCCAGCTTAAGCTTTTGCATGTCCTCATGCAGACTCATGTCACTGATGCCTGCGATGCTGAGAGTGAAGTTGTGTGAGGTTGTATTTTTCTGTCATGTCTTCATATCTGGCCTTGTATCCTACAGAAATAACCATCTCTCCCTCCCAACACTTATCTGTAATAATATATGGATGTTGATACTGATGGGTGGGTAACCAAACAAAAGGGAACATGAATCTAAGTCCAATCGAGCCTACATCAATCTTCCTAATATAGTCAACATATCGATGAACTCTTGAAAGTCTTTGCTCAAAATTCTGATAACAATAGGGGCCTCCCTTCTTCAATTCTTGTCGAGAGAGATCCCATCTCAACTTGCTTCCTTCTAAGGCACTATTTCTCAGTCCTTGTGTATTTATCTATCATCTCCATAGAAATGATTCTCGATGGTCCATCGACAATGTCTTAATGGCTCGAAACCACCATATTTTATTGTATTTGTGTGCAACAACTTCAGCTAAACTATGTTCTCCTCTAATAAACAGTTCTACATGTTCTTCATAGTTGTTATAGTATCATGGGCAAATTTCCAACCTATCTGATTTTGC
Source organism: Pinus tabuliformis (assembly GCA_031772625.1). Taxonomy (NCBI): domain Eukaryota; kingdom Viridiplantae; phylum Streptophyta; class Pinopsida; order Pinales; family Pinaceae; genus Pinus; species Pinus tabuliformis. Next base: position 471,146,953 of record CM062809.1, on the reverse strand, counting down.
ATAAAAGAAAAAAAAAATGAGTTGTACATCTCCCACGTAGGGTTTCATACTGAATGATTTTTCCCCAAAGAAAGCAAGATCATTCAGGTACAGCTCATACAACAAATGTTGTTCTGAGAAATTAGCACTTTGAAATGTTTCCAGGAAGTTGTATATCTCCCTTGTCTTATATGGTTGTTTTTCCTTCAGGGTTGTTAATTGGAAGAGATAATGTTTTTCTTGCAAATATAAAGGATACAAAGGAGAAGGAAGCCTATAGTAAAATAAGCCATTAATGATCTCATAAATGAGATCATTTTCTTGTTATAACAACTTAACCTCTCCTTGTAGTTCCTTCACCTGTTTCATTGCTTGATTCCTCTCCTTCTGAATTTTCACAAATTCTGCAATTCTTAATTTTTCAGCCCACTCCTTCTTAAGCTTATTGACCATTTCCTCGTGCTACTTTAGGAATATGAATTCATCTTTGGGAAAGAGCACTAATTTCTCCCACTACTCTAGTACCCTCATCAAATCTTCAAATTTAATGTGAGTTGTTCAGATGTTGTTTCAACATCCTCCTTCTGAACCCTTTTCTATTCATGTGGCTCTATATCAAATGTCGGTTCTTGTGTAACATCAACATCATCAATAGGTTCTTGTGGTACACCAATATTTTTATTTTTAGTCTTCTTTATTTCAACTGCTGGTTCTTGTGTAATAGCAGCATCATAAACATGTTCTTGTGGATTAGCAGACTATTTTTCTTCTTCCTGCTCTGCTTCAACTGTTGGTTCTTGTGTAACAACAATGTCATCAGTAGGTTCTTGTGGAATAGCAGGTTGAAATTATTTGTCCTATTCCCCCACTTGTACTCCAATTGAAATTTTATCCTCCTCAAGGATTTGTTGCAGGCCCTTACAAAGTTTTTTTGAGACAGTAGATGATGCCATTTCTACAACCTCTTCCAACATATCCAATCCAGTTTCATTCTTAAAATGAAGTTGTTCTTTAACCAAGGAAATTTTTTTTCTTTAACTCCTCATTTTCCTTTCTCATATTTTCAATTTGAATGAGAGGGTTAATTTTCATCTTACCTAGTGAAGTAACAACCTCTTGATTTTGTGTATGCTCTTCTATTACTATTCCTTCTATCTCTTATTGTTTCTCTAGTTATTTTTCAAGCTTCGGTTTAACAACATGGATTTCAAATGTAGAGGGGTTGTTGAAAAGGTTAATCCTCTCTGCGGAAAGAGACGATCCCTCTAGCCCAATGAGTGGGTATAGCAACTGAAGTGACAATCAACTAGACATCTTCTTAGGTTATAATTGAAAAGTATAACGAAAGTGATGACCTACCTCGTTCTGATGCTATTCCAATTTTTGTTGTTGAGGGCCTTAAACCGCTTGTGTCACAGACTTGTCACTGCTTCTCTCAACTCTGATGTACTTGCACAAGTGATCAAGAGACAACAAATCATGCCAAAACCAATATAAAATCCAATAACAACCTACTTAACTAATCAAGTAATGCCAAGCTAATACATACATGAAAATATATATTTTGGGAAGATGAACCAGCAGTTGTATATTATTTAAGGAATAAATGGAAGCTTACATCCATAGCCTTTATGTTGAAAGGATCTCCATAGTGGTAATCCAAGTCCACTCCAAGAAAGTCTCCAAGCACTCCTTCCCCAAGTCTAATGAATAGCCTCTAGGCACAAGCTCAGTAGAGGGGTGCAAATGGACATAGACCAACCATTTGGGAATGGGAGAAGAGGAATTTATAGGCTAGGAGAGTGATTTGGGACTTCTCTGAAGATAGGATTAGGCCCACATCTCAAGGAGGTATCTCATAGAGATAAGACAAAGAGGTCAAGTTAGGAGGATTCAACCTCATCTATGTGAAACCACCTCCAGCTCGTCACTCTAGAAGCTTCTAGACCACGAAGCTTCTCATCTCCTTTGGGAAAATTACCTTTTTGGGATCATCGCAGGTATGCCAGGGAACAGAGCAATGCCATCGTGGGTCAAACATGGTACAACAGGTGACCACCGTGGTTTTAAGCCTCATAAGAGTGATGACTCTCATTTTAGGTTTTTAAGAGTTATTTCTTCAGGGAAAGCTTAAGAAATTTTCCAAATGAATTCTTAGGAGGCATCTGAGCTATATAAATGGATGAGTATACTATATAATGGTCATGTTTCAAGCACTTCAAGGTATGTCACAGGGAAGTGCAGGAGGCGTGACAAAATACTATGTGACAGATGCCCCCTAAAGCATGAAGGCAGAACGAGTGATGGCTGAGATGCTTTACGAGTTCTTGCAAGGACGAGGACACGCACTCTCCAGAGACTTGCAAATCAAGATGCATATACATATACATATATGAGATCAAGACATGAATCCACGACATGGACGCAGCCATTCAGATGATGAAGACTATATGAAAAGATCCATGGTATGGGTGCAACCATCCAGATAACGAGGATCATCATAAATATAAAGTCTCACGGTATGGTCATAGCCATCCATATAGTAGAAACATGTGTAAAATCATGAATGACATATAACTCCATGCAGCTTGAGTCATAACAGACAAGACTCAGGGTCTTGCGCTCCATCCTGACCCAATCAATGTACGAATCCTAACATGCGAATAAATGTGTTGAAGTTGAACATGCTAGAAAACCACCTGATTACTAGCCAATGATGTGGACCGTTAACAGGTATGAGAGAAACCACCAATAATGACAATGGCTCTCAAGGTACAACAGTATAATCCGAGAATGTGATAATGAAGCTGAAGTTGAACACTCGTGGAATCACCCGATCGAAATCCAATGATGAATACATGTTGTCAGATGCAAAGAACTGGCCATTAGGGCATGCCAGCTCTAAGGTACTGAAAGGGAAATTCTAAGTAATCTTCCTGTATAATGAGTTAAATTCGATAGGAAGTGACCCATCGAAGGAGGGTAATGATGAATCCCCCATCATCGACACGAAACAAGGAATAAAGTGGAATAATATCTAGGACTATAACAATGACTCAAACAATGTATAGGTAAATAAATGAAGATTGGAATGCTCTTGAACATATTGGCAACACGACTCCGGAGTGTGGTAGAATCTGACTCGACATAGGACTAAAGTTCATGATGATAGAATGGAATAGTCAAATGAGAGGCAAAATGGATCACCCAAACCCGGTAGGACAAGTGACTGAGTGAGGATATCCCAAACCCAACACGAGAGCAGAAGAGTGTCATGCTCAAGAGCGACATGTTGACTATACAAAGGATGTCTCATCTTCATTTTCCCCTGCTATTTATAGTGAGTACCCCACTTATTTTTATCAGAAGAATGAAGGGGATATCATATGCTTGTCATGTAAGTTAATTCTTCAAATGAATCCATCCTAGTAAGTTTTACGAGCCCTAGGAAGGAGAAGCTCGGTCTCATCATGATGACGAGTCTTTCGTCATAGAGTTTTAACGAGTTCAACGTAAGAATAACTCGATATCTTTTTCATATTTAGAGAGTTTGAAAAAGAAATGAAAAAGAAAACTCCATCATGTCCCTTTTCATAATTTGTCTCTCGAATCCGAAAAGGTAGAAAACAATATTTGATGGAACCTCTTGACCATGTCGACCAAGGCGTACATTTTTCGTAAATAGTCAATCTCAGCCCACAAAAGGGGTAAACGTATACTGAGGTGACATTGATTCATTTACTTTAATGAGTTCAAAACGACAAGTACTCGGCAATCTTTTCAGTTTTCGAGAGTCAAAAAAGAGCTCAAAGATGACTCCAGGGGGGTTCCTTTTTCGTTTATTTAATGAGTCTGAAAAAGAGATAAAATAAAACTCACGAGAATCGGTCAATAATGATCATTGTTCACTTTGAAGGTACCTGTAACTGCATAAGAAACACACCCATCACTGATATTGAGAGAAAATATTAAAATATTATGAAAATATCGACAAAAATGACTTTCAAAACTTATAAATAGTCAAAAGTAATTTTATTTTTTACCATTTTACCAAAGTGAGCTCTGAAAGTGCATTTTGTGCCCTAATTCTCTTGATTTTCTAGTGGTTGCTGCAAGAGATCCAGGGTACCATTTCATGAACCATCTGCAACAAGTAAGAGGCCCATCCCTGCTCTTGCATTTTAATACTTTTTTATGCATTTTAAATGGTAATTTTGATGCTAGAAAGGAGGATTTCAAGTTTTTAGGGCGCTAGCGACCATAGCGGGTATGGTCATCGGACCCACGATGGTTGCACTTGAGCCCAAAGGCTCACGCGATGCCATCGCACTATTTGTAAAAATAGACGCAATGGCACCGAGACAGATTTTTAGGAAAGAAAACTCTCTTTTAAAGAAAAAATTGATTATTTTGATCCATGGAAAAAACATTAATAAGTGTCAAATGATTTTTTGCAAGATAATATGGTCTTGGAGTGGAAAGAAAGAGGCCATGAGGTCGAAGACTTCCAAGCAGATCAGGATCCTGAATGCATAAACGCTCTGAGGAATTGCAGGCTACTAAAATTCTTCAGGACCACAGGGTTAAGGGCTCAGATGGAATTGTTTCCCTATCTGATCAGTCTCTAGGATGTAGATCAAGAGATCTTCATCATAAAAAGCTAGGAACTAGAACTTGAGGAGATGGATATCTACTTCATCATGGGATTGTCCTGATGAGGAGAAGAATTCCAAATCTTTGGATCTTGCCAAGGAGGTGAGAGTACAAGGAGTCTAGTCTAGAGGTATTGTCCTGGTGCCGAAATGACCAATGGAGGTAAGGTGAAGATAGCGACAATCACCAACAACCTCGTCTTGAGAACGATTTTGTTCACTATGGCGCATGTTGCCGGCATGCAAGCCTTGCATGAGGCTTCAAAATCCCAGTTCCAATTGTTGACCTAGGTTGTCACTGATGTCAATACGAAAATATTCTAGATACTAGATGACGATATGAGGCCAAGGGGAAGCAGAGCAGATCCATGAAGAGACAGGAGCAATGCCATCGAGATAGCCAAGCCATAAGCAAGAGAGGCATATTGCAGAATATCAGAACAAACAAAGGAGGTCTCTTTGAAAGACATTGTTAAGCCAGAGGAGCCACATTGGAGCAAGAGGAGCCATATCGGAAGAGCATTGCATGTAATACATGCCCAAGAAGAACCAAGAGGAGCTACAGGAGGAGCCATATATATATATATATATATATATATATATATATATATATATATATATATATATATATATATATATATATATATATATATATATATATATATATATATATATATATATATCATATATATATGCCAAAACAGAGCTACAGGAGGTGCCATATATATATGCCAAAGAAGAACAGGGCAACAAGAGGAGCAAACAGAACCATCAGGAGCTATCGAGAGAATTATAGTGTATATGCAAGTGGAATACACTATCGGGAGCAGAACTCATATATATATATATATATCTATATATATATATCTATATATATATATATATATCTATATATATATATATATATCTATATATATATATATATATATATATATATATATATATATATATATATATATATATATATAGGCCATATATAGTATCGGCAACAAAAACCATACATATATGCAAATACACTATCAGAGTCAAAAAGGCAAAGTTTATATAAGTATGCATAGAATACTCTATTGGAGGTGGAAGACTTGGGTGTATTGTAAATACACTATCGGAGGTGGAAGTTTTAACGCTATCGGGTCCGTAGAACCCATATAGCATCACCCCTGTTGATGAACCCCAGAAATGGGTAACTATATGGGCTCATTTTTCCTCTTATTTCAATTTAATCCACCATTCTCATTAGTTTGTTGCATGTTTTTCAATATATTTATGCTAATAGAGTGAATTGGGTTAGTCACTTTGCCATGTAGTCTAATGAGTGTTTATTGCAGATTTTTTGGACAATTTTGGACAAAGACAAGGAATTTATGAGCACATGGCAGCCAAAACTCGAGGAAAATAGGGAAGAGGAATTGTAGGATGGGTGTCTTCTTCACTAGTGACCCCTTTCCTCGAATCCTCCATTAGTAGCTTGAAGTACAAAGGCCCACATTGATGATTCCAAGGGGCAGTCGAGCAAGTCAAGTAGGACTATTGTTATCTTCAGTTCTAGGAAGCCAAGTTCTTTGATTTTAGGAGGACTGTTGGAAGTCCCCATTGGTATAAATAAGAAGGATTCGAGCCTTAGTAGGTTAGCTAGTTCTTAGTATATTTTCGCACTTTTGTGCAGCATTGTGCTCAGCTCATTTTCGAGCTCTTTTTGAGAATAGTTTATGTGATGTAACTGCTATTTTTTATAATGAAGATGAAACAAGTTTTGAGCCAGCACTGATCTCTTTCAGAGGGTTGAAGCTCTTGGGTTAGAGCCCAACCCAAGCTTCCCAGCACCTCCTTTGTGTACTTATATGTTTTTGTTTCCTTTCATGAGTTAATTTCTGTTGCATATACTCATTTTCCTTCTTTAGATTAGGTTGCTTTTGATGGTTAAAATAGTTGTTTTTGTTTCAAGTTGCTCAAGTAAGTTGATGAAGTGACAGAAAAAGATCCAAAAAGGCCAACAACAGGTCTTGATCTCCTTTCTCCCTTCTTGGGACTATGATTTGAGGTCAACGCACCACTCTCGCCACCAAAAACACAGTTTTTGCTCTTCCATGCAACTGCTAGTGTGATACTTTGATTTGGAAAAGTTGATATTGGTTCAGATTCAATTACTTAGATCAATTCATGTCCTTCTACCATAGTTCTCTTGCATGCTTTTCTATTCATAAGGTATTGTTCAGCATTTTTTGGTTGTAGGTCAAGAATTAGGTCAAGCTAGACAAAACTCTGTTTTTTAGTTCTTGCTTTGGTCAGTTTTGAGAAGTAAATGTGCAAATCTCTTGCACGAAATCCCAGCTCATCATTCCTCCATAAAACAACCAGCACCAGCTCACTTCTCATAGATCCCCCAGCTCATTCGCCACATTTCGCCAATCTGCCCTAATTTCTGTGTTGTTTTTCCATAAAGCTGCTTTCTTGCCATTTGAACAAATCCAACCATCTCCTTCATCCCTGATCTTCCTTGACAAGTTCTAGACCCCTCAACACCTTCATCCAACCTTCATTTCCCCTTTCCCATCATTTTTCCACCTTCAAACCTCCAAAAACCACTTTCAGACTCCTCCTGTAGAACCTCCTGTAGATCCCCTGCAGCCTCCTGTAGAATTTCCTATGAGTGATTTTTTGAAGTCTAATCGCAATGGAAGTCTTCAAAAGGGTACTAGGGGCTTCTTAGGACCTCTCCACACCTTCCTCACCTTCTGCAAAATCCAACTCCATCTTCCTTTGCCACCAAACCTCTGCATAGTCACAACCAGTCAAATCACAAGCATAATAATTCCACATAAAAATACTCAAAAGTACAAAAAGATATTTCTTCTCATTCCTCTCCAGAAGTAGCTTGAATAAATGCAATTTACCTTTTCAGTAGCCAATGGCACTCACTTCATTAGTTTCCATCTCTTTTCTTGCAAAAATAGGGTTAGTGGGTAAACTAGGGTTTGCGTTTCATTCCAGTTTTCCTCCTCTTTCTGCAAGTAGAATAGCCCCTGTACAGTTAGCTTTCTTCCATCATAGTAAAATCTTCTTCTGAGAATTCGTAGAAGTTGGCTTAAGCTCCTAGTGAACTTGCGCCAACTGATCAAGTGACAGCCTGCAGTAAGAGCTAGTACTTGTGCATACAACACCGTCGCTTCCAAGTTTTTTACGAACTACCGGGTTGATAAAAGTAAAGAAGGAAGCCCCAAAAGTTGCAGCATTATTGCTGCAATACCGGAGTTCACCATTCCTTTTGGCACCATTTCCAGGGAAGCGTCAGAGTATTTTGTGATTACTGCTTTTCTTCTATTTTCTACTGCAACATTCTGCTAAGTAGTTTATTTCAGCAAAAGTAGAGTAGTTGTTTCATTTCAATTCTGCAATTTCAATTCTGCAAAAGTAGTTTAGGCATTTCCTGTTTTCATTTCCATTCTGTAATTTCCTTTCAGCAAGTGTAGATTAGGCATTTCCTGCTTTCATTTCCATTATGCAATTCCATTTCAACAAGCGTAGATTAGTCATTTCCTGCTTTCATTTCAATTCTGCAATTTCTATTTCAGCAAGAGTAGATTAGTCATTTCCTGCTTTCATTTCCACTCTGCAGTTTCATTTCAGCAAGTCCATTTTAGTTAGTTGCAATTTGTTGTTCAATCCATTTTAGTTTTGCAGGTACAAGAAAGAAAAAAATAAAAATCACCCAAAAAGATATTTCCTTTCATGCCTCGTAGGAACAGAGACAATTCATGAAAATTCCTACCCAACACCCCCACCACATCACTAAGTCACCCTTCTCTCTTCTTTGGTGGCAGTGATCCAGAAGAACCTATAGGTGAATCTCCAGAGATATATGAAGATCCTATAATAGAAGAAGAGCAAGAAACCATTCCTCTTGAGACCATGGTTGAAAACAAAAACGTTAGAGGAAATAGGGAAAGAATAGAATGTGCCTTTCCTATCTGAGAGACCAATGGGGGCACAAAAATGAAAAACATAAGTCCTTCAGCCTTACTGCACTTCCATGGACTGACTACTGAAGATCCTGATACCTTATTCTTTGAATTTTCTATTATTTGTCGAACCTATGACTATGCAGAAGACGAGGAAAAGTTGAAATTGTTCCCTTCTACCCTCAAGGATGCAGCATTGCGCTGGTTCATGGGGTTACCTGGAAACAGTATCACGACTTGGGCTCAGATGCAGCAAGCCTTTAACAACAAATACCAGGACTATTGTAGGTCAAAGGATACCAAGGAATAAATCTTCCGAATGACCATGGGAAGTGATGAATCTTTAGAACACTATGAAGAGAGGTTTCAACTCAGTTATAAAAGGGCCAGCTGCACACTTGACCCCAAATCTTTGAAGTTGGTTCTGCTCAAAGGAGTCCCTGAAGACCTTATAGAAACCCTCCATTTGCTGGTTGGGGGAGACATCTACCAACTGCCTTATGATGACATAAAGACTGTGTTTAGAAACCATTCTAGGTCAGCTAGAAAGAGAGGTAGGGGAAGTCAACCTTTAGCTAGTACATCCTCATCCAGTTCATCCCTTAGAAATGAACTTGAGAATTGGCTGGAAGATTTCAAGAGTGAGATGAGGCAGACTCTTGCCATGCAAATGGATACCTTGCATATCAAAAGGAAACAAGAGGAAGCTGAGAGGGCTTTGGCCATCTTTTGTCCCAGGTGCACTAGAAAGCATCCTAGGAACGAATGTCCATTGCACTCTATAGAAGTGTGTTTAGTCTGTGAAGAATACCATCCTACGAATCAGTGCCCTTCCTTGCCCGAAATTAAAGCTGCATATCAGGGGGCCGAAGGAGCCACTGAACCACTCTATTTCATGAACCAAAGGAGGCCACATGGACCCAGACCTTACCAGCAGGGAATGCAAGGGACATCCCAGACCTATTACAACCCCAATCAAGCCACTTCCATGCCTTCTTGGGGCCCCCTTGCTCATCCTTCCTGGTCCACACCCCTCCTTGGTTGTATCCTCCTCAATACCAGGCTCCACTAGTTGCTCATTTGTTTCACTCTTATGCTTAGCCACAGCCTCAGTGGAATGCACCTCATTAGGGGTGGAGGCCCCAGTACAACTCTCCTCCCGCTCTTTTGCCTCCACCACCTGCTCAACCATAACCATTACCTCCTGCTCCACCAAGACAACCCCAAATACCTACTCAACCAAACCCAAACCCCAATAACAGACAGGCCTAGCAGGTATATACTGGAGAAACATCATGCCCGACCTATGTTGTGGAGATTCAGGAGATTAACCTACGATCTGGGAAGGTTCTCCTAGATAGCCAACCTCCTCCTAAGGAGGATGAGGGAGAAAAACAAGAAAGTGAACCAAAATTCATTCCACCCTTTCCTGAGAGACTAACTGGAACCTCACAACCGACCCCAATAGAAACTGAACTTCTAGGAGAATCAAAACAATTATGTGTAAAGATACCACTTCTCCAAGCCATAAAGGATGTGCCTATATACAACAAGATGATCAAGGGGAAGTGCTTCAGGCACCCAGGCAGGCGCAAGAGAGATGCTCCAACTATCAATGTCATAGGACAACTGTCTGACCTGATGTTGGGGCAGGTAATCTGTCCAAAATATCTAGACCCTGGAAGTCCTGTAGCTGATTTCCACATCAATTGCACCGTAATATCCCATACCCTAATTTATCTAGGGGTTGCCATTAATGTGATGACCAGGGACACTATGCTCAAGCTCAACCTTTAGGGTTCCTTGAGAAAGACCACAACAGTACTGCAGTTAGCAGACTACTCCAGCATGACCCCTGAGAGGATTGTGGAAGATGTAATGGTCTCTATTGATTCCTGGGAGTACCCTGTTGATTTCCTAGTTCTCCATCCAAGGGAAAATCTCACTGGGTATCCTCTCATCCTAGGAAGACCTTGGTTGGCTACTACAGATGCCTACATTAGTTGTCGAGCTAGGAACGTGACAATCAAGAATGGGCATATGTCCAAACAGCTAGTCGTATATCCTCCCGCCCAACCTCTGTTAGAACACAATTTACCTCTCTGGTTGGAGGAAGATGAGGATGAAGTCTATTCCGTGTCATTTTGTACAGTAGAGGCTACCATGGGGGACCCACAAACCAAGGATGACCTTATTGAAAACTTGATTCAGAATCCACCCCCCAGTCAAGAATGTGGAATTCGATCCAGAAAGATCCTTGAGGATCAACTCATCCCTATCCACCTCTCAGGAGAAATAACTATGTAGCTTATTGAAAAACCACTTGGATGCTTTTGCTTGTAGCTATAAGGAGATGAAGGGAGTCCACCCCTCAGTCTGTAATCATCACATTTACATTAAAGAAGATTGTAAACCAGCAGGTAGCCTCAAAGGAGGATGAATCCAGCCCTTAAGGACATTGTCAAAGAAGAACTACAAAAGTTGTTAGATGCAGGATTCATCTACCCCATCTCTGACAGTGACTGGGTCTCTCCTTTGGTGCTAGTGCCAAAGAAAAATGGGAAGTGGAGAATCTGTGTAGGTTATTGGGAACTAAACAAGGCCACCAAGAAGGACCATTTCCCTTTGCCTTTCATAGATCAAGTGTTAGATGGCCTGGCAGGAAAGAAGTTCTTCTCCTTCCTAGATGGGTTTAGCAGGTACAACCAGATCCAAATCAGCCCGAAAGACCAAAATAAGACCACTTTCACTTGTCCTTGGGGTACTTTTGCAACCAGTTCCTTCCTTTTGGGTTGTGCAATGCTCCCGCCACTTTCCAGAGAGCAGTACTGAGCATATTTGCTGAACTGGTTTATGACTCAGTGGAAATCTATATGGATGACTTTACCCCTTATGGTTCTAACTTCCAGGAAGCTTTGACTAACCTGGAAAAATTTTAGCCAAGTGTATTGAAATGAACCTGTCCCTCAGTCCTAAAAAATGCGAATTCCTGATGATTGAAGGGACTGTGCTAGGTCATACAATTTCTCAGCAAGAATTACAGGTGGATCCCAATAAAATTTCAATCATCCAAAGGGTCCCACCTCCTCAAAATGTTAGAGATGTCCAGAGTTTCCTAGGCTTAGCAGGGTATTATAGAAGATTCATTAAGGATTTTAGTAAGCTAGCCTCTCCATTGTTTGGTCTTTTGGGAAAAGATGCTGAGTTCATATGGACTGACAACTGTCAAGAGGCTCTGGATACCTTGAAAGGTAAACTGGTAACTGCCCCAATTTTGAGAGGTCCAAACTGGGCCCTACCTTTCCACATTCACACAGATGCCTCGAACAAAGCAATAAGAGCAGCCTTAGGGCAAGTTGATGAGAAGCTACCTTATGCCATATATTTTGTCAGTAAAAACTTGTCCAAGGCAGAATTAAACTACACTGTAACCGAAAAGGAGCTCCTAGTTGTAGTCCATTCCCTAAATAAGTTCAGACACTACATCACCGGCTATCAAACATTCGTACACACTGATCATGCTGCAATTAGGTATTTGATGAATAAACCAAATGTAAATGCTCATATTATTAGATGGTTACTTTTATTGCAGCAATTTGATTTGACCATTATTGATAAGCCGGGTAAGGAAAATGTTGTTATTGATTTTCTGTCTAGATTATATCTGCCTGCAGGTGAAGAAGGAATGGTGGATGATCAAATGCCAGATGAACACCTATTTGCTATCTCAGTACTCTCTCCATGGTTTTCTGATATAGCAAATTACTTGGTTTCAACACAGTTTCCACCACAGCTGTCCTCAAAAGAGAAGAGCAAGATCGTGAGGAAAAGTGCCCCATTCACCTGGATTGGGGGCAATCTTTTTAAACTTGGCCCAGATCAGATTTGAGGCAATGTGTCAGGGAGGAGGAAGTTTTGACATTCTCCTAACCTATCATGATGGGCCCTGTGGGGGCCATTTTGTAGCAAAGAGGACTGCCTTCAAAATTCTGCAAGCAGGTTACTATTGGCCCACTCTTCATCAAGATGTCAGAAGATATATCAGCCAATGTGACCGATGTCAGAGGATGGGGAAACCTACTCCAAGGGATGAGATGCCCCTAAAACCTCAAGTGACTTTAGAACCATTTGAGAAGTGGGGCATGAACTTTGTGGGTCCTATCAACCCTCCTTCAAAACAAAAATCTTACATCATTGTGTGCACTGATTACCTGACAAAATGGACAAAAACAAAGGCGATCAAGGCAGCAATAGAAGAAAAGGTAATTGATTTTTTGAGGGAGAATATCTTCTACAAGTTTGGCTATCCAAGAGAATTAGTCACCGATCAAGGAAGTCATTTTACATCCAATCTGATTGAAGACCTACTCACACATCACAAAATTAAGCACGGGACTTCAACCCCTTATCATCCGCAGCAAATGGACAGGTGGAAGTCACTAATAGAGCTTTGGAAGGGATTTTGACCAAAGGTAGTGAGAAGCAGCAGAAAAGATTAGGCAGATCAATTGGTTGAGGCCACCTGGGCCTATAACACCACATGGAAAACCACCACAGGGTTCACACCCTATGAGTTGGTCTATGGGAAGAAAGTTCTACTGTCAATAGAATTTGAATATAACACATTAAGGATGGCAGCTTAGTTGGACCTAGATCTCAGCCATGCACAAAAGGAAAGGTTACTTCAGCTAAATGGATTGGATGAGCAGATATTGCAGGCCCTTCTCCACTCAGAGGTAGTCCAACTTCAAAGAAAAATATGGCATGACAGACACCTCAAAGAAAAACAATTCCAGGAAGGAGATTGGGCGCTACTGTATGATTCAAGATATAAATATTTCAAGGGCAAACTGAGGACAAGATGGCTGGGACCATACACAGTAGAAAAATGTAATGACAATGGTTCAGTCCTGATCTGGACCATCGATGAAGAAGCCATCCCCATGCTCGTCAATGGGCATAAGTTTAAGATCTATAGGAAGCCCATTTCCAAGCAGGAATTCATTGAGAATTTGAGTAAAACAGTGTTGGTAGTGGAGCAGGTCTCTGCCTCCACACCACCCACACCCTAAACAAAAAAAACAAAAAAAACAAACAAACAAACAAACAAACAAACAAAAAGACAAAAGAAAAAAAAAAGAATAAAAGATCCCTGGGTGAAAACCTCTTGGAGGTGCCCAGGGCAGGCAGTGAGGGTGAAAACCTCCTGGAGGCACCCCAGCTGTCTCATTAAAAAAAAAAAAAAAGGAAAAAGAAAAGGATGAAAAGAAAAAAAAAAAACAGAAAAAAACTAACTTCTTTTGAATGCATTGCATATTGCAGGATGGTCACACAAGAAAAAAGGACATGGCCAGGCTGAATACACCCTTGATAGCTCATTTCTCTGTTGCCATTGTCTTTCCTCGGGATTTAGTCTCGCTTGTTTTGGAAATTTTGTATCCTACAGGAGACTCTATGCATTCTACAGGAGGCTCTTGTAGAAACCACAGAGAGCTCAAAATCAAGTTCAGGAAAGATTTCGAGGGCTAAGAATTTGTCTAGAAGGCCTATGGACCTCTCTGCCACCATTCATCCTCCTAACTCTCCATTCCATCCATGCACCACCACATTTCCACTCGTTTTTCCTTCCCTGCACAAAAAACACAGAAATTTTGTTTCGTTCGTTTTTTAAACAAAAAAATTATGAATAAAACAGCAACATTCTTCACTTGTTTCTTACCTGATGTATTTCAGTTGTTTTTCCTTTCCTTCAGCACCTTCCTTAGCTGTCTCTTCAGTCCCTGCTCAAGCATCAGCCAAAAATTTTAGAGGGAGAAGCAGCTACAGGAAATCCTGCAGGATTCCTGTAACAGCTGATCCCTTTAAAAAAACAAGCTCTAGAGGCAGGGTCAGTGCAGCCAAGATGTATGCAACGTGCAAGGAGCGGTGCCTGATCAAAAATCACCAGCATAAGCCACTAGTTCAGAGGCCATGAGCACCAGTAACAGCAGCAATAGAAAACAAAGTACCAAAGTCTGAGCATGCAGAGCACGGTATCGACTAACAGGTAAGTGGCTAAACCCATTCCTCTGTTGCATGAATATTATTTAGGAATTGCATGAACCATTGAGATGGTCGTGATTAAACGAAATCGGTGGCCAGCTAACTGGCCACCCTCGTTTAGTTCAAACAAGCCTCATCCAATTCAAGCAGTAATTCAGAAGGTGTAGTCAGCACGTGTGGTCCATCAACTCAGGAAGAAAAACTTAGAACCGGTAGTGGTGGTGGCGTATAACGGGAATGATGGAAGTGATGGCGGGCAGGTGACATGAAATACCATAATGGCACTGGAGTAGGACCAACAGTCCGGATGGGGATAACGTACCCTTCCTGCCACCTCACCTCATCACCATAGATCACACCATCAGCTTAAGTACACTGCGGTAGAAGCCTTCACCACCTTTTGTTTTCATTGGCATCGACAAGTTCTCAGCTACAACAACTCACCTACCACCTTCAGAACATTGAAACAGTCACTCTCTGCCAGTTTTCAAAACCCTCCCGCTTATCGGGCTCTACAGGAGCATTATCGCATTCTACAGGAGTGGAAACATAGTCTACAGGAGCCTTTCTATAGGAAGGCCAGAGAGCAGCTCTGCAGAGGGAAAATTTGAAATTTTTGCCAAATTTGAGCTCGAAAAGAGGTAGGCTCAGAAACCCACTCTGCATGTGATATATCTACACAAGGTGGTGGGATTAGAAGCAAAGTACTGGGTTGAAAAAGGAAGGGAAAGTGAACACAAAAGTCTGCCTGTGTTTTTTTGAATTATATACAGTCTCTCCATTTTACTCTCTGCACTAAAAGTCTATATTTTTCTTCCCTGTATTCTCCTGTAAAAAAGGGATGCAACCATAGAAAATCAAGCCTGTGAAAAAACGAATTTGCATTGGGAAGTCTGTTTACTCTGTGAGAAAGAGAAGCATTGTTTTATATACTCTCTGTCATGTCAAAATATTGATTTCCTCCAAAATCCCGAGAAGTAAATTCAAGTTGAGAATATGGTTTGAAGGGAGGGAAAATTGCAAATTGATGTTGTGAGAAAAAGAAGAACACGAAAAATTCCCTCTCTTGTTCCAGAAAGACAAACTTCAGTTATTCCTCTATTTCTAGTTTTGAAAGTTTGTTGCCTTCCTCCTCACTTGAGAATTTCCAGAAGTCACTAAACATCATGACAAGGGGTTTTATGAGAAAGGAGCCTTTGAACTCCAACAAATTGCATGAACAACTAAAAGTGGTAGCCCTCTTTACCAGGGCAAATTGGATGCCTTTCTTTGAGAGAATTCATGGGTATGATGAGGAAGTGACAGAGGAATTTTTAATGTCTTTAAGACCCCATTCAAAAACCCATGCTACAGTTAGTTTCAGGGGTCTGACCATAGAGCTTACACCAGAATTTATCAGCAGAATCACAAGACTTCCACTTGGGCTCCCCTGGAGCAAAGAAGAAAAACCACTAGGACAGGTTGCTAAAAAGACATTTTTCCAGCCTGATGAACATCCTGTAGAGGATAAGAATGGGATCAGAAGGAAAAGTATACCTCATCCATGGGGTGAGGTCAGCTACCAGATCATGAAATATATCTCCTGTGAAGGAAGATACAATATAGTCTATGGTTATCACTTTAGATTATTGCATGAATTAAGATATGGAATGGACCTACCTGCATCTAGAAAACTCAGTCTTCCATATTTTCTCCTCCAATCTTTGATAGAGTGTGGCACCAAATTGAATGCAAGGGTTCCAGACCAACTGGCTCACCATGGGCTCATTAAGTTGTTGGTAGAGGATGCCCTCCACACATACACCATCCCTATAGCCTGGGAAATTTTCAGGAACATGACTAGAGAAGATGACATAAAAACTCTCACTGATGACCTTAGCCCATCTAGTAGTGAAGAGGAGGAGAAAAAAGAGGAACTTGAAAAGGAAATCCATGAGGAAGCACAAAATATTCAAGTAGAAGAGGAAGAAGAGGAAAAATAGAGAGAAGAGGAGAAACATGACACAACCACAGTTGAACCTAAAGCAGAGAAGAAAACAGCATCAAAAGCAGAGAAGAGGAAGAGGACAAAAGCTAAGAAGAAGAAGCCCAAGATAGCTCAGAAAAATACTGCCACAAGAAAGGCAGAAACTCAGCAAGAAAAGGAGAAAACACCACCAGAGACAGCAGAAACAAAAGCTGAAATAGCAGACATAGGAAAAATTGCAAAGGATGAAGAAGAAAAACAGCAAGAAGAAGTGTCCCCTGAGACACTAGCAAGGGAAGAAGCAGTTGTTCTTGTTGCACTTAGCACTCTAGCTAAGCAAAAAGGAAAAAGAAAAAGACAAACATCTATGTATTTCAAAGCTCGGAGGAGCACCAGAATCAAGGTGGGCAAGCCCCAGCCACCTTCGAAAGAACCCATTATCATTGAGGATGCACCTACTGTAACAAAGGAGGAATCTCCCTCCAAAATCCCCATTACCTACGAGAGAGGGAGTCCTAAGACCTCCACCTGGAAGGAAAGGATCAAATTAATGGACTCTAAAGCAATCCTACAGGGGGCACAAACCTCTCTACAGGAGACATTGGCCAAGCTCAAAGAAACTGAAAAACTGGAAAGGAAGGCAGAGGAACAGTCCCAAGAGGAAGGTAATGCAAAAGAGATACCAGAGCCTAGACCTCAACCTAACTTATGCTCCTACTACAACCTTCTAGAAGGTGTGAAGATCATCCCACAAAAATTCGCAATGCCGCTTTTATTTGAACTGGAAAAGGAAAGAGTCAGGACCCACACCTGGATGCAGATTGCAAAATCTAAAGGAGTCGAAGATATAGGGCACATGGAAAACAAGTTGAGAGAGATTAGCAGAGAATTGGGCATGGTAAGGCACACAGAGAGCATTAGAAGAGCTCAACTGTAGGAATAAAATGAATTGTTGAAAAAGCAGCTACAAGAAAGGGAACCTCAAGGAGGAAATAAGCTATCAATCTTGGAAGGACAGCAACAAAAAGAGGGACCCCAGGCAGATAGTGAGGTAGCAGAGAAATAGCAACAAGAAGAAGAACCACAGACAGATAGTGAGACACTGATGAAACAGCAGCAAGAAAAAGAATCCCAAGCAGCAATTGAAGTGTTGATTTTGAAAAGGCACCTGCAAGAAAAGGAGGCCTAGTTAGCCTGCATGGCCAGCTGGGAAATGGGGGCATTACAGTGCAGACAGCCAGCTAAATCATATGCACTGTATCTCAAAGATCAGTGGCTCTAATTCCAGCTTACAACACTGGCCCAGAGGGGCACAATACCATTTCAAGATTGTGTCCAATTTATGCATTTATGTGATCATAGTTCAAGCGAGGATAAAGCAAAGCTAGCAGAATTTTACCTACACAACATGGCACTTCCTCACATGAATTTATGGGATCCAAATGCTGCATTGGGAGACTTACAACTAATGGCTAGGGCTTCTTGGATGAGCCATGAAGAAAAGAGGGCAGTGGAAATTCAGAAAATAATGGCAAAAGAGCTAAGTGAGCCCCTGATGATAAGGGCAGAACCAACAGAACCCTTGGCTCTCATCTATGCCCACCAACCCCTTGCATCCAATCCTCAAGTTCTCCCTCATTATGTTGACAAGCAAGTATAGGCTATTGCTCATTTCAAAGATATGGAGAGATTGTTTGGCGATGACTACCTTCATGCCTGCATGAGAAGATGGAATGCATTGCCGCATAGCCTAAGGATCAGGGAGTCTCACTCCCCAAACAGGATGAGGGAAGCCATGAGAAGAGTGCCCATGTATAAGCACTCAATGCAAAATTTGAAAGCCAATTGGATTGGGCTTAAACTCAATCCTACACTGCTGTTAGGACTGTTGGAAGGAGTTAAGGAGGAGGAAGAACATACACAATGGGAAGAAGTGGACAGGAAAGCAGGTTTCCATGATAGAGAGGAAGACATCACATCAGAGGCTTGGGATGTCAGGGAATCTGTCAGAGCTATTAAAGATGAAGAGCTAGATTAGTTGTTCAGAGGATGAACAACCCATTCAGTAGGGGGTGATGATGAGCCCCAGAAGTGGGTAACTATATGGGCTCATTCTACCTCTTATTTCGATTTACTCCACCATTCTCATTAGTTTGTTGCATGTTTTTTAATATATTTATGCTAATAGAGTGAATTGGGTTAGTTGGTGGGCTCCAGTATTGCAGCAATAATGCTGCAACTCCTGGGACTCCCTTCTTTACTTTTATCAACCCGGTAGTTCGTAACAAACTTGGAAGCGACAGTGCTATATGCACAAGTACTAGCTCTTGCCGCAGCTGTCACTTGGTCAGCTGGCACAAGTCCACTAGGGGCTTAAGCCAACTTCTATGGGCTCTTAGAAGAAGCTTTTTAACTGATAGATGGAATCTAACTCAAAAGAAACTGATCTACTTGCAGAAAGAAACTAAAAGCCAAAAAGTAGCAAAAACCCTAGCAAACCCTAATGTTACCAGCTAGTCCTACTGATGCAAAGGAGAAGATGTGAACTATTGAAAAATATGCCATTACTCCTACAAAGGTAAAATGCACATGCCTATGCTATCCCTATCTGAAGAACACATCTTTTTGTATTTTTGAATAAGTTATTTGAGTTATCATGCAGATGCTTTTAACTGGCTTTTCACTGTGCAAGGGCAAATCAAGGAGGAAAAAGGCTTTGAAAAGGTTGGGAAGGTTCGACAGGGGTCTAAGGAGTCCCTAACACCCTTCCGGAGAGTCTCACAAAGTTTGGCTACCAAGAAACCTCATTTGTGAGCTTCTACAGGAAGTCTGCAGGGGTTCTACAGGATGTTTCAGGAATTTCTACAGGATGTTCTAAGGTTGGATTTTGGATGATGGGTGAGTGAAAGAGGATGCATAAATGGATAGGGAGGTAGGGTAGGGGTCTGAAATGACTCAATGACCGAGGGGTGAAGTGATGAGAGGGTGTGGGAAGCTAACTTGTCTTAAAGAAGGCTGAGGCAATGGAAGAGCAAGAAGGTAGGGTTACGTGGGCAGAAAAGTAGTTGTGAGACGAGGGACCTAACTTGGAGATGGAGTAGTTGGCCTGGACGAAGCTTAGATGGACGAGAGAGTGATGGAGATGCACTGCGCAGTGTAAACTTAACCAAATCAACCACGTCCTGCACACAATCAAAATATTAACCAGTCTATCCTAACTGTCAACGAAACCAATGAACAGCAGTGTTATTTCTAAAGAGAACCATGTACAGCACTTAAGAAAAGAAACATTCCAACAGATCTGAATGCATGACTAACTCCTACAAATGAAAACATTGCACCAAAGATTGCATGGGTAAGCAAACTAGTATTTTTGTTGGGCAGCACTGTCTGCAATTCCAGCCCCTAGAAAGAGGTGGAAATGAGAGTGCAGGCAACCCTTTTCTGAAGCTTTTATCAATTCTTATCTCGTTAATCTATTCTAGACATCCGAAGAAACTCTATTCTTCAACAATGACCTACTTAACCACACAACGAAATCTAGCTCAACAAACTGCGTTTCAAATGCATACAAGGAAAATCAAATGCTGAAAGGAAAGATATCAATACAAAGAAGGAGGCCCTAGGCTCTCAGGTTGGGCCCAACCACGAGAGCTATGGCTCCTCAAAAAAACTCAGAGCTGATATCAAATCTGACTGCTTCCCATTAAAAAATAATAATCATAAGTCAAGGGTCATGCCAATAATGGCTACAAAAGAACAAAACAGAGCTAGCAGCTTGTAGTGCAGAATGTGCAAAAGTTTTTCAAAAAGTCCCTCTCGAAGGCTGAAGCC
The DNA here is from genome assembly GCA_031772625.1 of Pinus tabuliformis. Taxonomy (NCBI): domain Eukaryota; kingdom Viridiplantae; phylum Streptophyta; class Pinopsida; order Pinales; family Pinaceae; genus Pinus; species Pinus tabuliformis. The sequence goes on along the minus strand of CM062809.1, from coordinate 471,126,521 downwards.
TTCACATTTATACACCACGAGGCCCTAGCTGGCCTCCTAAATCTATGGGACTTGGCTGACCAAACTGGGAGTGAACAGCTGCTTCCACAAAATCTGTTTGGCTGCCTTCTAGATCCGGTTTTGGTGGCCTTTGGAGCTCGGAGTTGGGGGTGAAGATCCCAAGGGAGGCTATTTAATGCCATAGACAACCCCCCTACGAATCCTCAACCCAAGCTTGGCTGTCTCCTAGCCCTTGTCTGCTCGGTTTTGCTCCAACATGTGTCAAAAAATCCTGAAATGAGCATGTGTTAGCCACCTAGGAATAGTGACTACCCTTATTCATACAAATGACATAAACATACTAAAAAATGATGCAGAAGTTATGAATAATGAAGGATTGAGCAAGGGTATTTAGGCCAAATGAGCTCAAAATGTTACCAAATTTGGGGCTCATCATTAGTCACTTTGCCATGTAGTCTAATGAGTGTTTATTGCATATTTTTTGGACAATTTTGGACAAAGACAAGGAATTTATGAGCACATGGCAGCCAAAACTCGAGGAAAACAGGGAAGAGGACTTGTAGGAGGGGTGTCTCCTTCATTAATGACCCCTTTCCTTCAATCCTCCATCAGAAACTCGGAGTACAAAGGCCCACATTGATGATTCCAAGGGGCAGCCGAGCAAGTCAAGTAGGACTGCTGTTATCTTCAGTTCTAGGAAGTTGAGTTCCTTGATTTTAGGAGGACTGTTGGAAGTCCCCATCGATATAAAGAAGAAGGCTTCGAACCTCAGTAGGTTAGCCAGTTCTTAGTATATTTTCGCACTTTTGTGCAGCATTGTGCTCAACTCATTTTCGAGCTCTTTTTGAGAACAATTTATGTGATGTAACTGCTATTTTTGATAATGAAGATGAAACAGGTTATGAGCCAGCACTGATCTCTTTCAGAGATCTAAATCTCTTGGGTTAGGGCCCAACCCAAGCTACCCAGCACCACCTTTATGTACTTATATGTTTTTTATTCCATTCATGAGTTGATTTCTGTTGCATATACTCATTTTACTTCATTAGATTAGGTTGCTTTTGATGGTTAGAATAGTTGTTTTTGTCTCAAGTTGTTTAAGTAAGTTGTTTCAGTGATAGAAAAATATCCAAAAAGGCCAACAGCAGGTCTTGATCTCCTTTCTCCATTCTTGGGACTATGATTTGAGGTCAAGGCACTACTGTCGCCACCAAAAACACAGTTTTGCTCTTCCATGCAACTGGTAGTGTGATACTTTGATTTGGAAAAGTTGATATTGGTTCAGATTCAATTGCTTATATTATTTCATGTCCTTTTACCATAGTTCTCTCGCATGATTTTCTGTTCATAAGGTACTGTTCAGCATTTTCCAGTTGTAGGTCAGGAATTAATTCAAGCTAGACAAAACTCTGTTTTTTAGTTCTTGCTTTGGTCAGTTTTGAGAAGTAAATGTGCAGATCTCTTGCAGGACATCCCAACTCATCATTCCTCCTTAAAAAATCCAGTACTATCTCACTTCTCATAGATCCCCCAGCTCATTCACCACATTTCGCCAATCTGCCCTAATTTCTGCATTGTTTTTCCATAAAGCTGCTTTCTTGCCATTTGAACAAATCCAACCATCTCATTCGTCCCTGATCTTCCTTGACAAGTTCTAGACCCATCAACACCTTCATCCAGCCTTCATTTCCCCTTTCCCATCATTTTTCCACCTTCAAACCTCCAAAAACCACTTTCGGCCTCCTCCTGTAGAACCTCTTGTAGATCCCCTGCAGCCTCTTGTAGAATTTCCTGTGAGTGACTTTTCAAAGTCTAATCATAATGGAAGTCTTCACAAGGGTACTAGGGGCTTCTTAGGACCTCCCCACACCTTCCTCACCTTCTGAAAAAGCCAACTGCATCTTCCTTTGCCACCAAACCTCTGCACAGTCACAACCAGTCAAATCACAAGCATAATAATTCCACGTAAAAATACTCGAAAGTACAAAAAGATGATTTCTTCTCATTCCTCTTCAGAAGTAGCTTGAATAAATACAATTTACTTTTTTTGTAGTCAATGGCACTCATTTCATTAGTTTCCATCTCTTTTCTTGCAAAAATAGGGATGGTGGGTAAACTAGGGTTTGTGTTTCATTCCAGTTTTCCTTCTCTTTCTGCAAGTAGAATAGCCCCTGTAGAGTTAGCTTTGTTCCATCACAGTAAAAGCCTCTTCTGAGAACTCATAGAAGTTGGCTTAAGCTCCTAGTGAACTTGCACCAGCTGATCAAGTGACAGCCTGCAGTAAGAGCTAGTACTTGTGCATACAACACCGTCGCTTCCAAGTTTGTTACAAACTACCGAGTTGATAAAAGTAAAGAAGGAAGCTCCAGGAGTTACAGCATTATTGCTACAATACTGGAGTCCACCACCTGTGTATATACTTGTTTGTCGCTGAATGTCTTTTACACAGGGACATCACGCTAAAACACTTAGCAGATTCGGGAAAGTGGACTTGAAATTTTATGCACAGGAGTGTTGAGTGCTATCGGTTCTGGCACATATTATTGCATCGCTATAAGGGAGTGGTCTACGTTAAGGTCTAGACTTGAACCTTTTTGATTTTCGATTACCGATGTATATCGCATCGGCACTTCCGGAGTGGGAGTTATAAAGTGCTAAGTGGCCCATTGTAATCGCCGATAGCAATCAGCAATATCGCATCAAACCTCCGCCAAGGGCAAGCGCCGATTGAGATGGATGTTGCGGACCTGATGCAACATTACAATTTAATTAATTCTATATCATGTCTACCATGTCGGAAGTGACCATTGCAAGTTATAAAGGGATGGCGCGACATGCTGCAACTGCTGATTGCGATTTCATTGTGGACCCGATGCAGTATAAATGCGGGAGTAATATTTTTTTGAAGTCCACCCTTAGTGCTTCGCTCGTGTTTTTCATATATTTCCTGTGTATTTAAACATTTGTATTGCATGTGGTTTTTAGGCCAAAATCCTATAATAACGCTCACGATAGTTCAGGAGGCCTGGACGATAGTTCAGGAGGCCTGGACGATAGTTCAGTAGGCTGAATCAAGCCGATTGCGATTGCGATTGGGACGTGGCACATCCGCTAAACAAAATTGTCTCTGTGTATGCCTATTATCATTGGAAAAATGGGGCTCTGTTACAGTTTGAACAGGTAGCAGTTTTGCTCTGTGTGTTTGGTCCTCTCTCATGAATGAACGTGTCCTGTGAGCACGAAGAGATAGAGGAAGCTACAGCGACCGAGAAGCCAGGAAGCCGAAGGGTAAGCCAGTGCAGAGGGAGCTGAAGCGAGTGTTGAGGAAGCCAAAGAGCCAGCAAAAAGAGGAAACCGAGAGTCAGAGGAATCAGGAGCGTATACAACAACAAAAACAGAGAATAAGGGGTGTTAAGAGTAGTAGCTGTGTTGTTAAAAATAAGCTGGAGGAAACAGAGGCAGCAGCAGGGTCCAACAGAACAAAAAAAAAGGGTCGAAGGACCAACAGGACAGGAGGCATTTGAAGGGTGAGCTTCTCAGCTAATTGTGTTACCCTGTGAAAGAATTAATCAGGTATACAATGCAGTCTGAAGTATAATTCTGTGATGTAATGAATAGAGTTTTATCTAACATTGTTTGAAGGCAGAAGTAGCCAGCAGAGAAACAATCATGCTGAAGCATTCACTGTGACAATAAGAACATATGCTTGAATAGAAAGTAGGTTCTTATGCAGAGTTTAGTTCAACTATAGTGGACTCACTAAATCCGTGTGGAGATATGATCAGAGGTCAGCTATTGGAGACTCTATGTGGACTGTATGAAGAGTTGTAAAGACCCCTTCATGAGATGGTTGGTTGTCATTGATGCTATATCATGGAGACTAAAGTGAAGCTGTAAATAGACAGAACTCAGTAATGAAGAGTTCTGAGAGCAGAACATTACTATCAAATGTGCCTTGACAAGATTGGGTTGGAACCCTTGGGGCTGGTGCCTAAGAAGTAAGAAGGATTGGAGTCCTTGGGGCTGGTGCCTCAGAAGTAAGAAGGATTGGAGTCCTTGGGGTTGATGCCTCAGAAGTAGGAAGGATAGGTGTCCTTGGGACTGGTGTCTCAGGAAATAAAAGGGTTGAAGTCCTTGGGAGTTGGTGCTCCTAAGTCCAAGATTGGTACCTTGGCGAAATAGAGTTGGAGCTATAGAGGTTGGAGCCTCACCAAAGTCCAAGCTAGTGCTTGGCAACTGATTGCAACTATCTATATATTGTATCTATTGTACTGCAAAGATTATATTAATAAAAGCATTTATTCTTGTTGTTCATATTGTGTTTTGAATATAAATGTTTTAACTGGTAAAATACTAGTCGAAAAAGAAATATTGATTCACCCCCCCTCTCAGTATTTCCAACAATTGGTATCAGAGTCAATACCTTCATTCAAATCCTAACAGCTTGAAGGTTGATCTTTAGAACACAAATGGCAAAGTCAAGGAAGAAAGTCTCCAATCCTCCTAAGGATGTGTCTCCCTCTACTACTAAAATATAAGACAATCAATTTGAGGAGGCTCCAAGGCTCAATGGGAACTTTAATATATGGGAAGCAAGAATGAGGAATTTCTTACAGACTCAGGGCATTGAAATCTAGAAATTAGTGATTGTTGATAGTAGGATGGATGAAGAATCCAAGGAGTACAATGCAAAAGCAATAAAGGAAATCTTGAATGGGCTACCTGATTCTGTAAAGAAAAATCTAGGAAAATATTCATCAGCAAAGGGTATATGGGACAAACTTCATGACCTTCACTCAAAAGGAGCATTGACCATGACCATCAGTCAAGAAGATGATGGAAATCTAGAAGGAAATTCATAACCCATCATAGAAGCTGAAAATAAGAATGATAACATCAATGCTAAAGCAGACCTAGAAGATGAAGAGAATGAAAAAGATTTTTTAGAAGAACTCCTCGCTCAACTTATGATTGCCATGGAAGAGATTAACAATTTGAAAAAGGAAAATGAGGAACTTAAGAAGATAGCACTGGATGGTTACCAAGATCAAACAAGGAAGAAATTTGATCTCATCAAGCTTCAAGTACAAGAAAGGGATGAAGAGCTTGCCAAGCTTAAGATGGAATTTCATCAAAGCAAAAGAAAGCATCATGAAGAAGTCATATCCATGACAAATCAATTGAATAAAGCAAATAATTAGTAAGATACCTTGTCAAGTCAACTTGAACAAAGGCACAAGAGCTTGAACAAACTTGAAGAAGATATTGGTCAGTACAAGGTAGAGGTCTCCTCTCTCAAGTCTCAACTACAAGAAGCAAGGAAACAAGCACAAGGAGCTGAAAAGACCATGGAAGCATTGGAAGTCATAGAAGGACATGTTGATGAAGTAGGAAAGGAAAGAAACACCATGATCTATCAACTGAAAGAAAAGAATGAAGAAATCTTCAAAATGAAGTCAGATATCATCTCCCTTAAACTAGAAGCAGATGAAGCTACTCGTATCAAGGAAGAAACTGAGAAACAACTTGCTAAGAAGAATAATGAGTATGAAAGATTGGAAGAAGAGATTGTCTCCCTCAGAACAAAGGTTGAAGGGATGAACAAAATCTTGAAGAGATCTCAAGCCTTGGATAACATGCTTAGCTATCAGATATGTCCATTTGATAAATCAGGTCTCGGGTATGCAGGTGAATCCTCAAACAAGAATGAAAATGCCTTAAACAAAAGGGATGTGAAGAAGCCATAATGAAATGGTGATGCTCCCAGTTCCAGCAAAGGCAAGGAGAAAAATCAAGGCTACAATAGAATAAATCTTTCTCCAAGAAGAAATCCTACTCCAAGAAGAAATGTAGATGATTTCAAAGATGCGAAAGGAAATGGTTATCATCAAAGGATCCCAAGGCAGAAAGGCTTCAAAAGTACATCAAGGAAATCTCCATCTCCCAGGTACCAAAGTTCATTTTTTGGTTATTGTTATTCTTGTACAAACTTTGGTCACATGGCAAAAGACTGTAAAGCATATCATAAAGATGGATGTTATGACCCCCAACCATCTCATAGAGATAAATATTATGGTCCCCAACAATCTCCAAGAAACAATTTTGCAAGAAGAAATCATGAATTCTTATTCATGAACAATGTAGAATGCTTCAAGTTTCATAACATTGGTCATATGGCACGTGATTGTAACTTAACTTGGGCTCTTACACAAGCTAAAACCATGCAAAAGAAGAAAGTTACACAAGTATGGAGAAGGAAGCAAATACAATCCGAAAGTCCCTTGAGCTCTCCAGCCAACAGCATATGTCATTGGCCTGAATTTTGACAATCTAAGCATTTGATGAGAAGACTCTACCAAAAGAGATGATGCATATAGTTAGGGGGAGCCTATGATTCTTGATCATTATTGTAGAAGCTATTAGTGAAAGGGTCCTTATGAAATCCTTGTTGAAGCTATATTAACAATCATTCTTTGATTAAGATCATTTCTCAGGAGTACTCCACTGAAGAACATGATCCTGTAACCATTCTTTGGACTGTTGTTAAAGAAATAGGGCAAATAATTATGGTGTTGATATTACAGATGTTAAATGTCTTGACTCACGGATTTGATGTGAGAACAGAAATTATGGACACTAATAGAGGCAATCTTCAAACAAACAGATACATCTGGAATGGAGTCTGAAGTAAGAGCAGTTGGCAGCATATGACAAACTGAAGCATTGCAAAAAGATGCAAATCAACAGAATGATTTTAAAAGACAGTCACAGATTGGATATCTAAATCTACTAGGGAAATAACTTGCTAAGATATGTACAAGAACACAAGGAAAATATGGTTCATAGAAAGGAGGATGTGGTGCAGTCAAATATAACTTATGCTAAGACTGGTCACTGAGAAAATATAGCAATAGTAAGGCACAACCTCTCACCACTTCATCCAAATGCAGTAATGTTGAATACTCGATGGCAATGACTTATGAAGAAGCACAGAGACACAAAGGAACTCAGATCGGAAGAAAGATAGCAAGAAAGACAATCTCAGTGGCATTTTCTCTTGATTCGGACTATTAAGGTCTCTCAATTCTACCTATGGAGACAACAATATGGATTGAAGCATAAACGCCTGGACTTGGACACTTGGTGTATGGATATTTGCAATCTGATTGAAAACATTGAAGTAGAGCATCTTTAAGCATTGTTGAAGCCATGATAAAGTAGTTATGAGACATGAAGAGGGAATAATGTGCTAATTGATGATAAAGCATCAATCCTTCTATCTTGAGTAAAAAGAAGAAGAGCACTATGACAGGGGGAGTCACAGACCCATGAAAATATTCCATTCATGAAGAACAGAAGTAGTTTGATAGGGGGAGTCCCAGAGCACTCCTTTGTCATTGATGTCAAAGGGGGAGAGAAGAAGAATATTGCCATCAATAACAAAGGGGGAGATTGTTGACCTAGGTTGTCATTGATGTCAATATGGCAATATTCTAGATACTAGATGACGATATGAAGCCAAGGGGAAGCAGAGAAGATCCATAAATAGACAGAAGCAAGGCCATCAGGATAACTAATCCATAAGCAAGAGAGGCATATTGCAGAATATCAGAACAAACAGAGGAGGTCTCTTTGAAAGACATTGCCAAGCCAGAGGAGCCACATTGGAGCAAGAGGAGCCATATCAGAAGAGCATTGCATGTAATACATGCCCAAGAAGAACCAAGAGGAGCTACAGGAGGAGCCATATATATATATATATATATATATATATATATATATATATATATATGTATGTATGTATGTATGTATGTATGTATGTATGTATGTATGTATGTATGTATGTATGTATGTATGTATGTATGTGTATGTGTATGTGTATGTGTATGTGTATGTATATGTATATGTATATATATATATATGTATATATATATATATATCATATATATATGCCAAAACAGAGCTACAGGAGGTGCCATATATATATGCCAAAGAAGAACAGGGCAACAAGAGGAGAAAATAGAGCCATCAGAGAACATATGGATTGCATATATGCTATCAGGAGCCATATATGCCGCAAAATACACTATTGGGAGCTATCAGGAGGATTATAGTGTATATGCAGGTGGAATACACTATCGGGAGCAAAACTCATATATATATATATATATATATATATATATATATAGGCCATATACACTATCAGCGGAAAAAACCATACATATATGCAAATACACTATCGGAGCGGAAAAGGCAGAGTTTATATAAGTATGTGCAGAATACTCTATCGGAGGCGGAAGACTTGGGTGTATTGTAAATACACTATCGGAGGCGGAAGTTTTAACGCTATCGGGTCCGTAGAACCCATATAGCATCACCCCTATGTATTTACTTGTTTATCGCTGAATTCCTTTTACACAGAGCCATCACGCTAAAACACTTAGCGGAATCGGGAAAGCAAACTTGAAATTTTATGCACGGGAGTGTTGAGTCCTATCGGGTCTGGCACATATTATCGCATCGCTATAAGGGAGTGGTCTACGTTAAGGTCTAGACCTGAACCTTTGCGATTTGTGATTGTCGACATATATCGCATCGGCACTTCAGGAGCAGGAGTTATAAAGTGTTAAGCGGCCCATTGCAATTGCCGATAGCGATCAGCGATATCACATCGAACCTCCGCCAAGGGCAAGCGCCGATTGCGATGAATGTTGCGGACCCGATGCAAAATTACAATTGAATTAATGCTATATTGCGTCCGCCATGTCGGAAGTGACCATTGCAAGTTATAAAGGGATGGCGCGACATGCTGCGATTTCACTGCGGACCCGATGCAGAGTAAATGTGGGAGCAATATTTTTTTTAAGTCCACCCTTAGCGCTTCACTCGTGGTTTTTCATATATTTCCTATGTATTTAAACATTTGTATTGCGCGGGGTTTTTAGGCCAAAAGCCTATAATAATGCTCTCGATAGTTCAGGAGGCCTGGACGATAGTTCAGTAGGCTGAATCAAGCCGATTGCGATTGCGATTGGGACGTGGCACGTCCGTTAAACAAAATTGTCTCTGTGTATGCCTATTATCATTGGAAAAATGGGGCTCTGTTACAGTTTGAACAGGCAACAGTTTTGCTCTGTGTGTTTGGTCCTCTCTCATGAATGAACGTGTCCTATGAGCATGAAGAGATAGAGGAAGCTACAGCGACCGAGAAGCCAGGAAGCCGAAGGGTAAGCCAGTGTAAAGGGAGCTGAAGCGAGTGTCGAGGAAGCGAAAGAGCCAACGAAAAGAGGAAACCAAGAGTCGGAGGAATCAAGAACGTATACAATAATAAAAAAAAAAAAAATAGAGAATAATGGGTGTTAAGAGTAGCAGTTGTGTTGTTAAAAGTAAGCTAGAGGAAACATAGGCAGCAGCAGGGTCCAGCAGAACAAAAAAAGGGTCGAAGGACCAACAGGACAGGAGGCATTCGAAGGGTGAGCTTCTCAGCTAATTGTGTTACCCTGTGAAAGAATTAATCAGGTATACATGCAGTCTGAAGTATAATTCTGTGATGTAATGAATAGAGTTTTATCTAACATTGTTTGAAGGAAGAAGTAGACAGCAGAGAAACTATCATGCTAAAGCATTCACTGTGACAATAAGAACATATGCTTGAACAAAAAGCAGGTTCTTATGCAGAGTTTAGGTCAGCTATAGTGAAGTCATTAAAGTTGTGTGGAGATATGGTTAGAAGTCAGCTATTGGAGACTCTGTGTGGACTGTATGAAGAGTTATAAAGACTCCTTCATGAGAAGACTGGTTGTCATTGATGTTGTAGCATGGAGACTACAGTGAAGTTGTAAACAAACAGAACTCAGTAATGAAGAGTTCTGAGAGCATAACATTACTATCAATCGTGCCTTGACAATATTGGGTCAGAACCCTTGGGGTTGGTGCCTCAGAAGCAAGAAGGATTGGAGTCCTTGGGGTTGGTGCCTCAAAAGTAAGAAGGATTGGAGTCCTTGGGGCTGGTGCCTCAGAAGTAAGAAGGATTGGAGTCCTTGGGGTTGATGCCTCAGAAGTATATGTATATATATATATATATATCATATATATATGCCAAAACAGAGCTACAAGAGGTGCCATATATATATGCCAAAGAAGAACAGGGCAACAAGAGGAGAAAACAGAGCCATCAGAGAACATATGGATTGCATATATGCTATCAGGAGCCATATATGCCGCAAAATACACTATTGGGAGCTATCAGGAGGATTATAGTGTATATGCAGGTGGAATACACTATCGGGAGCAAAACTCATATATATATATATATATATATATATATATATATATATATATATAGGCCATATACACTATCAGCGGAAAAAGCCATACATATATCCAAATACACTATCGAAGCGGAAAAGGCACAGTTTATATAAGTATGTGCAGAATACTCTATCGGAGGCGGAAGACTTGGGTGTATGTAAATACACTATCGGAGGCGAAAGTTTTAACGCTATCGGGTCCATAGAACCCATATAGCATCAGCCCTATGTATTTACTTGTTTATCGCTGAATTCCTTTTACACAGAGAAATCACGCTAAAACACTTAGCGGATTCGGGAAAGCAAACTTGAAATTTTATGCACGGGAGTGTTGAGTCCTATCGGGTCTGGCACATATTATCGCATCGTTATAAGGGAGTGGTCTACGTTAAGGTCTAGACCTAAACCTTTGCGATTTGTGATTGTCGACATATATCGCATCGGCACTTCAGGAGCAGGAGTTATAAAGTGTTAAGCGGCCCATTGCAACTGCCGATAGCGATCAGCGATATCACATCGAACCTCCGCCAAGGGCAAGCGCCGATTGCGATGAATGTTGCGGACCCGATGCAAAATTACAATTGAATTAATGCTATATTGCGTCCGCCATGTCGGAAGTGACCATTGCAAGTTATAAAGGGATGGCGCGACATGCTGCGAATTCTAATTGCGATTTCACTGCGGACCCGATGCAGAGTAAATGTGGGAGCAATATTTTTTTTAAGTCCACCCTTAGCGCTTCACTCGTGGTTTTTCATATATTTCCTATGTATTTAAACATTTGTATTGCGCGGGGTTTTTAGGCCAAAAGCCTATAATAATGCTCTCGATAGTTCAGGAGGCCTGGACGATAGTTCAGTAGGCTGAATCAAGCCGATTGCGATTGTGATTGGGATGTGGCACGTCCGTTAAACAAAATTGTCTCTGTGTATGCCTATTATCATTGGAAAAATGGGGCTCTGTTACAGTTTGAACATGCAACAGTTTTGCTCTGTGTGTTTGGTCCTCTCTCATGAATGAATGCGTCCTATGAGCATGAAGAGATAGAGGAAGCTACAGCGACCGAGAAGCCAGGAAGCCGAAGGGTAAGCCAGTGTAAAGGGAGCTGAAGCGAGTGTCGAGGAAGCGAAAGAGCCAACGAAAAGAGGAAACCAAGAGTCGGAGGAATCAAGAACGTATACAATAATAAAAAAAAAAAAATAGAGAATAATGGGTGTTAAGAGTAGCAGTTGTGTTGTTAAAAGTAAGCTAGAGGAAACATAGGCAGCAGCAGGGTCCAGCAGAACAAAAAAAGGGTCGAAGGACCAACAGGACAGGAGGCATTCGAAGGGTGAGCTTCTCAGCTAATTGTGTTACCCTGTGAAAGAATTAATCAGGTATACAATGCAGTCTGAAGTATAATTCTGTGATGTAATGAATAGAGTTTTATCTAACATTGTTTGAAGGAAGAAGTAGCCAGCAGAGAAACAGTCATGCTAAAGCATTCACTGTGACAATAAGAACATATGCTTGAACAAAAAGCAGGTTCTTATGCAGAGTTTAGGTCAGCTATAGTGAAGTCATTAAAGTTGTGTGGAGATATGGTTAGAAGTCAGCTATTGGAGACTCTGTGTGGACTGTATGAAGAGTTGTAAAGACTCCTTCATGAGAAGACTGGTTGTCATTGATGTTGTAGCATGGAGACTACAGTGAAGTTGTAAACAAACAGAACTCAGTAATGAAGAGTTCTGAGAGCATAACATTACTATCAAACGTGCCTTGACAAGATTGGGTCAGAACCCTTGGGGCTGGTGCCTCAGAAGCAAGAAGGATTGGAGTCCTTGGGGTTGGTGCCTCAAAAGTAAGAAGGATTGGAGTCCTTGGGGCTGGTGCCTCAGAAGTAAGAAGGATTGGAGTCCTTGGGGTTGATGCCTCAGAAGTAGGAAGGATAGGTGTCCTTGGGACTGGTGTCTCAAGAAATGGAAGGATTGAAGTCCTTGGGAGTTGGTGCTCCTAAGTCCAAGATTGGTACCTTGGTGAAATAGAGTTGGAGCTCTGGAGGTTGGAGCCTCACCAAAGTCCAAGTTGGTGCTTGGCAACTGATTGCAACCATCTATATATTGTATCTGTTTTACTACAAATATTGTATTAATAAAAGCATTTATTCTTGTTGTCCATCTTGTGTTTTGAATATAAATGTTTTAACTGGTAAAACACTAGTCAGAAAAAAAAAAAAAAAAAAATACTGATTCACCCCCCCAGTATTTCCAACAGCAATATGCTATCGCATGTTTGACCACCATTGTATTCTATTGGTGTGGAGGCATTCTGGAAAACATGAAATGACAACTGACTAAGGGGAAGCATGGACACCTGAAGCAATTTGCGTTCGGTTCTATACTGGTGACCTTCTTTTTAGAACGAGTACCCCTATTCTGGTATCAGTGGGCAAAGGTACCAAATCCTAGCCCCAGAGATCTGAGACTCATATGATGGAGTCAACGCATGCCTCGAGGAGAAACAGGTCAGCACATAACTGAAAAATATTTATCCAATCTATCATTCAACCACTCTTACAACACTCCTGAAAACCATCACTCATTCAATCTGGACACTTAAAATGAAGTGCAATCCAAACTGTAACAACAAAGCAAATAATTCACTTCCACACTAAACTAAGGGATCGGTCCAGGACTTAAGTTGTCACACTATCCAAATCTTACTGCAATTAATTAAATTACACGTAGAAATAATTGTAACAACAACAGTAAAAATAATCAAATAACTAAGAAATATTTATGCAATTATGTATTCCACTCTAATTAACTAGTGATCCCTGCTAAGGAGGGCCCTTCCTCCTCAACAGGGGTTGGTGTACTAAAAATCACAAAAACTACTCGAATGAAATTATTGAACCACAGAGTTGAGATTTTCATTAATAAAAGTATCAAGATTACATATATCTAGTGTTTCCCCTTACCAATCATATTCTCCAATTCTTCGCTCTAGCCCTCGCGGGAAAACAATCTTCTCTTTTAGAGATATTAATTACAATAATAAGTTCATCATGAGAATTTTTCGATTCTCCTGTGATCTTAAAATAAAACGATATCTTATCAGCTACACAATGATTTCCATGTAAGGGGTAAAACTATAACAGTTTCCCTTAATTACAAATAAATTTACACAATATGTCAACCAAATGATATGGATACTCCACAAATATCTCCAAGTGATGATCTATTTCTTTTTACTTTGACGCACTCCTAGATCCAGTCTAATTAGGAAAGGCAACACATGCTTAAGCAATTGCTTGTGTAATAACAACAACTCCTGGAACCTTAATTAATTCAAACTGGTAAAGGAACTGAAATGTAATCTTGTAATAACAAGCTTCGACAAACCATCCAAACTTGTTGAACAACCCATACATTAGTTTTATGATAAAAATAAGTCTAAGAATTTAGCTCTAATGTCAAATTATAAGTAGATTTGGACTAAGAAAGAGACAAGTGAAAAAGGACATACTTAGGTGAATAAGGGTTGTTACAGTAATAATATATGGTCCTGTTGGTCAAAAAGGGATAAAAGAAATAGGAAAAATATGTCAATTCTATGACCCAACATCTCCCCCCAGCTTAAGCTTTTGCATGTCCTCATGCAGACTCATGTCACTGATGCCTGCGATGCTAAGAGTGAAGTTGCGTGACGTTGTATTTTTCTGTCATGTCTTCATATCTGGCCTTGTATCCTACAGAAATAACCATCTCTCCCTCCCAACACTTATCTGTAATAATATATCAATGTTGATACTGATGGGTGGGTAACCAAACAAGAGGGAACATGAATCTAAGTCCAATCAAGCCTACATCAATCTTCCTAATATAGTCAACATATGGATGAACTCTTGAAAGTGTTTGCTCAAAATTCTGATAGCAATAGGGGCCTCCCTTCTTCAATTCTTGTCGGGAGAGATGCCATCTCAACTTGCTTCCTTCTAAGGAACTATTTCTCATTGCTTGTGTATTTATCTAGCATCTCCATAGAAATGATTCTCGATGGTCCATCAACAATGTCTTAATGGCTAGAAACCACCATATTTTATTGTATTTGTGTGCAACAGCTTCAACTAAACTAGGTTCTCCTCTAATAAACAGTTCTACATGTTCTTCATTAGTTGTTATAGTATCATGGGAAAATTTCCAACCTATCTGATTTTTCATAAAAGAAAAAAAAAATTGAGTTGTACATCTCCCACATAGGGTGTCATATTGAATGATTTGTCCCCAAAGAAAGCAATATCATTCAGGTACAGCTCATACAACAAATGTTGTTCTGAGAAATTAGCACTTTGAAATGTTTCCAGGAAGTCGTATATCTCCCTTGTCTTATATGGTTGTTTTTCCTTCAGGGTTGTTAATTGGAAGAGATAATGTTTTTCTTGCAAATATAAAGGATAAGAAGGAGAAGGAAGCCTACCGTAAAATAAGCCATTAATGATCTCATAAATGAGCTCATTTTCTTGTTATAACAACTTAACCTCTCCTTGTAGTTCCTTCACCTGTTTCATTGCTTGATTCCTCTGCTTTTGAATTTTCACAAATTCTTCAATTCTTAATTTTTCATCCCACTCCTTCTTAAGCTTATTGACCATTTCCTTGTGCTACTTTAGGAATATGAATTAATCTTTGGGAAAGAGCGCTAATTTCTCCCAATACTCTAGTACCCTCATCAAATCTTCAAATTTAATGTGAGTTGTTCAGATTTTGTTTCAACATCCTCCTTCTGAACCCTTTTCTATTCGTGTGGCTCTATATCAAATGTCGGTTCTTGTGTAACATCAACATCATCAATAGGTTCTTGTGGTACACCAATATTTTTATTTTTAGTCTTCTTTGTTTCAACTGCTGGTTCTTGTGTAATAGCAGCATCATAAACATGTTCTTCTGGATTAGTAGACCATTTTTCTTCTTCCTGTTATGCTTCAACTACTGGTTCTTATGTAACAACAATGTCATCAGTAGGTTCTTGTGGAATAGCAGGTTGAAATTCTTTGTCCTATTCCCCCACTTGTACTCCAATTGAAACAATAATAGTCTCCATGATTTTATCCTCCTCAAGGATTTGTTGGAAGCCCTTACAAAGTTTTTTTGAGACAGTAGATGATGCCATTTCTACAGCCTCTTCCAACATATCCAATCCAGTTTCATTCTTAAAATGAAGTTGTTCTTTAACCAAGGAAATTTTTTTCTTTAACTCCTCATTTTCCTTTCTCATATTTTCAATTTGAATGAGAGGGCTAATTTTCATCTTACCTAGTGAAGTAACAACCTCTTGATCTTGTGTATGCTCTTCTATTACTGTTCCTTCTATCTCTTATTGTTTCTCTAGTTATTTTTCAAGCTTCGGTTTAACAACATGGATTTCAAATGTAGAGGGGTTGTTGAAAAGGTTAATCCTCTCTGCAGAAAGAGACGATCCCTCTAGCCCAATGAGTGTGTCTAGCAACTGAAGTGACAATTAGCTAGACATATTCTTAGGTTATAATTGAAAAGTAGAACGAAAGTGATGACCTACCTCGTTCTGATGCTATTCTGATTTCTGTTGTTGAGGGCCTTGAACCGCTTGTGTCACAGACTTGTCACTGCTTCTCTCAGCTCTGATGTACTTGCACAAGTGATCAAGAGACAACAAATCATGCCAAAACCAATATAAAATCCAATAACAACCTACTTAACTAATCAAGTAATGCCAAGCTAATACATACATGAACATATATATTTTGGGAAGATGAACCAGCAGTTGTATATTATTTAAGGAATAAAGGGAAGCTTACATCCATAGCCTTGATGTTGAAAGGATATCCTTGAGTGGTAATCCAAGTCCTCTCCAAGAAAGTCTCCAAGCACTCCTTCCCCAAGTCTAATGAATAGCCTCTAGGCACAAGCTCAGTATAGGGGTGCAAATGGACATAGACCAAGCATTTGGGAATGGGAAAGGAGGAATTTATATGCTAGGAGAGTGAGTTGGGACTTCTCCGAAGATAGGATTAGGCCCACATCTCAAGGAGGTAGCTCATAAGGATAAGACAAAGAGGTAAAGTTAGGAGGATTCAACCTCATCTATGTGAAACCACCTCCAACTCATCGCTCCGGAAGCTTCTAGACCACGAAGCTTCTCATCCCCTTTGGGAAAATTACCTTTTTGGGATCATCGCAGGTATGCCAGGGAACATAGCGATGCCATCGCGGGTCAAACATGGTACAACAGGCGACCATCATGGTTTTAAGCCTCATAAGAGTGATGACTCTCATTTTAGGTTTTTAAGAGCTATTTCTTCAAGGAAAGCTCAAGAAATTTTCCAAATGAATTCTTAGGAGGCATCTGAGCTATATAAATGGATGAGTATACTATATAATGGTCATGTTTTGAGAACTTCAGGGTATGTCACAGGGAAGTGCAGGAGGCGTGACAAAATACTGTGTAACAGATGCCCCCTAAAGCATGAAGGCAGAACGAGGAGTGATGGCTGAGATGCTTTACGAGCTCTTGCAAGGACGAGGACATGCACTGTCCAGAGACTTGCAAATCAAGGATGCATATACATATACATATATGAGATCAAGACATGAATCCACGACATGGACATAGCCATCCGGATGATGAAGACTATATGAAAAGATCCACGGTATAGGTGCAACCATCCAGATAACGAGGATCATCATAAATATAAAGTCTCACAGTATGGTCACAGCCATCCATATAGTAGAAACATGTGTCAAATCATGAATTACATATAACTCCATGCAGCTTGAGTCATAACAGACAAGACTCAGGGTCTTGCGCTCCATCCTGACCCAATCAATGTACGAATCCTAACATGCGAATAAATGTGTTGAAGTTGAACATGCTAAAAAACTACCTGATTACTGGCCAATGATGTGTACCGCTAACAGGTATGAGAGAAACCACCAATAATGATAATGGCTCTCAAGGTACAACAGTATAATTCAAGAATGTGATAATGAAGTTGAAGTCGAACACTCCTGGAATCACCCGATCGAAATCCAATGATGAATACATGTTGTCGGATGTGAAGAACTGGCCATTAGGGCATGCCAGCTCTAAGGTACTGAAAGGGAGATTCTAAGTAATCTTCCTGGATAATGAGTTAAAGTTGATAGGAAGCGACCCGTCGAAGAAGGGTAATGATGAATCCCCCATCATCGACACGAAACAAGGAATAAAGTGGAATAATATCCAGGACTATAACAATGACTCAAACAATGTATAGGTAAATAAATGAAGATTGGAATGCTCTTGAACATATTAGCAACACGAACCCGAAGTGTGGTAGAATCTGACTCAACATAGGACTAAAGTTCATGATGACATAATGGAATAGTCAAATGAGAGGCAAAATGGATCACCCAAACCCAGTAGGACAAGTGACTGAGTGAGGATATCCCAAACCCAACATGAGAGCAGAAGAGTGTCATGTTCAAGAGCGACATGTTGACTATACAAAGGATGTCTCATCTTCATTTTCCCCTGCTATTTCTAGTGAGTACCCCACTTATTTTTATCACGAGATTGAAGGGGATAGCATATGCTTGTCATGTAAGTTAATTCTTCAAATGAATCCATCCTAGTAAGTTTTACAAGCCCTAGGAAGGAGAAGCTCGGTCTCATCATGATGACGAGTCTTTCGTCATAGATTTTTAAAGAGTTCAAGGTAATAATAACTCGATATCTTTTTCATATTTAGAGAGTTTGGAAAAGAAATGAAAAAGAAAACTCCATCATGTCCCTTTTCATAATTTGTCCCTCGAATCCGAAAAGGTAGAAAACAATATTCGACGGAACCTCTTGACCATGTCAACCAAGGCGTACATTTTTCATAAATAGTCAATCTCAGCCTGCAAAAGGGGTAAATCTATACTGAGGTGACATTGATTCATTTACTTTAATGAGTTCAAAATGACAAGTACTCGGCAATCTTTTCAGTTTTTGAGAGTCAAAAAAGAGCTCAAAGATAACTCCTGGTGGGTTCCTTCTTCGTTTATTTAATGAGTCTAAAAAGGAGATAAAATAAAAATCACGAGAATCGGTCAATAATGATAATTGTTCACTTTGAAGGTACCTATAACTGCATAAGAAACACACCCATCACTGATATTGAGAGAAAATATCAAAATATTACGAAAATTTCAACAAAAATGACTTTCAAAACTTATAAATAGTCAAAAGTAATTTTATTTTTTACCATTTTACCAAAGTGAGCTCTGAAAGTGCATTTTGTGCCCTAATTCTCTTGATTTTCTAGTGGTTGCTGCAAGAGATCCAGGGTACCATTTCATGAACCGTCCGCAACAAGTAAGAGGCCCATCCCTGCTCTTGCATTTTAATACTTTTTATGCATTTTAAATGGTAATTTTGATGCTAGAAAGGAGGATTTCAAGTTTTTAGGGTCCTAGCGACCATAGTGGGTATGGTCGTCGGACCCACGATGGTTGCACTTGAGCCCAAAGGCTCACGCGATGCCATCACACTATTTGTAAAAACAGACGCAATGGCACTGAGGCGGATTTTTAGGAAAGAAAACTCTCTTTTAAAGAAAAAATTGATTATTTTGATCCATGGAAAAAACATTAATAAGTGTCAAATGATTTTTTGCAAGATAATATGGTCTTGGAGTGGAAAGAAAGAGGCCATGAGGTCGAAGACTTCCAAGCAGATCAGGATCCTGAATGCATAAACGCTCTGAGGAATTGCAAGCTGATAAAATTCTTCAGGACCACAGGGTTAAGGGCTCAGATGGAATTGTTGCTCTATCTGATCAATCTCTAGGATGTAGATCGAGAGATCTTCATCATAACAAGCTAGGAACTAGAACTTTAGGAGATGGATATCTACTTCATCATGGGATTGTCCCGATGAGGAGACGAATTCCAAATCTTTGGATCTCGCCAAGGAAGTGAGAGTACAAGGAGTCTAGTCTAGAGGTATTGTCCTGGTGCCGAAATGACCAATGGAGGTGAGGTGAAGATAGCGACAATCACCAACAACCTCATCTTGAGAACGATTTTTTTCACTATGGCACATGTTGCGGGCATGCAAGTCTTGCATGAGGCTTCAAAATCCCAGTTCCAATTGTTGACCTAGGTTGTCATTGATGTCAATATGGAAATATTCTAGATACTAGATGACGATATGAAGCCAAGGGGAAGCAGAGCAGATCCATGAAGAGACAGGAGCAAGGCCATCAGGATAGCCAAGCCATAAGCAAGAGAGGCATATTGCAGAATATCAGAACAAACAGAGGAGGTCTCTTTGAAAGACATTGCCAAGCCAGAGGAGCCACATTGGAGCAAGAGGAGCCATATCGGAAGAGCATTGCATGTAATACATGCCCAAGAAGAACCAAGAGGAGCTACAGGAGGAGCCATATATATATATATATATATATATATATATATATATATATGCCAAAACAGAGCTACAGGAGGTGCCATATATATATGCCAAAGAAGAACAGGGCAACAAGAGGAGCAAACAGAACCATCGGAGAACATATGGATTGCATATAGGCTATCACGAGCCATATATGCCACAGAATACACTATCGGGAGCTATCGAGAGGATTATAGTGTATATGCAAGTGGAATACACTATCGAGAGCAGAACTCATATATATATATATATATATATATATATATATATATATATATATATATATATATATATATATATATATATATATATATATATATATATATATATATATATAGGCCATATACAGTATCAGCGATAAAAACCATACATATATGCAAATACACTATCAGAGTGGAAAAGGCAAAGTTTATATAAGTATGCATAGAATACTCTATCGGAGGTGGAAGACTTGGGCGTATAGTAAATACACTATCGGAGGCAGAAGTTTTAACGCTATCGGGTCCGTAGAACCCATATAGAATCACCCCTATTGATGAGCCCCAGAAATGGGTAACTATATGGGCTCAGTATGCCTCTTATTTCAATTTAATCCACCATTCTCATTAGTTTTTTGCATGTTTTTTAATATATTTATGCTAATAGAGTGAATTGGGTTAGTCACTTTGCCATGTAGTCTAATGAGTGTTTATTGCAGATTTTTTGGACAATTTTGGACAAAGACAAGGAATTTATGAGCACATGGCAGCCAAAACTCGAGGAAAACAGGGAAGAGGACTTGTAGAAGGGGTGTCTTCTTCACTAATGACCCCTTTCCTCAAATCCTCCATCAGCAGCTCGGAGTACAAAGGCCCACATTGATGATTCCAAGGGGCAGCCGAGCAAGTCAAGTAGGAATGTTGTTATCTTCAGTTCCAGGAAGCCAAGTTCTTTGATTTTAGGAGGAATGTTGGAAGTCCCCATTGGTATAAATAAGAAAGCTTCGAGCCTTAGTAGGTTAGCCAAGTCTCAGTATATTTTCGCACTTTTGTGCAACATTGTGCTCAGCTTATTTTCGAGCTCTTTTTGAGAACAGTGTATGTGATGTAACTGCTATTTTTGATAATGAAGATGAAACAGGTTTTGAGCCAGCGGTGATCTCTTTCAAAGGGTTGAAGCTCTTGGGTTAGAGCCCAACCCAAGCTTCCCAGCACCTCCTTTGTGTACTTATATGTTTTTTTTCCTTTCATGAGTTAAGTTCTGTTGCATATACTCATTTTACTTCTTTAGATTAGGTTGTTTTTTATGGTTAGAATAGTTGTTTTTGTTTCAAGTTGCTTAAGTAAATTGCTGCAGTGACAGAAAAAGATCCAAAAAGGCCAACAACAGGTCTTTATCTCCTTTCTCCCTTCTTGGGACTATGATTTGAGGTCAAGGCACCACTGTCGCCACCAAAAACACAGTTTTTGCTCTTCCATGCAACTGGTAGTGTGATAATTTGATTTGGAAAAGTTGATATTGGTTCAGATTCAATTGCTTAGATCATTTCATGTCCTTCTACCATAGTTCTCTTGCATGCTTTTCTATTCATAAGGTACTGTTCAACATTTTCTGGTTGTAGGTCAGGAATTAGGTCAAGCTAGACAAAACTCTGTTTTGTATTTCCTGTTTTGGTTAGTTTTGAGAAGTAAATGTGCAGATCTCTTACAGGACATCCCAGCTCATAATTCCTCCATAAAAAAGCCAGCACCAGCTCACTTCTCATAGATCCCCCAGCTCATTCGTCACATTTCACCAATCTGCCCTAATTTCTATGTTGTTTTTCCATAAAGCTGCTTTCTTGCCATTTGAACAAATCCAACCATCTGCTTCATCCCTGAACTTCCTTGACAATTTCTAGACCACTCAACACCTTCATTCAGCCTTCATTTCCTCTTTCCCATCATTTTCCTCCTTCAAACCTCCAAAAACCACTTTCGGCCTCCTCCTGTAGAACCTCTTGTAGATCCCGTGCAGCCTCCTGTAGAATTTCCTATGAGTGATTTTTCGAAGTCTGATCACAATGGAAGTCTTCAGAAGGGTACTAGGGGCTTCTTTGGACCTCTCCACACCTTCCTCACCTTCTGCAAAATCCAACTCCATCTTCCTTTGCCACCAAACCTCTGCACAGTCACAACCAGTCAAATCACATGCATAATAATTCCACGTAAAAATACTCAAAAGTACAAAAAGATGATTTCTTCTCATTCCTCTTTAGAAGTAGCTTGAATAAAAGAAATTTACCTTTTCAGTAGTCAATGGCACTCGCTTCACTAGTTTCCATCTCTTTTCTTGCAAAAATAGGGTTAGTGGGTAAACTAGGGTTTGCGTTTCATTCCAGTTTTCCTTCTCTTTCTGCAAGTAGAATAGCCCCTGTAGAGTTAGCTTTCTTCCATCATAGTAAAAGCTTCTTCTAAGAATTCATAGAAGTTGGCTTAAGCTCCTAGTGAACTTGCACCAATTGATCAAGTGACAGCCTGCAATAAGAGCTAGTACTTGTGCATACAACATCGTCGCTTCCAAGTTTTTTACGAACTACTGGGTTGATAAAAGTAAAGAAGGAAGCCCCAGGAGTTGCAGCATTATTGCTGCAATACTGGAGTCCACCATTCTTTTTGGCTCCATTGCCAGAGAAGCGTCAGAGTATTTTGTGATTACTGTTTTTCTTCTATTTTCTACTGCAACATTCTGCTAAGTAGTTTATTTCAGCAAAAGTAGAGTAGTTGTTTCATTTCAATTCTACAAAAGTAGTTTAGGCATTTCCTGTTTTCATTTCCATTCTGTAATTTCCTTTCAACAAGTGTAGATTAGGCATTTCCTGCTTTCATTTCCATTTTGCAATTCCATTTCAACAAGCGTAGATTAGTCATTTCCTGCTTTCATTTCAATTCTGCAATTTCTATTTCAGCAAGAGTAGATTAGTCATTTCCTTCTTTCATTTCCACTCTGCAGTTTCATTTCAGCAAGTCCATTTTAGTTAGTTGCAATTTGTTTTTCAATCCATTTCAGTTTTGCAGGTACAAGAAAGAGAAAAATAAAAATCACCCAAAAAGATATTTCCTTTCATGCCTCATAGGAACAGAGACAATTCATGAAAATTCCTACCCAACACCCCCACCACATCACTAAGTCACCCTTCTCTCTTCTTTGGTGGCAGTGGTCCAGAAGAACCTATAGGTGAATCTCCAGAGATATACAAAGATCCTATAACAGAAGAAGAGCAAGAAACCATTCCTCTAGAGACCATGGCAGAAAACAGAAACGTTAGAGGAAATGGGGAAAGAATAGAAGGTGCCTTTCCTATCCGAGACACCAATGGGGACACAAAAATGAAAAACATAATTCCTTCAGCCTTACCTCACTTGCATGGACTGACTACGAAAGATCCTGATACCTTATTGTTTGAATTTTCTATTCTTTGTCGAACCTATGACTATGCAGAAGACGAGGAGAAGTTGAAACTGTTCCCTTCTACCCTCAAGGATGCAGCATTGCGCTGGTTCATGGGGTTACCTAGAAACAGTATCACAACTTGGGCTCAGATGCAGTAAGCCTTTAACAACAAATACCAGGACTACTGTAGGTCAAAGGATACCAAGGAAGAAATCTTCCGAATGACCATGGGAAGTGATGAATCTTTAGAAGACTATGAAGAGAGGTTTCAACTCAGTTATAAAAGGGCTAGGTGCACACTTGACCCCGAATCTCTGAAGTTGGTTCTGCTCAGAGGAGTCCCTGAAGACCTTCTAGATACCCTCCATTTGCTAGCTGGGGGAGACATCTACCAACTGCCTTATGATGACATAAAGATTGTGTTTAGAAACCATTCTAGGTCAGCTAGAAAGAGAGGTAGGGGAAGTCAACCTTTAGCTAGTACATCCTCATCCAATTCATCCCTTAGAAATGAACTTGAGAATCGGCTGGAAGATTTCAAGAGTGAGATGAGGCAGACTCTTGCCATGCAAATGGATACCTTGCATATCAAAAGGAAACAAGAGGAAGCCGAGAGGGCTTTGGCCATCTTTTGTCCCAGGTGCACTAGAAAGCATCCTAGGAACAAATGTCCATTGCACTCTATAGAAGTGTGTTTAGTCTGTGAAGAAGACCATCCTACGAATCAGTGCCCTTCCTTGCCTGGAATTAAAGCTGCATATTAGGGGGCCGAAGGAGCCACTGAACCACTCTATTTCATGAACCAAAGGAGGCCACATGGACCCAGACCTTACCAGCAGGGAATGCAAGGGACATCCCAAACCTATTACAACCCCAATCAAGCCACTTCCATGCCTTCTTGGGGCCACGCTGCTCATCCTTCCTGGTCCACACCCCTTCCTTGGTCGTATCCTCCTCAATACCAGGCTCCACTAGTTGCTCATTCGTTTCACTCTTATGCTTAGCCACAGCCTCAGTGGAATGCACCTCATTAGGGGTGGAGGCCCCAGTACAACTCTCCTCCCACTCTTTTTCCTCCACCACCTGCTCAACCATAACCATTAACTCCTGTTCCACCAAGACAACCCCAAATACTTGCTCAACCAAACCCGAACCCCAATAACAGACAGGCCTAGCAGGTATATATTGGAGAAACATCATGCCCGACCTATGTTGTGGAGATTCAGGAGATTAACCTACGATCTGGGAAGGTTCTCCCAGATAGCCAACCTCCTCCTAAGGAGGATGAGGGAGAAAAACAGGAAAGTGAACCAAAAGTCATTCCAACCTTTCCTGAGAGACTAACTGGAACCACACAACCGACCCCAAAAGAAACTGAACTTCTGGGAGAATCAAAACAATTATGTGTAAAGATATCACTTCTCCAAGCCATAAAGGATGTGCCCATATACAACAATATGATCAAGGAGAAGTGCTTCAGGCACCCAGGCAGGCGCAAGAGAGATGCTCCAACTATCAATGTCATAGGACAACTGTCCGACCTGATGTTGGGGTAGGTAATCTGTCCGAAATATCTAGACCCTGGGAGTCCTGTAGTTGATGTCCACATCAATGGCACCGTAATCCCCCATACCCTAATTGATCTAGGGGTTGCCATTAATGTGATGACTAGGGACACTATGCTCAAGCTCAACCTTCAGGGTTCCTTGAGAAAGACCACAATAGTACTGCAGTTAGTAGACTACTCCATCGTGACCCCTGAGGGGATTATGGAAGATGTAATGGTCTCTATTGATTCCTGGGAGTACCCTACTGATTTCCTGGTTCTCCATCCAAGGGAAAAGCTCACTGGGTATCCTCTCATCCTGGGAAGACCTTGGTTGGCTACTACAGATGCCTAGATCAGTTGTCGAGCAGGGAACATGACAATCAAGAATGGTCATATGTCCAAACAGCTAGTCGTATATCCTCCCGCCCAACCTCTGTTAGAACACGATTTACCTCTCTGGTTGGAGGAGGAAGATGAGGATGAAGTCTATTCCATGCCATTGTGTACAGTAGAGGCTACCATGGGGGACCACAAACCAAGGATGATCTTATTGAAAACTTGATTCAGAATCCACCCCCCAGTGTGTTTCCATTAGAAGGGTTGGTGGAAGAAACCCAAGCCAATCCTTTAGTTGATCTCTGTGTGGCTGATCCGACCTCTCTCCGAGTTAAGAATGTGGAATTCGACCCAGAAAGATCCTTGAGGATCAACTCATCCTTATTGAAAAACCACATGGATTCTTTTCCTTGGAGCTATAAGGAGATGAAGGGAGTCCACCCTTTAGTCTGTACTCATCACATTTACAATAAAGAAGATTGTAAACCAGTAGGTAGCCTCAAAGGAGGATGAATCCAACCCTTAAGTACATTGTCAAAGAAGAACTACAAAAGTTGTTGGATGCAGGATTCATCTACCCCATCCCTGATAGTGAATGGGTCTCTCCTTTGGTGCTAGTGCCAAAGAAAAACGGGAAGTGGAGAATATGTGTAGATTATTGGGAACTAAACAAGGCCACCAAGAAGGACCATTTCCCTTTGCCTTTCATAGATCAAGTGTTCGATGGCCTGGCAGGAAAGAAGTTCTTCTCCTTCCTAGATGGGTTTAGCAGGTACAACCAGATCCAAATCTGCCTGGAAGACCAAAATAAGACCACTTTCACTTGTCCTTGGGGTACTTTTGCATACCGAGTCCTTCCTTTTGGGTTGTGCAATGCTCCCGCCACTTTCCAGAGAGCAGTACTGAGCATATTTGCTGAACTGGTTCATGACTCAGTGGAAATCTATATGGATGACTTTACCCCTTATGGTTCTAACTTCCAGGAAGCTTTGACTAACCTAGGAAAAGTTTTAGCCAAGTGTATTGAAATGAACCTGTCCCTCAGTCCTAAAAAATGTGAATTCCTAATGATTGAAGGGACCGTGCTAGGTCATACAATTTCTCAGCAAGGATTACAGGTGGATCCCAATAAAATTGCAATCATCCAAAGGGTCCCACCTCCTCAAAAGGTAAGAGATGTTCGGAGTTTCCTAGGCTTAGCAGGGTATTATAGAAGATTCATTAAGGATTTTAGTAAGCTAGCCTCTCCATTGTTTGGTCTTTTGGGAAAAGATGCTGAGTTCATATGGACTGACAACTGTCAAGAGGCTCTGGATACCTTGAAAGGTAAACTGGTAACTGCCCCAATTTTGAGAGGTCCAAACTGGGCCCTACCTTTCCACATTCACACAGATGCCTCAAACAAAGCAATAGGAGCAGCCTTAGGGCAAGTTGATGAGAAGCTACCTTATGCCATATATTTTGTCAGTAAAAACTTGTCCAAGGCAGAATTAAACTACACTGTAACCGAAAAGGAGCTCCTAGCTGTAGTCCATTCCCTAAATAAGTTCAAACACTACATCACCGGCTATCAAACATTCGTATACACTGATCATGATGCAATTAGGTATTTGATGAATAAACCAAATGTAAATGCTCGTATTATTAGATGGTTACTTTTATTGTAGCAATTTGATTTGGCCATTATTGATAAGCTGGGTAAGGAAAATGTTGTTGTTGATTTTCTGTCTAGATTCGATCTACCTGCACGTGAAGAAGGAATGGTGGATGATCAAATGCCAGATGAACACCTATTTGCTATCTCAGTAGTCTCTCCATGGTTTGCTGATATAGCAAATTACTTGGTTTCAACACAGTTTCCGCCACAGCTGTCCTCAAAAGAGAAGAGTAAGATCGTGAGGAAAAGTGGCCCATTCACCTGGATTGGGGGAAATCTTTTTAAACTTGGCCCAGATCAGATTTTCAGGCGATGTGTCAGGGAGGAGGAAGTTTTTGACATTCTCCTAACCTGTCATGATGGGCCCTTTGGGGGCCATTTTGTAGCAAAGAGGACTGCCTTCAAAATTCTGCAAGCTGGTTACTATTGGCCTACTCTTCATCAAGATGTCAGAAGATATATCAGCCAATGTGACCGATGTCAGAGGATGGGGAAACCTACTCCAAGGGATGAGATGCCCCGGTAACCTCAAGTGACTTTCGAACCATTTGAGAAGTGGGGCATGGACTTTGTGGGTCCTATTAGCCCTCCTTCAAGACAGAAATATTACATCATTGTGTGCACTGATTACCTGACAAAATGGACAAAAACAAAGGCGATCAAGGCAGAAATAGAAGAAAAAGTAATTGAGTTTTTGAGGGAGAATATCTTCTACAAGTTTGGTTATCCAAGAGAATTAGTCACAGATCAAGGAAGTCATTTTACATCCAAACTGATTGAAGACTTGCTCACACATCACAAAATTAAGCACAGGACTTCCACCCCTTATCATCCGCAGCAAATGGACAGGTCGAAGTCACTAATAGAGCTTTGGAAGGGATTTTGACCAAGGTAGTGAGCAGCAGCAGAAAAGATTGGGCAGATCAATTGGTTGAGGCCACCTGGGCCTATAACACCACATGGAAAACCACCACAGGGTTCACACCCTATGAGCTGGTCTATGGGAAGAAAGTTCTATTGTCAATAGATCTCAAATATAACACATTAAGGATGGCAGCTTAGTTGGACCTAGATCTCAGCCATGCACAAAAGGAAAGGTTACTTCAGCTAAATGGATTGGATGAGCAGAGATTGCAGGCCCTTCTCCACTCAGAGGTAGTCCAACTTCAAAGAAAAATATGGCATGACAGACACCTCAAAGAAAAACAATTCCAGGAAGGAGATTGGGCACTGCTGTATGATTCAAGATATAAAGATTTCAAGGGCAAACTGAGGACAAGATGGCTAGGACCATACACAGTAGAAAAATGTAATGAAAATGGTTCAGTCCTGATCTGGACCATCGATGAAGAAGCCATCCCCATGCTTGTCAATGGGCATAAGTTGAAGATCTATAGGAAGCCCATTTCCAAGTAGGAATTCATTGAGAATCGGAGTAAAACAGTGTTGGTAGTGGAGCAGGTCTCTGCCTCCACACCACCCACACCCTAAACAAAAAAAAAAAAAAACAAACAAACAAAACAAACAAAACAAAAAAAAAAGAATAAAAGATCCCTGGGTGAAAACCTCTTGGAGGTGCCCAGGACAGGCAGTGAGGGTGAAAACCTCCCGGAGGCACCCCAGCTGTCTCATTAAAAAAAAAAAGGAAAAAGAAAAGGATGAAAAGAAAAAAAAACAGAAAAAACTAACTTCTTTTGAATGCATTGCAGATTGCAAGAGGGTCACACAAGAAAAAAGGACATGGCCAGGCTGAATATACCCTTGACAGCTCATTTCTCCATTGCCATTGTCTTTCCCCGGGATTTAGTCTCGCTTGTTCTAGAAATTTTGCATCCTACAGGAGACTCTATGCATTCTACAGGAGGCTCCTGTAGAAACCACTGAGAGCTCAAAATCAAGTTCAGGAAAGATTTCGAGGGC
Source organism: Pinus tabuliformis (assembly GCA_031772625.1). Lineage (NCBI taxonomy): Eukaryota > Viridiplantae > Streptophyta > Pinopsida > Pinales > Pinaceae > Pinus > Pinus tabuliformis. The sequence goes on along the minus strand of CM062809.1, from coordinate 471,097,906 downwards.
TAGGAATTTGTCTAGAAGGCCTGTGGACCTCTCTGCCACCATTCATCCTCCTAACTCTCCATTCCATCCATGCACCACCACATTTCCACTCGTTTTTCCTTCCCTGCACAGAAACACAGAAATTTTGTTTCTTTCATTTAAAAAAAAAAAAAAAAAAAATATGAATAAAACAGCAGCATTCTTCACTTGTCTCTTACATGATGTATTTCAGCTATTTTTCCTTTCCTTCAGCACCTTCCTTAGCTATCTCTTTAGTCCCTGCTCAAGCATCAGCCAGAAATTTTAGAGGGAGAAGCAGCTACAGGAAATCCTGCAGGATTCCTGTAACAGCTGATCCCTTTAAAAAAACAAGCTCCAGAGGCAGGGTCAGTGCAGCCAAGATGTATGCAACGTGCAAGGAGCAGTGCTTGATCAAAAATCACCAGCATAAGCCACCAGTTCAAAGGCCACGAGCACCAGCAGCAGCAGCAATAAAAAACAAAGTGCCAAAGTCTGAGCATGCAGAGCACGGTAGCGACTAACAAGTAAGTGGCTAAACCCATTCCTCTGTTGCATGAATATTATTTAGGAACTGCATGAACCATTGAGATGGTCGTGATTAAACGAAATCAGTGGCCAGCTAACTGGCCACCCTCATTCAGTTCAAACAAGCCTCGTCCAATTCAAACAATAGTTCAGAAGGTGCAGTCAGCACATGTGGTCCATCAACTCGGGAAGAAAAACTCAGAACCGGTAGTGGTGGCAGCGTATAACGGGAATGATGGAAGTGATGGCGGGCAGGCGACATGAAATACCATAATGGCACTGGAGTAGGACCAATAGTCCGGATGGGAATAACGTACCCTTCCTACCACCTCACCTCGTCACCATAGGTCACGCCATCAGCTTAAGTACACTGCGGTAGAAGCCTTCACTACCTTTTGTTTTCATTGGCATCGACGAGTTTTCGGCTGCAACAACTCACCTACCACCTTTAGAACATTGAAACAGTCGCTCTCTACTAGTTTTCAAAACCCTCCCGCTTATCGGGCTCTACAGGAGCATTATTGCATTCTACAGGAGTGGAAACACAGTCTACAGGAGCCTTTCTACAGGAAGGCCAGAGAGCAGCTCTGCAGAGGGAAAATTTGAAATTTTTGCCAAATTCGAGCTCGAAAAGAGGTAGGCTCAGAAACCCACTCTGCATGTGATATATCTACACAAGGTGGTGGGATTAGAAGCAAAGTACTGGGTTGAAAAAGGAAGGGAAAGTGAACACAAAAGTCTGCCTGTGTTTTTTTGAATTATATACAGTCTCTCCATTTTACTCTCTGCACTAAAAGTCTGTCTTTTTCTTCCCTGTATTCTCCTGTAAAAAAGGGATGCAACCATAGAAAATCAAGCCTGTGAAAAAACGAATTTGCATTGGGAAGTCTGTTTACTCTGTGAGAAAGAAAAACATTGTTTTATATACTCTCTGTTCTGTCAAAATATTGATTTCCTCCAAAAGCCCGAGAAGTAAATTCAGGTTGAGAATAGGGTTTGAAGGGAGGGAAAATTGCAAATTGATGTTGTGAAAAAAAGAAGAACACGAAAAATTCCCTCTCTGGTTCCAGAAAGACAAACCTCAGCTATTCCTCTGTTTCCGGTTTTGAAAGTTTGTTGCCTTCCTCCTCACTTGAGAATTTCCAGCAGTCACTAAACATCATGACGGGGGGTTTTATGAGAAAGGAGCCTTTGAACTCCAACAAATTACATGAACACCCAGAAGTGGTAGCCCTCTTTACCAGGGCAAATTGGATGCCTTTCTTTGAGAGAATTCATGGGTATGATGAGGAAGTGACAGAGGAATTTTTAATGTCTTTAAGACCCCATTCAAAAACCCATGCTATAGTTAGTTTCAGGGGTCTGACCATAGAGCTTACACCAGAATTTATCAGCAGAATCACAAGACTTCCACTTGGGCTCCCCTAGAGCAAAGAAGAAAAACCACTAGGACAGGTTGCTAAAAAGACATTTTTCCAGCCTGATGAACATCCTGTAGAAGATAAGAATGGGATCAGAAGGACAAGTATTCCTCATGCATGGGGTGAGGTCAGCTACCAGATCATGAAATATATCTCCTGTGAAGGAAGATACAGTATAGTCTGTGGTTATCACTTCAGATTATTGCATGAATTAAGATATGGAATGGACCTACCTGCATCTAGAAAACTTAGTCTTCCATATTTTCTCCTCCAATCTTTGATAGAGTGTGGCACCAAATTGAATGCAGGGGTTCCAGACCAACTGGCTGACCATGGGCTCATTAAGTTGTTTGTAGAGGATGCCCTCCACACATACACCATCCCTGTAGCCTAGGAAATTTTCAGGAACATGACTAGAGAAAATGACATAAAAACTCTCACTGATGACCTTAGCCCATCTGGCAATGAAGAGGAGGAGCAAAAAGAGGAACTTGAAAAGGAAATCCATGAGGAAGAACAAAATATTCAAGTAGAAGAGGAAGAAGAGGAAAAACAAAGAGAAGAGGAGAAACATGACACAACCACAGTTGAACCTAAAGCAGAGAAGAAAACAGCATCAAAAGCATAGAAGAGGAAGAGGACAAAAGCTAAGAAGAAGAAGCCCAAGATAGCTCAGAAAAATATTGCCACAAGAAAGGTAGAAACTCAGTAAGAAAAGGAGAAAACACCACCAGAGATAGCAGAAACAAAAGCTGAAACAGTAGACATAGGAACAAGGATAATTTTAGGGGCGAATGTTCGCCCTTTGGCGAAATTAAGGGGTTTTAAATTTTTAGTGGGCGAATATTTTGTATCATAGGACATTTTTACAAATCACCTCAAATAGCCCACCTTATTTTAAGGGAGAGGGTAAAAAAGTTAAATTTAGCCCTTGAAATTAGGACTTACAACCTTCCATTCGCCCATTTTCAAGAATAGGTTTTATTTAAGTGAATCCATTCGCCCATTTTCAAGAATAGGTTTTATTTAAGTGAATCCTATGGGCCAAATACCATATTTATAAAAGAGGTATGGTAAATTAATAAAAATATAAATAAATGAGAGGTATGGTAAATAAATAAAACTTTTTTTTATATTTACTCCATAAGTCACCTTATATACATGTAAGGGTGTAAACAAATAAAAATATAAGTAAAGTGGAGGTATGGTAAATAAATAAAACGTCTTTTTATACTTACTCAAAAGGTATGGTAAATAAATAAAAATATAAATAAACTAGACGTATCGTAAATAAATAAAACCTCTTTTTATATTTAGTCCATAACCCTCGTTCTATTTATGAAGGCTCAAGAAAGAGGTTTTATTTAAGTGAATCCTATGGGCCAAATACCATATTTGTAAAAGAGGTATGGTAAATTAATAAAAATATAAATAAACGAGAGGTATGGTAAACAAATAAAACATTTTTTTATATTTACTCCATAAGTCACCTTATATTTACGAACACTCAAAAATTGGGTTCTATTTAGGTGAAACCTATGGCCAAAATACTATGGGACAAATACCATGGACTAGATTGTTATTAATACCATGCAAAAAACCATTATTAACCCTAATATTAGAATTAATAAAAATAAAAATGGCACATGGTATTGACCCATGGTGTTCACCAAAATGGCACATGGTATTGACCCATGGTATTCACCTGGAATGTAGCCTATTTAAATGGGGGACTTAAACCAGCATGTAGCCTATGCTAAGATTCACTAGGACTTTACAAAGTTTTATTATTTAGTGAAAGACTCACCAAGATCTTACAAGATTTTATAATTGAGTAAAATATTCGCCATGCCTGGTGAGAGATTCGCCAAAAAATTATATATACATATTATATTATTGATAAAATCGCCTTCCATTTTTCCTATATACCATGGAGATTCGCCCATTTATTATATTTATAAATTTAGGGGGGGGTTCTTAAAATTTTCCCTGCATAGGAAAAACTGCAGAGGATGAAGAAGAAAAACAGTAAGAAGAAGTGTCCCCTGAGACACTAGCAAGGGAAGCAGCAGTTGTTCTTGCTGCACTTAGCACTCTAGCTAAGCAAAAAGGAAAAAGAAAAAGACAAACATCTATGTATTTCAAAGCTCGGAGGAGCACCAGAATCAACGTGGGAAAGCCCCAGCCACCTTCGAAAGAACCCATTATCATTGAGGATGCACCTACTGTAGCAAAGGAGGAATCTTCCTCCAAAATCTCCATCACCTACGAGAGAGGGAGTCCTAAGACCTCCACCTGGAAGGAAAGGATCAAATTAATTTACTCTAAAGCAGTCCTACAGGAGGCACAAACCTCTCTACAGGAGACACTGGCCAAGCTCAAAGAAACTGAAAAACTGGAAAGGAAGGCAGAGGAACAATCCCAAGAGGATGGTAAGGCAAAAGAGATACCAGAGCCTGGACCTCAGCCTAACTTAGGCTCCTACTACAACCTTCTAGAAGGTGGGAAGATCATCCCACAAAAATTCGCAGTGCCGCTTTTATTTGAACTAGAAAAGGAAAGAGTCAGGACCCACACCTGGATGCAGATTGCAAAATCTAAAGGAGTCAAAGATATAGGGCACATGGAAAACAAGTTGAGAGAGATGAGCAGAGAATTGAGCATGGTAAGGCACACAGAGAGCATCAGAAGAGCTCAACTGCAGGAAGAAAATGAATTGTTGAAAAAGCAGCTACAAGAAAGGGAACCTCAAGGAGGAAATAAGCTGTCAATCTTGGAAGGACAGCAACAAAAAGAGGGACCCCAGGCAGATAGTGAGGCAGCAGAGAAACAGCAACAAGAAGAAGAACCACAGATAGATAGTGAGACACTGATGAAACAACAGCAAGAAAAAGAATCCCAAGCAGCAACTGAAGTGTTGATTTTGAAAAGGCAGCTGCAAGAAAAGGAAGCCTAGTTAGCCTGCATGGCCAGCTGGGCAATGGAGGCATTGCAGTGCAGACAGCCAGCTAAATCATATGCACTGTATCTCAAAGATCAGTGGCTCCAATTCCAGATTAAGACACTGGCCCAGAGGGGCACAATACCATTTCAAGATTATGGCCAATTTATGCATTTATGTGATCATAGTTTAGCCGAGGATAAAGAAAAGCTAGTAGAATTTTACCTACACAACATGGCACTTCCTGACATGAATTTATGGGATCCAAATGTTGCATTGGGAGACTTACAGCTAATGGCTATGGCTTCTTGGATGAGCCATGAAGAAAAGAGGGCAGTGGAAATTCAGAAAATAATGGCAAAAGAGCTAAGTGAGCCCCTGATGATAAGGGCAAAACCAGCAGAACCCTTGGCTCTCATCTATGCCCACCAACACCTTGCAGCCAATCCTCAAGTTCTCCCTGATTATGTTGACAAGCAAGTACAGGCTATTGCTCATTTCAAAGATATAGAGAGATTGTTTGGCGATGACTACCTTCATGCCTGCATGAGAAGATGGAATACATTGCCGCATAGCCTAAGGATCAGGGAGTATCACTCCCCAAACAGGATGAGGGAAGCCATGAGAAGAGTGCCCCTGTATAAGCACTCAATGCAAAATTTGAAAGCCAACTAGATTGGGCTTAAACTCAATCCTCCACTGCTGCTAGGACTGTTGGAAGGAGTTAAGGAGGAGGAAGAACAGAAACAATGGGAAGAAGTGGACAGGAAAGCAGGTTTCCATGATAGAGAGGAAGACATCACATCAAAGGCTTGGGATGTCAAGGAATCTATCAGAGCTATTAAAGATGAAGAGCTAGATTAGTTGCTCAGAGGATGAGCAACCCATTCAGCAAGGGGGTGATGATGAGCCCCAGAAATGGGTAACTATATGGGCTCATTCTACCTCTTATTTCGATTTAATCCACCATTCTCATTAGTTTGTTGCATGTTTTTTAATATATTTATGCTAATAGAGTGAATTGGGTTAGTCACTTTGCCATGTAGTCTAATGAGTGTTTATTGCATATTTTTTGGACAATTTTGGACAAAAACAAGGAATTTATGAGCACATGGCAGCCAAAACTCGAGGAAAACAGGGAAGAGGCCTTGTAGGAGGGGTGTCTTCTTCATTAGTGACCCCTTTCCTTGAATCCTCCATCAAAAGCTCGGAGTACAAAGGCCCACATTGATGATTCCAAGGGGCAGCCGAGCAAGTCAAGTAGGACTATTGTTATCTTCAGTTCTAGGAAGCCGAGTTCCTTGATTTTAGGAGGACTGTTGGAAGTCCCCATTGGTATAAATAATAAGGCTTTGAGCCTCAGAAGGTTAGCTAGTTCTTAGTATATTTTCGCACTTTTGTGCAGCATTGTGCTCAACTCATTTTCGAGCTCTTTTTGAGAACAATTTATGTGATGTAACTGTTATTTTTGATAATGAAGATGAAATAGGTTATGAGCCAGCACTGATCTCTTTCATAGAGCTAAAGCTCTTGGGTTAGGGCCCAACCCAAGCTACCCAGCACCTCCTTTATGTACTTATATGTTTTTTTTTCCATTCATGAGTTAATTTCTGTTGCATATACTCATTTTACTTCATTAGATTAGGTTGCTTTTGATGGTTAGAATAGTTTTTTTTGTTTCAAGTTGTTTAAGTAAGTTGTTGTAGTGATAGAAAAATATCCAAAAAGGCCAACAGCAGGTCTTGATCTCCTTTCTCCCTTCTTGGGACTATGATTTGAGGTCAAGGCACTATTGTCGCCACCAAAAACACAGTTTTTGCTCTTCCATGCAACTGCTAGTGTGATACTTTGATTTGGAAAAGTTGATATTGGTTCAGATTCAATTACTTATATCATTTCATGTCCTTTTTCCATAGTTCTCTCGCATGCTTTTATGTTCATAAGGTATTGTTCAGCATTTTCCAGTTGTAGGTCAGGAATTAGGTCAAGCTAGACAAAACTCTGTTTTTTAGTTCTTGCTTTGGTCAGTTTTGAGAAGTAAATGTGCAGATCTCTTGCAGGACATCCCAACTCATCATTCCTCCATAAAATAGCTAGCACTAGCTCACTTCTTATAGATCTCCTAGCTCATTCGCCACATTTCGCCAATCTGCCCTAATTTCTATGTTGTTTTTCCATAAAGCTGCTTTCTTGCCATTTGAAAAAATCCAACCATCTCCTTCGTCCCTAATCTTCCTTGACAAGTTCTAGACCCATCAACACCTTCATCTAGCCTTCATTTCCCCTTTCCCATCATTTTTCCACCTTCAAACCTCCAAAAACCACTTTCGGCCTCCTCCTGTAGATCCTCCTGTAGATCCCCTGCAACCTCCTGTAGAATTTCCTGTGAGTGACTTTTCAAAGTCTGATCGTAATGGAAGTCTTCATAAGGGTACTAGGGGCTTCTTAGGACATCCCCACACCTTCTCCACCTTCTACAAAATCCAACTCCATCTTCCTTTGCCACCAAACCTCTGCACAGTCACAACCAGTCAAATTACAAGCATAATAATTCCACGTAAAAATACTCAAAAGTACAAAAAGATGATTTCTTCTCATTCCTCTTCAGAAGTAGCTTGAATAAATACAATTTACCTTTTTAGTAGTCAATGGCACTCACTTCATTAGTTTCCATCTCTTTTCTTGCAAAAATAGGGATAGTGGGTAAACTAGGGTTTGCGTTTCATTCCAGTTTTCCTTCTCTTTCTGCAAGTAGAATAGCCCCTGTAGAGTTAGTTTTGTTCCATCACAGTAAAAGCCTCTTCTGAGAACTCATAGAAGTTGGCTTAAGCTCCTAGCGAACTTGTGCCAGCTGATCAAGTGACAGCCTACAGTAAGAGCTAGTACTTGTGCATACAGCACCCTCGCTTCCAAGTTTGTTACGAACTACCGAGTTGATAAAATTAAAGAAGGAAGCTCCAGTAGTTGTAGCATTATTGCTGCAATACTGGAGTCCACCACCTGTGTATATACTTGTTTATCGTTGAATGTATTTTACACAGAGACATCACGCTAAAACACTTAGCAGATTTGGGAAAGTGGACTTGAAATTTTATGCACAGGAGTGTTGAGTCCTATCGGTTCTGGCACATATTATCGCATCGCTATAAGGGAGTGGTCTACGTTAAGGTCTAGACTTGAACCTTTGCGATTTTTTATTACCGATGTATATCGCATCCGAACTTCGGGAGCGGGAGTTATAAAGTGCTAAGTGGCCCATTGCAATCGTCGATAGCGATCAGCGATATCGCATCAGACCTCCGCCAAGGGCAAGCGCCGATTGCGATGAATGTTGCGGACCCGATGCAACATTACAATTTAATTAATGCTATATCATGTTTACCATGTCGGAAGTGACCATTGCAAGTCATAAAGGTATGGCGCGACATGCTGCAGCTGCTGATTGTGATTTCACTGTGGACCCGATGCAGTATAGATGTGGGAGTAATATTTTTTGAAGTCCACCCTTAGCGCTTCGCTCGTGGTTTTTCATATATTTCCTGTGTATTTAAACATTTTTATTGCGTGTGGTTTTTAGGCCAAAAGCCTATAATAACGCTCACAATAGTTCAGGAGGCCTGGATGATAGTTCAGTAGGCTAAATCAAGCCGATTACGATTGCGATTGGGATGTGGCACATCCGCTAAACAAAACTGTCTCTGTGTATGCCTATTATCATTGGAAAAATAGGGCTCTGTTAAAGTTTGAACAGGTAGCAGGTTTGCTCTGTGTGTTTGGTCCTCTCTCGTGAATGAATGCGTCATGTGAGAACGAAGAGATAGAGGAAGCTATAGCGACCAAGAAGCCAGGAAGCCGAAGGGTAAGCCAGCACAGAGGGAGTTGAAGCGAGTGTTGAGGAAGCCAAAGAGCCAGCAAAAAGAGGAAACCGAGAGTCATAGGAATCAGGAGGGTATACAACAAAAAAAACAGAGAATAAGGGGTGTTAGGAGTAGCAGTTGTGTTGTTAAAAATAAGCTGGAGGAATCAGAGGCAGCAGCAAGGTCCAACAGAACCAAAAAAAAGGGCCGAAGGACCAATAGGATAGGAGGCATTTGAAGGGTGAGATTCTCAGCTAATTGTGTTACCCTGTGAAAGAATTAATCAGGTATACAATGCAGTCTAAAGTATAATTCTGTGATGTAATGAATAGAGTTTTATCTAACATTGTTTGAAGGCAGAAGTAGCCAGCAGAGAAACAATCATGTTGAAGCATTCACTGTGACAATAAGAACATATGCTTGAACAGAAAGTAGGTTCTTATGCAGAGTTTAGTGCAGCTATAGTGGACTCACTAAAGCTGTGTGGAGATATGATCAGAGGTCAGCTATTGGAGACTCTGTGTGGACTGTATGAAGAGTTGTAAAGACTCCTTCATGAGAAGACTGGTTGTCATTGATGCTATAGCATGGAGACTACAGTGAAGCTGTAAATAGACAGAACTCAGTAATGAAGAGTTCTGAGAGCATAACATTACTATCAAATGTGCCTTGACAAGATTGGGTTGGAGCCCTTGGGTTGGACATAAAAATAACCATTTTTAACATAAATATAACTAAAATACTATACGTTTTGATAATTTTTTGCTAGAATTGACATGTCAAAATCACAATTTTTATACGATAATTTTAACTAAAAATGGTTAAACAATATCTTTTTCTATGAATTTCATGTCAAAAAAAATAATAAAAATCACTTTTTTTTCAAAAAATAATGATTAACTTAAAAATCAATGCAAAAATCACATATTACCAATATTGAATGTATAACAACCCTAATTGAGTGTTTATTCTTCTCATAAAATGTCAAAGTCAAAACATTGCAAAGCTTGATTTACAAGCATAACTTAAATTTAATCAACAATGTCACGTAATCCAAACTCTTCGTCCTCTAGAGTTTCATCATTGTCTTCTTCCACAATATTTTCTGTTTCATTTTGTTCATTTTCCTCTTCTAATGGGTCTTTGATGTCTGCGAATCTCCCAATGTATGTCTTTCCAAACATTCCATGTAATGGTGGTTGGGGTTCCTTTACCTTTTTTGCCACACATGATTCACTAAAGTCCCCTTTTTTCAACCCAATTTCTTGCATTGCATCTGGAAGAAATTGAAGAGCATTAATTCTTTGCTGAATGAAATTGCACTATACTGGATCTTTTTCAATTGCAATGCAATTTCTTCCTTTTTGAAGGCAACATGCTAGTGTTGTACCTAATTATCAAGCACAAAAGAAATAATGAACTAAATTAGTACAATGACATATTAATTAAAAAAATAACATATTGAAATTCAATTCCATATAATAAAACTTACCTGAGCCAGAAAATAAATCCAGAACCCAATCTCCTTCATTTGAACAAATGTCTATAAGATAGTTAATCAATAATTGTGGTTTTTGATAAATGTTAACTATCTCTCCTTTTGCTTCTTTGTCTTCATATGTTAGTTTTCTCACAACAGCATCATAAGTCAGTATTTGGCTATGACTCTTTCTGTCTACCCGATTAAAAATCATAAACATATGGCTATCATCTTTTTCCCAACTATCAATATGAATGAACTCACAATCATTTATAAATTGTTGATCTTCATTGTGAAGAAGATTTGACTTTTCCCTATAACATGAAATAGTAAAAGTTCAATTAACTTGTACATAAATAAATTTTTCAACATTAATCAAATATACATTTTAAACGTCTTACCATGTAAGTTGTATCCTTGAATTTGTTTCCCCTTGAAGCTTGACAATATCATTGCCAATTGTGTGTCTGAATGAAATGTCACAAATCTCCATAATGGTGATGACGTGACTTCTACAAATCCCGCAACCACTTTACTAAAATCTTGATAAGTATAAGGGTCACTATCATATTCAATGTTTGGAATATTGAAACCATGGGGAATATCTGCAATGACTAGGGCATAATCCCTTTTAGGTATGAGTTTAGCAATGTCTTCACAGTCGCCTTGTATTACTTGATATTGAATAGTGTCTAGCCCATTCCAAATGAAATGATTAAGAGTTGGATCAAGTTGAACATCCTTAATACGTTGCTTCCTCAGTCTTTCGATCTTTATTTTTCAATAAAGCTTTTGAAACTATCTGGCACTCCATTATCATCCTTCCTCATATTTTATAAAATAAACAAATATATGTGTAAGTTATAAATTAAAAATAGTACACAGGTGAATAAAAATGAATGTATAAATCAAGATACCTTTTTAAATGCAAGATAAAAAGATTTTAATGTTGATGTAGAACTTGAATCTGGATAGTTGCGTACAACATCATCCCAACTATCTTCATTCAACAATCTAACCATTTGTTCTTGAATTTTCATATAAACTTTGTGATTGCATAGATAAAATAACAAAAAGTTTAAATAATGATATGTATAACAAATACTACCAAGAACAACATGTTTTATTTAAAATATAATTATAATCTAGAAATAAATAAAAATATTTCAACAAACTTACTTTTGAAATTCTTCAGACATTTCCTCCAATGATAATTCCCCTGACCTCACACAAGATAATATTGTTTTGACAATTTTTTCATCTTTCACTTCTTGCATCGCCCTCCAAGGTGTGATAGTCATATCATCTGGAAGATGCTTCATTTCAAGAGCTAATTTACTGTTGCCACATATCAATGGCTTAGACTTTTTGACCTTCTAGTTTTTAATGGCAATGTCTTCCCACATGCTAAAAATCTCATCAATCAACCTCCAAACATCTCCAGTTCTAAATGCCAATTGGAAAATGTTATCAACACCTCTGAATAAATCACTATGTTTGCTGCCTTTTCCACCTTTTGAATTGGTTTTCTCTTCAATTTGACATCCTATTTCCATACAACATTCCTTTTGGAAATTTGCAGTAACATTTGTCCTATCCCCACCACATTTTTCTTCAAATTCACTATGAATAAATCTAACCATTTGGATGAAAGTCATAGACATCCTATATTCATTATCTGAATTATGATCCCATGCCACTAACTTTTCTTCTGTATCAGATAAACCAGCGTAAATGATACATTTCATTGTTTCAAAATGTGGGTTATTAGGATATTCCTCCATCAATTGTCTTTGAGCTTCTACAGAATGGTTCCCCCCAAGCACATAATAATTGTATTCAAAACATTTTGACTTATCAAATGCTTCTTTGTTGGGAACTTGAAGTGGATCAACAAGAAGCACATAACTAACCACATGAGCATATGGATTGTACCTCATCAATGTCTTCAAGTTGTGAACATGCAGATGATGTGGCTTTCTAACTTGATATTGACATTGTCCTTCACTTGCTTTATAGGTTTACTTGACATCAAGCTGAAATGTGCGACCACCATCAATTAAGTTTCTCTTTGTCAAATTCTCTCGAATGACATTTTATTTTGTTTTGATAATGCCATCTTCTAAATTAGCTCCTGGTGTAATGATTTATCTGCTTTCTTTTGAAGTTTCACTAGGTTCTTGACTGTTGGTATTTTGTTACTTTTGGATTTTTATGGCTCTTCTCAGTTCCAATGTCATCTTAAGTAATGACAAAATATGTTTCATTGTCAATTTCAACTTCATCGTTCTCAAAAGTGACTTGTTTACCCTTGCTAGATTTATCCACCAGAGACCTTTTTTTCTGATTCTTTGGATGTAGTTTTGTAGCATTATCAATTACTTCATTTTGCCTATTTTCCATATCTTCTTCTAACACTGAGTAAAAATTGTTGACAACTTTCATGATATCATGCTCAATGAAATGAATGCCTCCCAACCTAATTGAACAACTTTCAATGAAATTCTGCCAAACAAAATATCATATGTCAATAAAAAACAAAGTTAAAAAATATAGCGAGACACTTTCAAAAACGCAAAATACAAATATAAATAACAATACTTACGATGTTTTGTGTCATCTCATTTACGATTTGACTACACAACTTTGTAGATACCTCTCTCGTGTCATACAATGAATATGATAGTTGGTATTTAACCCTTTCATGTGACTTGAGAGCTTTTGTAAGTACGTAAACAACTTCAGTGTTCGATACCGAACACATATCTACGACTCTTCCCATCACCTCAAAAATTCCATTATCATTCGGTATATCGATATATAGATATATATTCACATTTTTTCTTTCTCTTTCTTTCACATACCACATTCTTGATGGAAATTTCACCTCTTTCGAATTCTTCCAATCTGAAATCATCTTCTTATCACTTGAGGCACTTGAAAGATTTGTAGTCATGAGCTCAGGTGGAGTTCGTTCACCAATGTTTCTTTTAGATGCACCTTTAAGAGTCTTTGGTCCAGAAAGATTCACTGAAATTCTCTTTGATGCCATTTTCCTGAAAAATAGAAACACATAAATCAGTAAATAATAAAAACATATTAACTTAAATTAACAATGAAAATATATCATAAATTTTAATCAACAATCGCCCCACCCACCACCCCTCACATTCCAAAAGGGCATGCATTAACATTCTAGTGTAAAAAAAGTAAATCACGAATAAAACATTTTGCTCAGGCGCCCTCACCCAACCCCTCCCGCACAGCACGGGCGCCCTCACCCACCCACTCCCCCCAAGCATCCCAACCCCCCGGCGGCCCGGGCACCCTCACCCGCCCCACCGCCCGGGCGCCCCGGCCCAACCCCCCCAACCCTCCCCAGCCCGGGCGCCCTCACCCACCCGCCCCAACCCCCCCTAACCCCCCCCACCTGCCTGCTCGGCCAGCCCGGGCGCCCGCACCCACCCGCCCGCCCGCTCGGCCCGGGCGCCCGCCCCACCCCTCCGGGCGCCCTCACCCGCCACCCCGCCCGGCGCCCTCACCCACCCGCCCGCCGCACCCCTCGCGACGCCCTCACCCACCCGCCCCACCCCTCCAGGCGCCCTCACCCACCCGCCCACCTCACCCCTCACCCGCCCGCCCCACCCCTCCCGACGCCCTCACCCGCCCGCCCCACCCCTCTCGGCGCCCTCCCTTCCCCCCCTTCACCCGCTTGCCCGCTCGGCCCGGGCGCCCTCACCCGCCACCCCTCCAGGCGCCCTCACCCGCCACCCCTCCAGGCGCCCTCGCCCGCCCCACCCGTCCCAGCGCCCTCCCTACCCCCCCTCACTCGCCCGCCCCAACCCTCCAGCCGCCCCCACCCCTCCCGGCGCCCTCACCTGCCCGCCCCACCCCTCCGGGCGCCCTCCCTACACCCCCCCCCCACCCGCCTGCCTGCCCGCCGGCCCAGGCACCCTCACCCGCCACCCCTCTGGGCGCCCTCGTCCGCCCACCCGCCCGGCCCACCCCTCCAGGTGCCCTCACCCGCCCCCCCGCCCGCCCGCCCCACCAACCCCCCGCCGCCCGGGCGCCCACCCACCCTCCCTCCGCCCAGGTGCCCCACCCACCCTCCCTCCGCCCCGCCACCCAGGTCGCCCGCGCCCCCGCCCGGCAGGCGGCAGGGTGATTCCCGGAGAATCACCCTACCACCTACCGGGTAGGGGCGTGGGCGGCCCGGGTGGCGCCTGCACGAGGGCGCCTCGTGCAGGCGCCACCCAGGCTGCCCGCGCTCCTGCCCGGCAGGCGGTAAGGCAATTCCCGGAATCGCCCTGCCGCCTGCTGGGCAAGGGTGCGGGCGGCCCAGGTGGCACCTGCACAAGGCGCCCTCATGCAAGCGCCACCCGGGTCGCTCGCGCCCCCGCCCGGCAGGCGGGAATCGCCCTGCCACCTGCCGGGCGGGGGTGTGGGTAGCCCGGGTGGTGCCTGCACGAGGCACCCTCGTGCAGGCGCCACCTGGGCCACCCGCGCCCTCGCCCGGCAGGCGAGAATCACCATGTCGCCTGCCGGGCGGGGGCGAGGGCGGCCCGAGTGGCGCCTGCACGAGAGGGCGTGTCACGCCCCTACACCTGCGGTAGTCTTCCAACCGCTTGTAGCAAGGTGCGGCACCACCGAATGTTTTCTTTTCACCAATACTAACATTCATGGACTACGCCTACTTTCACTTTAACATTACTTAGCTTGTGTTTCGCAACCAAGTAAACATGCAATTATCCTTTATACTTAATGAAGCCCATACTCATTCATTATCCATAGCAATTATAACAAGAACATCAACAATTGCAACAGTATAAAGGGGAGGGGCAACTCCCCGTAATGTGAGTCTGCCCGACAATATATTAAGAATATCAGTTTACAATATACAAGTGTGTCTTGGCCAAACCAAGTCTCACACTTAACCAAATTTACAAAGAGAGGCAACCTTGCCTTTTACAATCTTGTGCACCTCTTGCACAAAGGGCGGTGCTCACCCGAGCCACCTAGATACCCTTGCCAAGTCCTACACAAAATCTGCACCTTCACCGAACCCCGGGCACACCTTGCCCACACCTTCACCCATCCACCGAGTGCAAATTACTTCTGTGCAACAAATTACTTCTGTGCAACCTCCAAGTTCAGCGCATGAGCTATGCGCTTTACCCCTTGTATTTCTGCGCACTCTAGACTTACGCACTTCCTTAGAGTGAATGCCTGTCGAGTGAATCCAAATGAACCTCAACGCATGTGTGTTTATACACATGTTAGCGTGGAACCACATGTGGGCGGTGGCACTCCAGCTGACCCCCAAACTATGGTTAACACACCCTCACACGCCCCACCGCCCTGGCGCCCTGGCCCAACCCCCACAACAGTCCCCAAACCGGGCACCCTCACCCGCCTGCCCCAACCCTCCCTATACCCCCCCGACCTTCCCGCTCGGCCGGCCCGGGCACCCTCACCCACCCGCCCACCCACTCGGCCCGGGCGCCCTCACCCGCCACCCCTCCGGGTGCCCTCGCCCGCCCGCCCGCCCCACCCCTCTGGGGGCCCTCACCCGCCCCCCCGCCCGGCGCCCTCACCCACCCGCCCGCCGCACCCCTCGCGACGCCCTCACCCGCCCGCCCCACCCCTCCAGGTGCCCTCACCCGCCCGCCCGCCCCACCCCTCCTGGCGCCATCACCTGCCCGCCCCACCCCTCCCGGCGCCCTCCCTACCCCCCCCTCACCCGCCCGCCCGCTCGGCCCGAGCGCCCTCACCTGCCACCCCTCCGGGCGCCCTCGCCCGCCCCACCCGTCCCAGCGCCCTTGCTACCCCCCCCCCCCCCCCACCCGCCCGCCCCAACCCTCCCGCCGCCCCCACCCCTCCCAGGGCCCTCACCTGCCCGCCCCACCCCTCCGGGCGCCCTCCCTACCCCCCTCCCCACCCGCCTGCCCGCCCGCCAGCCCGGGCGCCCTCACCCGCCACCCCTCCGGGCGCCCTCGCCCGCCCACCCGCCCAACCCACCCCTCCGGGCGCCCTCACCCGCCCCCCCGCTAGGCGCCCTCACCCACCCGCCCGCCCCACCCCAACCCCCCTCCGCCCGGGCGCCCACCCACCCTCCCTCCGCCCGGGCGCCCCACCCACCCTCCCTTGGCCCCGCCACCTGGGTCGCCCGCGCCCCCGCCCGGCAGGCGGCAGGGCGATTCCCGGAGAATCGCCCTGCCACCTACCAGGCAGGGGCGCGGGCGGCCCGGGTGGCGCCTGCATGAGGGCGCCTCGTGCAGGCGCCACCCGGGCTGCCTGCGCCCCCGCCCGGCAGGCGGCAAGGCAATTCCCGGAATCGCCCTGCCGCCTACCGGGCAGGGGTGCGGGCGGCCCAGGTGGCGCCTGCACGAGGCGCCCTCGTGCAAGCGCTACCCGGGTCGCCCGCGCCCCCGCCCGGCAGGCGAGAATCGCCCTGCCACCTGCTAGGCGGGGGCGCAGGCAGCCCGGGTGGCGCCTGCACGAGGCACCCTCGTGCAGGCGCCACCTGGGTCGCCCGCGCCCTCGCCCAGCAGGCGGAAATCACCGTGCTGCCTGCCGGGCGGGGGCGAGGGCAGCCCGGGTGGCACCTGCACGAGAGGGCGTGTCACGCCCCTACACCTACGGTAGTCTTCCAACCGCTTATAGCGAGGTGCGGCACCACCGAACGCTTTCTTTTCACCAATACTCACCTTCGTGGACTACGCCTAATTCACTTGTCCTTACTTAGTTTGTTTTTCACAACCAAGTAAAATGCAATTAGCCTTTATACTTAATGAAGCCCATACTCATTCATTATCATCATGCAATTAACCAAGAACAATAACAATTGCACACAAGTATAAAGGGGAGGGGCAACTCCCGAACAAGTCTGCCCAACAATATATTATAATCAGTGTTTCTTCAATAATACAATCATCAAGTATACTTGGCAAAACTCCAAGTCTATACTTAGAATAATTACAATACAGGCTTAAACTGCCTTACAACATCAATGCCAACCTTACACGGTAGGAGGGTGCTCACCTGAGACACCTAGAACTCCCCCTTAGATTCTGCATGATTCCGCACTTATACCGCACCCTGAACGACCTACGACTGACCTCCGGTAAACTGGCGCACCTTCACCGTGGAGCGCATGAGCTATGTGCACTCCAACCTTTACTGCGCACTTACGTTACCCCTGTACTCTGCGTAGATAGAGATGCGAAGTTCGATGATTGAAATGAGTCCTTGTGCTCCAAATATATACACAAGTCAATGTGTTAACAAGGGGTGCGTACAGCCTTAAGGCTAACCCCCAAGTAATAGTAACATGCCCATTAGACAGCACTTGCAAGTCGGCTTGCAAGTCATTACACCAACGCATATATATATCGTATCCTCTCCAAGTGTTTCGCATATGTTCCAACCTTCGTCGCATTTTTCGTCGCATTAGTCTGCCCGCTCGTCGCACTTCCGCACGCCCGTCGCACTTTCGCACGCCCATCGCACCCACGCGCCCGTCGCACCTGGCACACAACCGACCCATGTTTGCGAAGGCCTTACATCCTCCTCCACCTTAAAT
The DNA here is from genome assembly GCA_031772625.1 of Pinus tabuliformis. NCBI lineage: Eukaryota > Viridiplantae > Streptophyta > Pinopsida > Pinales > Pinaceae > Pinus > Pinus tabuliformis. Next base: position 471,080,100 of record CM062809.1, on the reverse strand, counting down.
CGTTGTCGTCCTCGACAAAATACCATCTCGGTAACCACCCACCAAGATCATCATCATCCATGATATCGACTCCTCTATATAAGGCAAACATCCCTGCAACATATATAGAACTCCATCTCCATCATGTCTCACCTTAGTGACTAACTGCCACCAAGATACCCATACCAAGGTATGTACCTCTACGGTATGTTCTCCATCAGATATCATCTCGATCCATGATCATCGACTCCTCTGCCACAATCTCTACTGCAACATCTCGTGTCGACCCCATCATGTGTCATCATGTGAACCTCTGTCATGATACTCCAACAAAATGTCAACACATTTCTGCACACTTCGTGACCCCATGTCTGAACTAGTTGGGTAGCTAATCCAACCATCACGCTCAATCCATGAGAGTGAACATCCTCATGCCATCATTCGTTGTTCCTCAAACATCTGCCACATCCTCGACTCATCAAGAATCTACCTCCATAATCCATGCTCAGGTCCATGGAAACTCCATCCATCTGCAACATGTCATGATGCTTGATGCCAAGCCATCCCTGCACCATCAGTCATACCTGCTCAAACATGTTTAAGGACTCACTGCCATGAGCAGCTAACAATGAGCCCCATCTTCTTCATCCATCTAAGAAGATGTAGAGGGAGTAGAGCCTGAAGGCTCTCCCTCACTAATCAACTCAATCCATCTATCAGGATCCTCAATCTCCATCCTTTGTAGATATGCATCCCGGTCTTCCTTCTGGACATCCGGCCTCACATATGCCTCCTCATCATCATCATCATCCTCCACCAGCTCTAGCCTTCTTGACAAATCCAAGATGCTATCTGAAAGTGATCTAATGACCAATGACTGCTCGGTAAGCTTTGCCTCAATAGTAGACAATCGCTTATTCACCTTTTCCTTATCTTCCATTTGCATCACTCCCAATTTACAATCAGGCCTTGTCACACCAATGGTTGGAACACCAATGGGTACATCTTCCCTTCCATCATAAATGTAGAGCTTCCTCAAATGTGGAACAACCATAGCCTCAAATTGTTTCATGAATTCCATCCCTAATACAGCTTCATAGTCATCAATCCACACTATAGTGAAGTCCACCTTCCCGGTCCATTCACCAAGTGTAGTGTCCACCCTCTCAGCTATACCAAGAATCTCAATAGGAGGAGAATTCACTGTCTTCATTTGTGCCTTTGTCGGTACAAACTTCAGCCCAACTCTTCTCGCAGTATCTTCACTCATGAAGTTGTGAGAAGCCCCACTATCCACCATAGTGAGTATATCAGCACCTCCAACCTTCATCTAAACATACTCCAATCTGTTCCTTTCAGGATCCCTCCTAGAGACCACCTCCGTAGTAGCAGAAGCACCAAGTATCTGCATCATCCCCATAGAAGAACCTTCATTCTTCGCATCAGATTGTGCAATCGCAGCCACCTTTGGTTTAGAAGGACAATTCTTCACCGTATGTGGTCCAGCACATATCCAACACTTCAAGGGTTTCTTCGTCTTCGAACTATCATCCGATTTCAAAGCAACTTCCTTCTTCTTATCTCTGGGTTTATCAGACTTCTTCTTCCTATCATCAGAAGTCTCATCATAATGCTCCACCAACCTGTCAACAGCAGCAAAAGCTTCTTCAAGTGTCCTAATCTTCTGCCTCTTCACCTCATTGCGTGCCCAAGGCTTCAACCCAATAATGAAGTTGAACACCTTGTCCCTTTCCGCCATGTCAGGAAGTTCCAGAGCTGCACTTGCAAACTCTCGCTGATATGCTTGTAGGCTTCCGATCTGCTTTATGTACTTAATCTTCGTCCTTGCTTCCCATGTTTCATCCTGAGGACTGAAATGAGTCTGCAAAGCCTTCTTCATGTCATCCCACGAAGTGATGTCATCAGCACTACCATTGGCAATCTGATCCAACCTCCTTCGCCACCACATCTTAGCATCCTTTGTTAAGAACTGAGCAGCTACCTTGACCTTTGTCTCATCATCAGATAGACCCAACCGTTCCAAGTATTGCTCCATGTCCCATAGAAAGTTGCCAAGAGTCTTTGCATTCCTTGTGCCATCATAAGATTCTGGTTCCTTGACCTTCACATGAGGTACTCCTCCACCTGAGTTATGCCTCACTGCCTTCTTCAACACCGCTATCTCGTCCTTGGCTTCGTCAAGAGTTTTCTTCAAGTTCACGATCTCTGCAAGACCTTGATCCCTTGCTTCTTCAACCTCTTTGACCCTTACTTCAAGTTGTGTACACATAAGATCAGTGTACTCATACTGTGTTCGGAGTTCATCATGTTGTGTTCGGAGTTCATCGAGCTCTTCCCTTGTCTTCAAGTTGGCCTCTTGTTCTTTAGCAAACAAGTCCATCTTCTTATCCCAAGAAGTCTCCATACTCTCCATCTTTTCCAACACCTTTTCAATGAACCCAATAGTAGTATCCTTCATCACATGACTAGACCCAGCCTGAGATTCGACTGCCATCTCTAACAGCTTCTTTCTCCTTTGCAATCTAGTTTCGACCATCCAACGGCTTCACCAGGTCACCTGCAACTAGAACCAACCCTTGTTCCACTTGTGTGAAACAGTTTCCTTCACCTGCAGTACCTGTCACGAGCAAACCTTGCTCATACCGAGTCTTGAAACTACCTTCAAATGCTTCAACACCTGAACCTGTTCAAGCCTCAATATCACCTGTTATCAACTTCAAACCTTCACGAGCAAACCTTGCTCTGATACCAACTTCACTTCGGTGAAGTTGTGTAGCAGCTTCAACCTTCAATACCCTGAATCAGCTGCTCTGATACCAACTGTCACGCCCCTACACCTGCGGTAGTCTTCCAACCGCTTATAGCGAGGTGCGGCACCACCGAACGCTTTCTTTTCACCAATACTCACCTTCGTGGACTACGCCTAATTCACTTGTCCTTACTTAGTTTGTTTTTCGCAACCAAGTAAAATGCAATTATCCTTTATACTTAATGAAGCCCATACTCATTCATTATCATCATGCAATTAACCAAGAACAATAACAATTGCACACAAGTATAAAGGGGAGGGGCAACTCCTGAACAAGTCTGCCCAACAATATATTATAATCAGTATTTCTTCAATAATAAAATCATCAAGTATACTTGGCAAAACTCCAAGTCTATACTTAGAATAATTACAATACAGGCTTAAACTGCCTTACAACATCAATGCCAACCTTACACGGTAGGAGGGTGCTCACCCGAGACACCTAGAACTCCCCCTTAGATTCTGCACGATTCCGCACTTATACCGCACCCTGAACGACCTACGACTGACCTCCGGTAAACTGGCACACCTTCACCGTGGAGCGCATGAGCTATGCGCACTCCAACCTTTACTGCGCACTTACTTTACCCCTGTACTCTGCGTAGATAGAGATGCGAAGTTCGATGGTTGAAATGAGTCCTTGTGCTCCAAATATATACACAAGTCAATGCGTTAACAAGGGGTGCGTACAGCCTTAAGGCCGACCCCCAAGTAATAGTAACATGCCCATTAGACAGCACTTGCAAGTCGGCTTGCAAGTCATTACACCAACGCATATATATATCGTATCCTCTCCAAGTGTTTCGCATATGTTCCAACCTTCGTCGCATTTTTCGTCGCATTAATCTGCCCGCTCGTCGCACGCCCGTTGCACTTTCGCACACCCGTCGCACCCGGCACACAACCGACCCATGTTTGCGAAGGCCTTACAGGGCGCCTCGTGCAGGCGCAACCCGGGCTGCCCGTGCCCCCGCCCGACAGGCGGCAGGGCGATTCTTGGAATCGCCTTGCCGCCTACTAGGCGAGGGCGCGGGCGGCCCGGGTGGCGCCTGCACGAGACGCCCTCTTGTGCAGGCACCACCCGGGCCGCCCGCGCCCCTGCCCGGTAGGCGGCAAGGCGATTCTCCGGGAATCGCCCTGCCGCCTGCCGGGCGGGGGCACGGGCGACCCGGGTAGCGAGGTCGAGGGAGGGTGGGTGGGGTGCCCGGGCGGAGGGCGGTTGGGGTGGGGCGGGCGAGTGGGTGAGGGCGCCTGGCGAGGGGGCGGGTGAGGGCACCCGGAGGGGTGGGCGGGCGAGGGTGCCCGGAGGGGTGGCAGGTGAGGGTGCCCGGTCCGGCGGGCGGGCGGGCGGGTGGGTGGGGGGGGGGGGGGATAGGGAGGGCGCTCGGAGGGTGGGGCGGGCAGGTGAGGGCGCCGAGAGGGGTGGGGGCGGCGGGAGGGTTGGGGCGGGCGGGTGAGGGGAGGGGGGGTAGGGAGGGCGCTGGGACGGGTGGGGCGGGCGAGGGCGCCCAAAGGGGTGGCGGGTGAGGGCGCCCGAGCCGAGCGGGCGGGCGGGTGAGGGGGGGTAGGGAGGGCGTCGGGAGGGGTGGGGCAGGCCTTGAGGGCGCCGGGCGAGGTGGGGCGGCCCGGCCCTCATGCAAGCGCCACCTGGGTCACCCGCGCCCCCGCCCGGCAGGCGGGAATCGCCCTGCCGCCTGCCGGGCGGGGGCACGGGCAGCCCTGGTGGCGCCTGCATGAGACACCCTCATGCAGGTGCCACCCGAGTCGCCCGCGCCCTCGCCTGGCAGGCAGGAATCACCGTGCCGCCTGCCGGGCGGGGGCAAGGGCGGCCCGGGTGGCACCTGCACGAGGGTGCCTCGTGCAGGCGCCACCCGGGCCGCCCGTGCCCCCACCCGACAGGCGGTAGGGTGATTCTTGGAATCGCCCTGCTGCCTACCAGGCGAGGGCGCAGGCGGCCCGGGTGGCGCCTGCACGAGGCACCTTCTCGTGCAGGTACCACCCGGGCTGCCCGCACCCCCACCCGACAGGCGGCTGGGCGATTCGCCCTGCCACCTGCCGGGCGGGGGTGCGGGCGGCCCGGGTGGCGCTTGCACGAGGAGCCCGAATCGCCCTGTCGCCTGTCGGGCAGGGGCGCGGGCGGCCCGGGTGGCGGGGCGAGGTGGGCAAGCGGACGAGGGCGAGGGCGCCCGGAGGGGTGGCGGGTGAGGGCGCCCGGGCCGGGCGGGCGGGTGAGGGCGCCGGGAGGGCTGGGCCGGGCAGGTGAGGGCGCCGAGAGGGCTGGGGTCGGCGGGTGAGGGCGCCGGGAGGGGCCGGCGTGTGAGGGGGGGTAGGTAGGGTGCCCGGAGGGGTGGGGTGGGCGGGTGAGGGCGTCGGGAGGGGTGCGTGGTGGGTGAGGGCGCCCGGGCTGGGAGGGCGGGAGCGGGGGGGTAGGTAGGGCGCCTAAAGGGGTGGGGTGGGTGGGTGAGGGCGTCCGGACGCGTGGGGCGGGCAGGTGAGGGGGGGGTAGGTAGGGCACCCGCAGGGGTGGGGCGGGCGGGTGAGGGCGCCGGGAGGGGTGCGCGGGGGGTGGGTGAGGGGGGTGGGGCGGGCGGGCGGGTGGGCGCTAGGGAGGGCGAGCAGGTGAGGGCGCCCGGGGGGGTGGGGCGGGCAGGTTTAGGGCGCCCGGGGGGGTAGGGCGCCCGGGGGGGTGGGGCGGGGGATGACGGCCCGCCACTCGGGCCTCCCGTGCCCCCGCCCGGCAGGCGGCAGGGCGATTCCCGGGGGGGTGGGGCAGGCGGGTGAGGGCGCCCGGAGGGGTGGGGCGGCCGGGTGAGGGCGCCCGGAGGGGTGGTGCGGGCGAGTGACGGCCCACCACCCGAGCCGCCCGCGCCCGCGCCCGGGTGGCGGGGCCGAGGGAGGGTGCGCGGGGCGCGCCCGGGGGGGAAGGGGGTTGGGCAGGGGGGCGCACCCACGGGTATTAAGCAAATGAGGTTGACCGGGCCCACCATGCTCACGATGGATGTAATTGTTATTTTGGCTCAGGAAAATTATTAATTTAAAAAAAAAAAAAATAAATAAATAAATAAATATTTTTCATTAAACTAATTTAATATAAAAGTTTTCAAGGAAAAAAATTTAACTTACCTTTCAATTGCGAGAATTCTTCGTTGAATATGTTGTTGATAGCGATTTAGCTGCTCCACAAATTCACGAGTCTTTCAACGATTTTCAGAAAGCCTGGATGTGATGTGAGTAATAGTGATAATGAAATTTTAATATATAAGTGAAGTTACGGAGATGTTTTACTGTACGATTAATATGGGATAATTTGTTTTACAATATTATAAAGTGAATATTATATATTTGTTTTACAACGGGTTGAATGTGGGATAATTTGTTTTAAAATATTATAAAGTGAATATTGTAGTATTGTAAAGCGAATATTATATGGGCTAACTATTAAAATAATTAATGTAGAAGTTGTAGTGTACAATTTTAATTATGATTTCATAAAAAAAATTAGTTTACATTTTTCAATAAATTGTAGAACAAAATAATGAAGGTAAATAAATTTAACAAACTTTTTGGAGGGAAATATTTTCGCGAAACTTTTTGGAGGGAAATATTTTCGCAAAATTTTTTGGGGGGGAAATTTCATTCTTTAAGCTATATAATATCTTTAGGAGACTCTCCATTTGTATCATTCAACATCTTCTATTTGAAAGGGATGGATTGTTCTAATAGTGAAGTTTTGATTTATACACCATCAACTTCTTCATCGCGTAACAACTCTATTCATATTGATGAATATAGCGGGAATTCTTCCACTATGAATAGAAAGTCAATTCTTCCACTTAGTCCTGATTCTAAGGACTATGAGAGCAGCACTGATGAAAGAGGGGATGGAGAATTTCAAATAAATAAAGAGTCACAGATTCCACTTAGTCCTACTTCTAAGGACTATGAAAGCCGCAGTGATGAAGAGCATGATGGTGAAGTTCAAAAGAACGGAGTGCCACGATGTCCACTTAGTCCTAATTCTGAGGACTATGAGAGCAGTAGTTTTGAAGAGCATGATGGTGAAGTTCAAAAGAATGGAGGGTCACGGTGTCCACTTAGTCCTAATTCTGAGGACTATGAGAGCAGCAGTTTTGAAGAACATGATGATGAAGTTCAAAAGAATGGAGTGTCACGGTGTCCACTTAGTCCTAATTCTGAGGACTATGAGAGTAGCAGTTTTGAAGAGCATGATGGTGAAGTTCAAAAGAATGGAGTGTCACAGTGTCCACTTAGTCCTAATTCTGAGGACTATGAAAGCAGCAGTTTTGAAGCATATGATGGCAAATTTCAAAAGAATGGTGTGTCACGATGTCCACTTAGTCCTAATTCTGAAGACTATGAGAGCAGCAGTGATGAAAAGCATGTTGTTTATTTTCAAAAGTATGGAGTGTCAAAGTGTCCACTTAGTCCTAATTCTAAGGACTATGAGAGCAGTAGTGATGAAAAGCATGATGTTGATTTTCAAAAGTATGGAGTGTCACGGTGTCCAGTTAGTCCTAATTCTAAGGACTATGAGAGCAGCAGTGATGAAGAGTGGGATGATGAATTTCAAAATATTGAAGTACCACAGCATCCACTTAGTCCTAATTCTGCGGACTATGAGAGCAATAGTTATGAAAAGCGTGATGATGAATTTCAAAAGAATGGAGTGTCACTGTGTCCTCTTAGTCCTAATTCTAAGGACTATGAGAGCAGCAGTGATGAAGGACAGGACGATGCACTTAGTCCTAATTCTAATGAGTATAAAGGTAGCAGTGACAAAGGACGGGATGTAGCATCTTCAATAAGTAAACAGTCACATTTTCAACGTAGTCCTAATTCTATGGACTATGAGAGTAGCACTGGCAATGCATATGAGGAAGAATATCCATTAAACATCGAGTCAGATTTTCCATTCAGTCTGAATTCTAAGGACTACGACAGTAGCACTGAAGAAGCGGAAGATGAAGAATATCCTCCAAGTCAATATTTGAAAAGCAGAGTTGATCATAGTGTGGATAACATTCCTCTTAATGATGATGAAAAGCCTTATACAAATGATGATCCAATGATGGAGATGTTGCCAAGAAATATTGTATCAAGGAGTAGGAGAAGACCTTTTCGTATCAATGCAAGTTTTTCTAGTTATACAAGGGGTAGAGCAGAATATCTGACGAGAAGAAGTTCTATCAGTGCTCTCATTTCAAGTGAATGTTGCCAAAAATATTGCTTGAAACATATGGATTTCAAATTTGCATTAGAAAGCAGGAAGAGATATTTGTCAACGAATAAAAGCATGCAAAATTCATATTTAGTTGGGTGCATGCAATCTACGTTGTCAGGTTATGATTATCATATTGGGACTTTTTTTATCTGTAGAAAAGGTTTCAAAATGTTTTATTCGATTGGGAATTTTCATCTCTCGAGAATTCAAGAAAATTTGGAAAAGGATCCCACATTTTATTCAGAAGTATGTCATAAAAGACAGTTTGGTCCATTATCAAATACTGCAATGTCATGGATGAAAGATTTATTTTCAAACAATGGAGAGTGTATGCCAAATAGAGAGATAATACATATTCCAGATAATTTTTCAAGACGAGAAATCTACAACTTATACAAAGAATATGCAGAAGGTGTTGAGGGACATGGCCAGTTTATTACATATCAATATTTTGTGAAGGTATGGAAGAAAGAATTCAACAATGTCCGTATTCCTAAGAAGACAAGGATGGGGATTTGCAGTACATGTGCTTCTTTTAAATCAAAAAGGGACAAATTTGAAGGCTCAGAAAGAGGTAAGCGTTCATAACTTTAACTTTTAAAATTGTATATTCATCAACTATGAAATCATATTTATTAATGAATCTCTTTTATGTTGTGTAGATTTAATTGTCAAACAACTTCAGGAGCATCGCGAACAACAAACAAACGAAAGGAAGAAGTTGTAAAAGCATCGAAAGAAGTGTTATGATAATCTGAATAAATATTTGGGTTTGATAATTGATGGTATGGACCAGAAGAAAACACTTTTACCACATTTTGTTCGCACACCCAAAAATTTACAGGAGGAAAACTTTAGTCAATTTCACTTGGTCAGTTGTATGGTCTTCAACGAGAAAATGTTGCCAAGGGTGTACTTCACAGCTCCAAATATTCATAATGATGCAAATCTGACCATAACCATAATTCATGATGTGATTTCTCATTGGTCTGGTAATCTTCCTGAAGTTTTGTATCTACAATTGGACAACACTTGCCGTGAAAACAAAAATCAGGTTGTTTTTGGATATCTAAACATGCTTGTTGAATTGAGAATTTTTCAAAAGGTAAAGGTTGGCTTCCTTCTTGTTGGGCACACTCATGACCATATTGATCAGATGTTCAGTCGTTTTTCAGTCACATTGGGGAGGAAGGAAGTTGGGAGGTTGCCATCACTAATTGAATGTATTAAGAAATCATACATGCCAGAGCCTACTTTTGATGTGTTGGAAGAAACTGTTGACATGCGAAGGTTTATTTTGGGATCATATGGTGAGGGGAAATGCATTGAACAACTTAATGACATTAGCTTCCAACATCAATTTCGTATCAAAAAAATTGATGGGAAAACACTAATATGGGGCAAGAAGTATTCAACTACTACAGAATGGGCACCGTCATCAGGTTTGCAATTTTTGAAGTTCATTCTAGATCATCCAATATTTGCATAAAAAATATTGTTATTACAATCAGTTGGTGAAGTCAGAATGCACGCAGACAGAGCAGGGATATAAATTATTCTGATTGCCTGGAAGAAATTAAAAAATGTATTAGATATACATGAGTACTTTGACATTGCTGATTCAGTTTGGTGGGAGTCATTTTTCAATAATCAAAGTGATATCATTTCGACAACAACAAATGAAGATATACCTTTGAAAAATCCATTTATTTGGCCACAAAGTGTGTCGAATGAACATGAGGAAGTAAACATTGTTGAACAGCAACAATCTCAAGGTATTATAAATTCTTCACAGGCAGCGGAAAGAGAGATGTATATTGGTTCCAGAAGATCTCATGCACAACATGAAGCCATGGAAGACCTTTATAGGGGTTCAGTACGGGATATTAAGGAGGGTTGCATGATTGCATTGCTAGCAGATGGAGATCCCAATGGCTATCCATTTTGGGTTGCTAAAGTTATAAAGGTCTTTACAGAAAATGAGGATGTTACAAGTGTTGAAGTAAATTGGTATGCCACAAATACACACCCATTCAATGGTTTGTATAAGCCAGAGATGGTAGTTGACAAAAAAGATGGCGGAAAAAGAAGAAGAAAGGGTACAAATGTAAATCACCGCCGCACAGACATATTAAAATTGGAGGATGTAGACATACTTGTTTATGAATTCAATTTAAAAAAGAGAGGAACTCTTCACTTCAAGACGATAGAGATTATGAAAAGGTTGTTACCAGAAGGAACAGTGTTGACATGGGAGTCACCTGAAACCAGTTGTAGATCTAGAATAATTTTGAAACCTGAAATGTTGGGCATGCATGTGGACTCAGATGGGGCACTAGTTGATGAAAGAGAAGAATATGGAACATCTTCGTCAACATCCAGTCACTCATCTGAAGATGTGAATTCTGATGGTGTGCCAGAAAATATGAGTGATTTTGAATAATTGTTTAAGACAGTTTATATAACTGATGTATGCATCGTATCTTCAAATAAAATATGTTTTCCATATGGTGTTAAATGAGAAGTTATGAGGCATTTTTATGTTGTTGGATTATATGTCTTAATTATGATAAATTTTATTGTTTAAAATATCTACAATGCAATATTAAATTAGAGATATAATGTATGTTTTATTCAATATACAAATAATGACTTTTGAATGCATTTAGTGATGTAATTTGTTCATAATGTCATGGTTTTTTAATTTTATAATTGAAAAAATTTCAATTTTTTTTGTATCTAGCATGTAATGGTTGAAAACATGTTAAATTTATACTTAGGAAAGAAAAATGATATTCTACCAAAAACATTAGTTTGTTTTTTCCCTCATAAACAACTTTGTTTGACACAAAAATTTGGTTTTATTAGCATTTTTTTTAAATTTTGAAAATTGACCCTAAAAAAAAAAATCATTGTTCCAGTGTCATCGCTTTCATTTTGAAGCTATATTTTGCACGAAAATTTCATAGTAAATTTTGTAGTCACTGCCATTTTTAAAGCATGTTCAAAATTGACGCCTAAAAAATAAAAACATCGTTCCAATATACACACTTTTCGTTTTGAGCACTGTTTTTGATGCTTTTTGGGGTTTTTTGGCCAGAGTTCCCGTTTTGAGTTTATAGTTCCCGTTTCAAAGTTTACATTCTTGTTGAAGGGATGAACAAAATCTTGAAGAGCTCTCAGGCCTTGGATGACATGCTTAGCTATCAGAGATGTCCATTTGATAAATCAGGTCTTGGGTATGCAGGTGAATCCTCAAACAAGAATGAAAATGCCTTAAACAAAAGGGATGTGAAGAAGCCAGAAAGAAATGGTGATGCTCCCAGTTCCAGCAAAGGCAAGGAGAAAAATCAAGGCTACAATAGAAGAAATCTTGCTCCAAGAAGAAATCCTGCTCCAAGAAGAAATGTAGATGATGTCAAAGATGCGAGAGGCAATGGTTATCATCAAAGGATCCCAAGGTAGAAAGGCTTCAGAAGTACATCAAGGAAATCTCCATCTCCCAGGTACCAAAGTTCATTTTTTGGTTATTGTTATTCTTGTACAAACTTTGGTCACATGGAAAAAGACTGTAAAGCATATCATAAAGATAGATGTTATGACCCCCAACCATCTCATAGAGATAAATATTATGGTCCCCAACAATCTCCAAGAAACAATTTTGCAGGAAGAAATCATGAATTCTTATTCATGAACAATGTAGAATGCTTCAAGTGTCATAACATTGGTCATATGGCACGTGATTGTAACTTAACTTGGGCTCTTACACAAGCTAAAACCATGCAAAAGAAGAAAGTTACACAAGTATGGAGAAGGAAGCAAATACAATCCGAAAGTCCCTTGTGCTCTCCAACCAACAGCATATGTCATTGGCCTGAATTTTGACAATCTAAGCATTTGATGAGAAGAATCTACCAAAAGATCTGATGCATATAGTTAGGGGGAGCCTGTGATTCTTGATCATTATTGCAGAAGCTTTTAGTGAAGGGGTCCTTATGAAATCCTTGTTGAAGCTATATTAACAATCATTCTTTGATTAAGATCATTTCTCAGGAGTACTCCACTGAAGAACATGATCCTGTAACCATTCTTTAGACTGTTGTTAAAGAAATAGGGCAAATAATTATGGTGCTGATATTACAGATGCTAAATGTCTTGACTCAGGGATTTGATGTGAGAACAGAAATTATGGACACTAATAGAGGAAATCTTCAAACAAACAGATACATCTAGAATGGAGTCTGAAGTAAGAGCAGTTGGCAACATATAACAAACTGAAGAATTGCAAAAAGATGCAAATCAGCAAAATGATTTTAAAACATAGTCACAGATTGGATATCTAAATCTGCTAGGGAAATAACTTGCTAAGATATGTACAAGAACACAAGGAAAATATGGCTCATAGAAAGGAGAATGTGGTGCAATCAAATATAACTTATGCTAAGACTGGTCACTGAGAAAATATAGCAATAGTAAGGCACAACCTCTCACCACTTCATCCAAATGCAGTAATGTTGAATACTCGATGGCAATGACTTATGAAGAAGCACAGAGACACAAAGGAACTCAGATCTGAAGAAAGATAGCAAGAAAGACAATCTCAGTGGCATTTTCTCTTGATTCGGACTATGAAGGTCTCTAAATTCTACCTGTGGAGACAGCAATATGGATTGAAGCATAAACGCCTAGACTTGGACACTTGGTGTATGGATATTTGCAATCTGATTGAAAACATTGAAGTAGAGCATCTTTAAGCATTGTTGAAGCCATGATAAAGTAGTTATGATACATGAAGAGGGAATAATGTGCTAATTGATGATAAAGCATCAATCCTTCTATCTTGAGTAAAAAGAAGAAGAGCACTATGACAGGGGGAGTCACAGACCCATGAAAATATGCCATTCATGAAGAACAGAAGCAATTTGATAGGGGGAGTCCTAGAGCACTCCTTTGTCATTGATGTCAAAGGGGGAGAGAAGAAGAATATTGCCATCAATAACAAAGGGGGATATTGTTGACCTAGGTTGTCATTGATGTCAATATGGCAATATTCTAGATACTAGATGATGATATGAAGCCAAGGGGAAGCAAAGAAGATCCATAAATAGACAGAAGCAAGGCCATCAGGATAGCCAATCCATAGGCAAGACAGGCATATTGCAGAATATCAGAACAAACAAAGGAGGTCTCTTTGAAAGAAATTGCCAAGCCAAAAGAGCCACATTGGAGCAAGAGGAGCCATATTAGAAGAGCATTGCATGTAATACATGCCCAAGAAGAACCAAGAGGAGCTACAAGAGGAGCCATATATATATATATATGCCAAAACAGAGCTACAAGAGGTGCCATATATATATGCCAAAGAAGAACAGGGCAACAAGAGGAGCAAACAGAGCCATCAGAGAACATATGGATTGCATATATGCTATCAGGAGCCATATACGCCACAATATACACTATCGGGAGCTATCAGGAGGATTATAGTGTATATGCAGGCGGAATACACTATCGGGAGCAGAACTCATATATATATATATATATATATATATATATATATATATATATATATATATATATATATATATATATAGGCCATGTACACTATCAGCGGCAACAGCCATACATATATGCAAATACACTATCGGAGTGGAAAAGGCAGAGTTTATATAAGTATGCGCAAAATACTCTATCGGAGGCGGAAGACTTGGGTGTATTGTAAATACACTATCGGAGGTGGAAGTTTTAACGCTATCGGGTCCGTAGAACCCATATAGCATCACCCCTGTGTATTTACTTGTTTATCGCCGAATGCCTTTTACACAGAGAAATCATGCTAAAACACTTAGCGGATTTGGGAAAGCGGACTTGAAATTTTATGCACGGGAGTGTTGAGTCCTATCGGGTCTGGCACATATTATCGCATCACTATAAGGGAGTGGTCTACATTAAGGTCTAGACCTAAACCTTTGCGATTTGCAATTGTCGACATATATCACATCGGCACTTCAGGAGCGGGAGTTATAAAGTGTTAAGCGGCCCATTGCAATTGCTGATAGCGATCAGCGATATCGCATCGGACCTCCGCCAAGGGCAAGCACCGATTGTGATGAATGTTGCGGACCCGATGCAACATTACAATTGAATTAATGCTATATCATGTCCGCCATGTCGGAAGTGACCATTGCAAGTTATAAAGGGATGGCGCGACATGCTGCGACTGCCGATTGCGATTTCACTGCGGACCCGATGCAGTATAGATGTGGGAGTAATATTTTTTTGAAGTCCGCCCTTAGCGCTTCACTCGTGGTTTTTCATATATTTCCTATGTATTTAAACATTTGTATTGCACGGGGTTTTTAGGCCAAAAGCCTATAATAACGCTCCCGATAGTTCAGGAGGCCTGGACGATAGTTCAGTAGGTTGAATCAAGCCGATTGCGATTGCGATTGGGACGTGGCACATTCGTTAAACAAAATTGTCTCTGTGTATGCCTATTATCATTGGAAAAATGGGGCTCTGTTACAGTTTTAACAGGCAACAGTTTTGCTCTGTGTGTTTGGTCCTCTCTCATGAATGAATGTGTCCTGTGAGCATGAAGAGACAGAGGAAGCTACAGCGACCGAGAAGCCAGGAAGCCGAAGGGTAAGCCAATGCAAAGGGAGCTTAAGCGAGTGTCAAGGAAGCGAAAGAGCCAGCGAAAATAGGAAATCGAGAGTCGGAGGAATCGGGAACGTATACAACAAAAAAAACAGAGAATAAGGGGTGTTAAGAGTAGCAGTTGTGTTGTTAAAAATAAGCTGGAGGAAACAGAGGCAGCAGTAGGATCCAGCAGAACAAAAAAAGGGTCGAAGGACCAACAGGATAGGAGGCATTCGAAGGGTGAGCTTCTCAGCTAATTGTGTTACCCTGTGAAAGAATTAATCAGGTATACAATGCAGTCTGAAGTATAATTCTGTGATGTAATGAATAGAGTTTTATCTAACATTGTTTGAAGGCAGAAGTAGCCAGCAGAGAAACAGTCATGCTAAAGCATTCACTGTGACAATAAGAACATATGCTTGAACAGAAAGCAGGTTCTTATGCAGAGTTTAGTGCAGCTATAGTGGACTCACTAAAGTTGTGTGGAGATATGATCAGAGGTCAGCTATTGGAGACTCTGTGTGGACTATATGAAGAGTTGTAAAGACTCCTTCATGAGAAGACTGGTTGTCATTGATGTTGTAGCATGGAGACTACAGTGAAGCTGTAAACAAACAGAACTCAGTAATGAAGAGTTCTGAGAGCAGAACATTACTATCAAATGTGCCTTGACAAGATTGGGTCGGAACCCTTGGGGTTGGTGCCTCAGAAGCAAGAAGGATTGGAGTCCTTGGGGTTGGTGCCTCAAAAGTAAGAAGGATTGGAGTCCTTGGGGCTGGTGCCTCAAAAGTAAGAAGGATTGGAGTCCTTGGGGTTGATGCCTCAGAAGTAGGAAGGATAGGTGTCTTTGGGACTGGTGTCTCAAGAAATGGAAGGATTGAAGTCCTTGGGAGTTGGTGCTCCTAAGTCCAAGATTGGTACCTTGGTGAAATAGAGTTGGAGCTCTGGAGGTTGGAGCCTCACCAAAGTCCAAGTTGGTGCTTGGCAACTGATTGCAACCATCTATATATTGTATCTATTTTACTACAAAGATTATATTAATAAAAGCATTTATTCTTGTTGTTCATCTTGTGTTCTGAATATAAATGTTTTAACTACTAAAACATTAGTCAGAAAAAGAAATACTGATTCACCCCCCCTCTCAGTATTTCCAACACCAATATGCTATCACATGTTTGACCGCCACTATATTCTATTGGTGTGGAGGCATTTTGGAAAACATGAAACGACAACTGACTAAGGGGAAGCATGGACACATGAAGCAATTTGCGTTCGGTTCTATACTGGTGACGTTATTTTTAGAACGAGTACCCCTATTCTGGTATCAGTGGGAAAAGGTACCAAATCCTACCCCCCGAGATCCGAGACTCATACGATGGAGTCAACTCATTCCTCGAGGAGGAACAGGTCAGCACATGCATTACTCACCACAATTATTTGTTTGACTAGAATAGCAACTACTCATGGTGGACGACTACGCTTATGTTGGAATGGATTTCAGGTGGGATCCAGATCTGCCTCTGCCACCAGGTGAACAATGGACTGATGCAAGTAAAAACTTGTTTTTTGGATTTTTTTCAAGCTTTATAATTTTTATAAAAGTGTAAATTGAGACTCAACTTGTGATAAATGTGCATATGTGGGACCAGAGAGACCACCAGGCATGTCGCCAATAGCACGGCGAGTTGCACATCAGATAGTGGGTGTAGACTACAAGGAAGGGGCAGACCCTTTAGTCGAGATTGAGCACAATTTGGAGGCGATAACTTGAGGAGTACCAGAGTATGCCACTATTGATGATGTTCCACTGCATTGTCCGAGACACACAGTGGGAGTCTCTGCAAGACTACATCGACTACTAGGCCGAGTGATCAGAGCAGTCTTGTCCTATCATGAGCACCATGCAAGCTGATAGTTTATCTAGTATTTTTGCAGATTTTGTAGGCTTTGAAAGCCAAGTGTCCAAGAACACTTCTATTTTTTGATATTTTAATGTATTTAAATTACGTGGAATATGTTGATATGTAATGAAATCAAAATTTCTTTCCAGCAATCTAACATGTAGATACATACACAATATTTGTGGATTTCTCACTGAGTAATGATTGTTTAATTGTAGCAAAACGAGTTGCGAAGCCAACTTGACAACTAAATCTTTAATGCCAAGAGAAAGTGCTTCTGACAAGAGTTCAATAACTGCACTATATTCAACAATATTATTGGTTGTTCGACCAAGGCAGATACCTTGTAAGTTAATCAGCTCGCCATTAAGGTCATAGAGTACCCATGCTGCGGAAGACATATTACGTTTGCTACAACAAGCACCATCAGCAAAACCAACGGAATGGCTTGATGACATATGAAAACCAAGTTGAACATAGGGTAAGCAAAAAAACACATGTCTGCAAAGTAAAAAAACACCAAAAATTAAAAAATTCACACTAATGAATTAACTCACTAATGTACAAAAGTCATTACATGAATTTCACACATAATACTTCTTGAGATACAACCCATTAGGGGGCTGTGAAAATGAATTTCCCTCATAACCACATAGCTCATAGGAACCTTTTTGTAAGACACATTTGACGATGTAGGGCCCATGCCACATGGGTTTGAACTTTCCTTCTCCCAATTTATCATTGACTTTATCGTAAAGAAGGACCAAGTTGCCTTCAGCAAAAGTGCGAGGAAAAATAGTTTGGTCAAAATGAACTTTGACCCATTTCTTTTGAGCTTTGATGACCATTGAAGTAATGTGACGAGTCTAATCAAGCCTCTCAAGATATAGTAGCCGCTCCTCTTCAGGCGAGGTATTCGAAAGAAGTTTGATAGCTAGCTTAAGTGAAGGGATTTCACATTCGATTGGAAGAGTTGCCTCTAAATCATACACCTGTTGGAATGGAGTGAATCTAGTGGCAGTCTTAGTATAAGTTCTATAAGCCCAAATAGTTGAGAATAGCATTAAATGTCAATCATTTTGTGCTTCCCAACGGTACGTTGAAGCATAGTAATCAAAACTTTATTAATTGTTTCAACCTAGCCATTGGCCTGTGGATAATAAGGAGTTGAGCTAACATGTCGAAGGCCTAACTGAGCAGTCAACTCTTCCATCATGTGCTGCCAAAAATGTGATCCATGGTCAGTCATGATAGCTTGAGGAACACCAATGTAGGTTTTAACGCCATACAGAAATTACCTGCATACAAATTCTAAAACACAGAAAATAAACAATGCGAGAGCATAACACATAAAACACATATACACAGAGATTTTCCCACTGGATCCGAAACCCGGGACTACCAACTTGATTTTTCATTATATTCCTTTCAATGTTACAATACATATTTATACATGCCAAAGCATCCAATACCATGGACCGAAAACCATCGTGTCCAAAACCATGGACCAAAAACCATCGCGTCCAAAACCATGGACCGAAAACCATAGGTAGGTTCGGCCAACCTAATATAGGGTGCAAAAAAAAAATTCCCAGGGCGCTGCCCCGGACCCCGTAGAGGGGGGCTACCCGCCCCCCTCAAAACCCCTTGTGACCCCCCGCTGCGCAATCGGCGCAACAAAGGGGGGGGATCTTCCCCCCCTCTAACCCCCTGGTTCACTACGTATGTTAGTCGTGGAAAGAATATAACACAACCCAACATTATCCCACTTGTTGTTTTCTTTCCACAGGAGAGCTTAGTCATTTTTCCAGCCTTGAAATGCCCATTATTTCTCTACACCAGGAGAACTTCTCAGAGCTCACAGATTTTTTCAATGCATCTGCAGTATTCTTCAAAGTGTCCACCTTTACCCACAACACCTTCTTTTCTTCTATCATATCCCTCACAAAGTGATACTGAACGTCAATGTGCTTTGTCTTTGAATGATAAGCGGGGTTCTTTGCCAAGAAAATTGCACTTTGGTTGTCATAGTCCATCCCTATAGCTCCCTGTACTAACCCAATACTTGAACACAATCTTTGCAACCAAACTACTTCCTTGCTTGCATGAGTGGCTGCCATGTATTCTGCCTTTGTAGTTGATAGTGCCACTACAGATTTTTTCTTACTCATCCAACTAACTTCTCCTCCAAATAGGTTAAACACATACCCACTTGTAGATCTTCTCTAATCCAAATCTCCAACCCAGTCTGCATCAACAAAGCCATGGATATACAAAACTTTGTCCAATCCTGGTCTTCCTTAGTAGCACAAACCATAATCACTAGTGCCACGCAAATAACTGAAAACCCGCTTCACTACTGTCCAATGCTCCTTCCCTGGTTTTGACATAAACCTACTCAATACTCCCACTGCATGTGCAATTTCTGGTCTAGTACAGACCATTGCATACATCAGGCTACCGACTGCACTTGCATATGGAACATGAGACATATCCTCTTCCTCTTCTTATGTCTTGGGACACTATTCAGCAAATAGCTTTACACCTACAGGAATAGGAACCTTCAATGGTTTACTATCCTGCATATTAAACCTTTGTAGTATTGTCTCGAAATACTTCCTCTAGCTTAACCAGAGCTTCCTCTTTGCCCGATCTCTTTTAATTTCCATGCCCAAAATATAGTTTGTAGCACCAAGATCTTTCATGTCAAATTTGGAGGACAATTGGGTCTTCAAATCCTGGATAATTTCTGTGTCATTTCCAACCAGCAACATATCATCCACATACAAGACTAGATAAATAACACGGTCACCAATTAATTTAAAATACACACAGTGATCTGCTTTGCTTCTGGCGAAGCCAAGTCCCTGTATAAATGTATCAAATTTCTGATACCACACCTTGGTGACTGTTTTAACCCATACAAAGACTTCTTTAACTTGCATACCAATTCTTTCTTACCCTTCACCGCAAAGCCTTCAGGTTTCTTCATGTAGATCTCCTCTTCCATATCCCCGTGAAGAAATTTTGTCTTCACATCCATCTGTTCTACCTCAAAATCAAAAGCAGCAGCAACAGATAAAAGTAATCTAATAGAAGTTACCTTGGCAACAGGAGAAAAAATATCACCAAAATCAATTCCTGGCACCTGGGAATAACCTTTTGCTACCAACCGAGCTTTGTATTTCTCCACCTTTCCTTCTGCATTTGTCTTATTCTTGAACACCCATTTGCTACCAATCGGTTTCCTTCCAACCGACAACTCCACCAGATCCCAAGCCTCATTTTTGTGCAGAGATGTCATTTCATCAACCATGGCCTCTTACCAAAGTTTTCCACTCTCTGAATCTACTGCTTCCTTCACAATTCGGGTATCATCGTCAGTAATAGATAAAGCAAAATTTCAACAGAAAACAGATGTACTATACCTTTCTAGCTGACTTCTTTCTCGAACTGATCTTCTTACACCCAGAGTTTGTGGCTCTTCATCTTCTGATTCCTCCTCTGTTGTAGAGTCTGATTCTTCCTCCTTTAGCTCAAACTCTATCTTCTCAGGTTCCTTTGGTTGGAATTCATGTTTAATAACATCTTTCACCTCTCTGAACACCACATCTTGGTTGTACACAACCTTCCTTGTTGCTGGGTTCCAAAGCTTATAACCCTTTAAACCATCCTTATACCTAATAAAGATGCACTTTTCAGATTTACTATCCAACTTGGTTCGTTTCTCCTTTGAAACATGTACATATGCATCACATCCAAATACCCTCAGATGTGAAAGAAAGGGTTTCTTACCAGTCCATGCCTCTTGTGGAGTCTTATCCTCCAATGTTGATGAAGGTGATCTGTTGACCAGGTAACATGTTGTCTCCACCACCTCTACCCAGAATTCCTATCATAACCCGGCACCACTTAGCATGCTTCTTGCCCTTTCCATCAATGTCTTGTTCATTCTTTCTGCAACTCCATTTTTCTGAGGTGTATATGGAAAAGTCTTCTGTCATGCTATAACACACTTCTTACAGAATTCTTCAAATTCCTTACTACAAAACTCTGCATCGTTATTTGTCCTCAGCACCTTTATCTTATTCTCCATCTGGTTTTCCACCAGAGCCTTAAATTCTTTAAACCTGTCAAAGACTTCAGATTTCTTCTTAGGGAAATATATCCATGTATTCCTTGAGAAGTCATATATAAATGATACATAGTACATAGACTTACCCAGTGATGGAACTTTCACAGGTCCAAACACATCACTGTGCACAAGCTCTAATATCTGTTTCGCCCTCTTACCACCAGAGGGGAAACTCACCCGATTCTGCTTCCCATATACACAATTTTCACAGAAATCAAAATCCAGAGAGCTATTACTCATACCTTCTACCACACCTTTACCATGAAGTATTCGAAGGCCCTTCTCTCCAATATGTCCAAGCCTTTGATGCCACAGCATGGTCTTCTCTCCAAAGACCACTAGATTTTCTACTCCACTTTCAGGAACCACAAAACTGTTGCACCCTTCAACAACAGTGTTACCTTGCAGCTTGTACAGAGTTACAATCCAAACTCCCCACATCAATACCAGTGCTCCTCAAACCATCTTGCAGGTATCCTTCTGAAACATTATTTTTACACCTGCATCATCCAGCTTGCTTACAGAAATCATATTTCTGGCCAATGCAGGAATATGTAGAACACCCGAAAGTGTTCTAACCCTTCCACCTTTCAACTTCAACTTTACTTTTCCACGACCAATGATTCTAGCCTTCCTATCATCCCCTAAGAAGACATCACCACCATCATATTTCTCATACTCGCAGAACCACTCTCTACGGGGAGTGAAGTGAAAGGATGCACCTGAATCAATCAACCATGCCTCATGATCTACATGTGTACTTGAAGAAGCCAAGTACACATCCCCACCTTCATCTGAGGTGGTTTTCGCCTCTGTAGAAGGAGCATCATCAGATCCCTTTCCTTTGTCATGAGCTTTAGATTTACAGTCCCTTTTGTAGTGCCCTTCCTTTCCGCATTTCCAGCACACCACCTTTACAGGTTTTACTAGAGATTTAGATCTCCCTCTAGATTTAGATCTCCCACTTGATGACTCATTTTTGTTTTTGTTCTGGGACCATCCTCATACAGACAAGGCATCACCATTCTAGCTCTCCATATTTTTCCATCTCATCTGCTCTGTCATCAAGGATGAGAATATTTCATCAAACTACAAGGCAGTTGCATTGCTACCTATTGTAATAACCAAACTATCCCACGAATCTGGTAGAGAACACAACAAACTAATGCACTTATCTTCATCTAAATTTTGATATCAACAGATGATAACTGACTTACCATGGTATTAAACGCATTCAGATGCTTTGTCACCGAGTCTCCATCTTTCATCCTCTAGTTATACAAATTTTTTCACAGGAACAGTTTATTCACCAGAGACTTAGATTGGTACAAAGTCCCTAACTTGTCCCACAAAGCCTTCGCCATAGCTTCCCCTGATACATTCAGCAATACTGAATCTGAGACACAATCGTATTGTGCTCTTTGCCTTCCGATCCAACTTCTTCCATTATTCATCAGTCACTCTCATTGGTTTAGTACCCAGATCTACCACAATCCATTGATCTTTATCCACCAACAGATCCTCCATCTTGAGTTTCCACAACTCAAAACTCTTACCATTAAATTTCTCGATCTCTATCTTTCCACTGCTCGCCATCTTCTTTTACCACTAGAATCGATCTCGCAGATCTCCCACTGAACAGGGTCTATCATAGGCCCAAGAGAAACCCCTCAGCAACAAAGGCATCCCCTTTAAGCCAAAACAGCTCTGATACCAAATGTAGGTTTTAACCCCGTACAGAAATTACTGTTAGAAAATATATATTATGGAGCAATGGAACACATAAAATATTGCAGAAATATAAACACAGAAAACACATAAAACAAGAGAGACACAGATATATGTGGTTCACCCAGTTTGGGCTACGTCCACCACAAACAGCCAGTCCTTCCTTTTTATTATCCAGCAAAATGAAGAGACACAACCTACAGCAGATTCGCTGTAATATCCTCTGTTTTCTCTCACAGTCTCACCTCTCTATTTCCCACTCACAGAATACACATCTACCACACAGCCTCAAATACAATGCCCTCATACAAAGAGAGGGGTTGCCTACTAGGGCAAAAAACCCTAAACTAAACATAAGTTCTACCGTCAGATCATCTGCCTAATGAACGGCCCAGATTGACTAGAAATTACTATACTTTTACAAGGCAATTTTACAGCTGTTTTTAGCTTCGGGGGCGCTACCCCCGAAACCCCCCGCCAGGGGGGGGCTCCCAAAGGTCGCAACCGTCCCCCTGGACCCCCCCTGCAGCGAATATTTTACGGGCAGCGTTGCCGCCCCCATTTCGAACTGGGGTCCAATGTAGCGATACCTTTGAATATAGAAGATAATCAGGCTCCACATCCAACAATCTCCCACTTGGAGACTGATTGTAGCAACTCCACCGTTGCTCCATTTGCTGGACAATGACTCCTCTTTGGACCTGGCTGTTTGTCATCTTCATCGTCATGCTTGAAGACCAATTGAAACTGAGCATATTCTCAGTTTCTCCCTGGTTACAACTTTTGTTAGCATATCTGCAGGATTCTGGCTAGTGTGTATCTTTTCCAACTTCAACTCTCCATCTTCCAACACTGATCGTATGAAATGGTACTTGAGTTGTATGTGTTTAGTCCTGGAATGAAATGTTGAGTTCTTTGCAAGATGAATGGCACTTTGGCTATCACTGTATAACGTGCCCATATCATGCTCCTTACCCAATTCACCCATAAACCTTTGTAACCAAATCATTTCTTTACTGGCCTCTGTAGCAGCAACATACTCTGGTTCTATTGTTGAAAGTGCAACAACACTTTGGATTTTTGAAACCCAACTGACAGATGTTCCTCCAACAGTAAATACATATCCTGTAGTGCTCCTCCTGTTATCTCTGTCACCTGCCATATCTGCATCAACATATCCTTGTAGGGAGATGTTTGAACCACCAAAGCATAATGCTTGATTTGTGGTACCTTTCAAATATCTGAGAATCCATTTCACTGCCATCCAATGTTCCTTTCCTGGATTGTTCATGTACCTGCTTACAACTCCCACTGCATGTGCAATATCAGGCCTTGTGCAGACCATTGCATACATTAAGCTTCCAACTGCTGATGCATATGGAACTTTAGACATATAATCCATGTCTTCTTGGGTCTTTGGGCACATTTCCTTGATAAGTTTGAAATGGCTAGCAAAAGGTGTACTAACTGGTTTTGCATTGTGCATGTTAAATCTTTTCAACACCTTTTGTATGTACTCATTCTGAGACAATGTTAATTTACGATTTTTCCTGTCTCTAGTTATTCTCATACCAAGGATTTGTTTTGCAGCTCCCAAATCCTTCATTGCAAATGAATTTGCCAATTTTCTTTTGAGCACATTTATTTCCTGCATGTTAGATCCTGCAACAAGCATGTCATCTACATACAATAACAATATAATATAGCTGCCATCATTTTTCTTTTTCAAATAAACACAATGATCAGAGTGACATCTAGTATAACCTTGTTCAGACATAAACTTGTCAAATTTTAGATACCATTGCCTTGGAGCTTGTTTTAAGCCATACAAGCTCTTCTTCAACCTGCACACTAGTTTCTCCTTCCCTTTCACCTCATATCCTTGTGGCTGCTGCATATATATCTCTTCCTCCAAATCCCCATGGAGAAAGGTTGTCTTTACATCTAATTGCTCAAGATGCAAATCTTCAGCTGCTACAAGACTTAAAATAGTTCTAATTGAAGTCATTTTAACAACAGGAGAAAATATTTCATCAAAATCAATACCTTTCTTCTGTGCAAACCCCTTCACCACGAGTCTAGCTTTATACCTCTGTTTTCCTCCATCTTCTTCCTTCAGCCTGTAAACCCATTTATTCTTCAATGTAGTTTTTCCTACAGGCAACCTGACTAAATCCCAAGTCTGGTTATGCATTAAGGAGTCCATCTCTTCTTCCATGGCTACCTCCCACTTCTTCCTGCTTTCAACCTGCATTGCTTCTTCATAACATTCGGGTTCACCGGAATCAGTCAACAATAAATAATATAATGAAGGAGAGTATCGTTCAGGGGGTCTACTTATCCTGGTAGATCTTCTAACACCACTTTCAGGTGTTTGGGGTGCCTGTTGTTGTTGTGGTGGTTGTTGTTGTTGTGGTTGTTGATTATTATTATTTTCAGGCACCTTTACTTTTTCAGTGATTTCATCAAGAACTGCGTATTCCTTGTTTTCCTTTTCCTGTTTCTTTTCCTGCAACTGATTCTTATACAAGACCTTTTCATTGAATATTACATCTCTGCTCCTAATGATTTTGTGATTTTCATAATCATATAAGCGATAACCAAAATCATTAACACCATATCCAATAAAGGTACATTTCTTTGACTTTGCCTCAAGCTATGTTCTATTTTCTTTATCAATATGGACAAAGGCCTCACAACCAAAAGGCTTTAAAATAGAGTAGTTTACCTTTTTACCTGTCCATGCTTCCTCTGGAACACCACCATCCAAGGAACTTGAAGGCCCTCTGTTTATTAGATAAACAGCAGTATCTACAGCATCTGCCCAAAACTGTAAAGGCAATCCTGCATGCAATCTCATGCACCTTGCACACTCCATGATTGTTTTGTTCATCCTTTCTGACACACCATTTTCTTGTGGTGTTCTTGGAATTGTCTTCTCTCTACGAATTCCATGCTCTGAACAGTACCTATCAAACTCTTTGCTGCAATATTCACCTCCATTGTCTTATCTAAGACACTTCAATTTCTTTCCTGTATCAATCTCAACCAAAGCTTTCTATTTCTTGAAAGTATCAAATACATCATATTTATTCTTAATACAATAAATCCAAGTTTTTCTAGTTGCATCATCAATAAAAGTAACATAATAACGAGAGCCACCGAGAGATGATACCTGAGCAGGTCCCCATACATCTGTATGCACAAGCTCTAATTTTTCATTCTTCTTTTCTTTCCAAACTCTGAGAAATCTGACTCTCTTCTGTTTTCCATAAATGAAATTCTTACAGAAATCCAAATCAACATTCTTCAAACCCGGCAACAAATTCCTTGAGTGAAGAATCTTCATCCCCTTTTCACTCATGTGTCCGAGCCTATGATGCCATACTGTTGCATCTACTCCTTTGGAAGTTAAAGCATTAACAGAGTTAGAAATACCATTGCATAAATACAATGTACCAACCTTTTCGCCTTTTGCTATTACCAGGGCTCCTTTGGTGACCTTCCAAGCTTTATCTGTGAAAGTTGTCACACAACCTTCACCACCTAACTGCCCTGTTGAAATCAGATTTTTCTTTAGATCTGGAACATGCCTTACCTCCTTTAATAGCCATTGGTTTCCATTCTGTTGTTTTACAAGAACCTTACCCATTCCAATGATTTTACAGGGTTTATCATCACCCAGACGAACTTGTCCAAAATCTCCTTGAACATAGTCATGAAAGTATTTCTTATCAAGTGTGGCATGGAATGAAGCCCCTGAATCTACCACCCAGGAATCAGTAATATTTTCGAAAGAAAGAATCAAAGCATCTTGTAACACCTCACCTGTCACATTTGCTTCATGATTGTTTTCTTGTTGTGCATCTCCTTCTTTTCCCTTCCGAGATCTACAATATTTCTTTAGGTGTCCTTTCTTTCCACATTTCCAGCACACTATCCCCGATCTGGACTTGGATCTGCCTTTCCTTGATTTACTGCGATATCCTGAGCTCTTTCCTCTTTCCATTTTTCTTCCTCTAGATTCTGCACTCAAAGCATTTCCCGATGTCTCACCAGAGCTTTTCCGTCGCATTTCCTCGCTAAGGATAGCACCGAAAACATCATCAAACTTTAAAGTACTAGATCCAAAAATGGAGTTACTAATGGCCATTACCAAACCATTCCAACTTTCTGGTAATGAGCACAAGAATAACAGAGCTCTAACTTCATCATCAAAGTTTACCCCTACAGAACTTAACTAACTTGTAACTGTATTAAAATCATTTAAATGGTCTGCAACAGATCCACCTTCCGACATCTTCATATTAAATAACCGTTTCATAAGAAATACCTTGTTTGAGGCCGAGGGTTTTTCATATAGTTTCGACAACACCTGAATCAAACCCTCTGTCGTGGTTTCCTTCGAAATGTTGAAGGCGACTGACGCAGCAAGGCACAACCGTATTGTTCCGAGTGCCTTTCTATCGAGAAGGTTCCATTCTTCGTCTGTCATACCCATCGGCATCTTTGATTTTCTGCCCAATGGTAGGTATAGATCTTTCTAATACAAATAATCTTCCATCTTCATCTTCCACAGTGAGAAGTTTTGGCCGTTAAATTTCTCGACCCTAAACTTACCATCTTCCGCCATTGCTCCCACTTGAACCAGGAACCCTTCTTTCCTGCTAGTTTATCAGCCAAATAGACCTTCGGCTCTGATACCAGTTGTTAGAAATTATATATTATGGAGCAATGGAACACATAAAATATTGCAGAAATATAAACACAGAAAACACATAAAACAAGAGAGACGCAGATATACGTGGTTCACCCAGTTTGGGCTACGTCCACCACGAACAGCCAGTCCTTCCTTTTTATTATCCAGCAAAATGAAGAGACACAACCTACAGCAGATCCGCTGTAATATCCTCTGTTTTCTCTCACAGTCTCACCTCTCTATTTCCCGCTCACATAATACACATCTACCACACAGCCTCAAATACAATTCCCTCATACAAAGAGAGGGGTTTCCTTCTAGAGCAAGAAACCCTAAACTAAACATAAGTTCTACCATCAGATCATCTGCCTAATGAACGGCCCAGATTGACTAGAAATTACTATACTTTTACAAGGCAATTTTACAACTATTTTTAGCTTCGTGGGCACTGCCCCCGAAACCCCCTGCCAGGGGGGGGCTCCCAAAGGTCGTAGCCGCCCCCCTGGACCCCCCCTGCAGCGAATATTTTACGGGCGGCGTTGCCGCCCCCATTTCGAACTGGGGTCCAATGTGGCGATACCTTTGAATATAGAAGATAATCAGGCTCCACACCCAACAATTACCTGCATACGAATTCTAAAACATAGAAAATAAACAATGCCAGAGCATAACACATAAAACACATATACACAGTGATATTCCCACTGGATCCCAAAACCGAGACTACCAACTTGATTTTTCATTATATTCCTTTCAATGTTACAATACATATTTATACATGCCGAAGCATCCAATACCATGGAC
The DNA here is from genome assembly GCA_031772625.1 of Pinus tabuliformis. Classification (NCBI taxonomy): domain Eukaryota; kingdom Viridiplantae; phylum Streptophyta; class Pinopsida; order Pinales; family Pinaceae; genus Pinus; species Pinus tabuliformis. Next base: position 471,052,143 of record CM062809.1, on the reverse strand, counting down.
CAAAAACCATCATGTCCAAAACTATGGACCGAAAACCATCGCGTCCAAAACCATGGACTGAAAACCATAGGTAGGTTCGCCACACCTAATATAGGGTCCAAAAAAAAAAAATCTCGGGGCGCTACCCGGGACCTCGTAGAGGGGGGCTACCCACCCCCTCAAACCCCCCTGTGACCCCCCATTACGCAATCAGCGCAATGAAGGGAAGGCTCCACTCCCCCTCTAACCCCCCGGTTCACTACATAGGTTAGTCATGGAATGAATATAACACAACCCAACAAAACGTGCTATGATGTGGTTAAAAAGGAACTGAGCAGCAGTAATACTGTCAACATTGTATGTAGGCATCACCTCGGCCCATTTAGTAAAATAGACGACAGCAACAATTATATAACCATGCCCCCCGACTGAGCGAGGGTTACATGTCATGAAATCAATGCCCAATTTAGCAAATGTGCCAGCGGTAATTACTGGGTGTAGGGGTGCGGATGGGGCGCGCTGCTTGTGGTTTAAAATCTAGCATTCGTGGAATTTTTGGACAGCTAGAATGAAATCTTTAAAGATACAAGGCCAGAAATAACTGACTTGAAGGATTTTCTAAGCAGTGGCATATCCATACATATGACCACCATAGCCACTAGAGTGGCAATCATTTAAGACCCACTCAGCCTCTTCTAGGGTGAGACACCTAAGAAGAACAGAGTCTACACCGACCCGATACAATGTATCACCAAGGATCTAATAGGATTGGGACTGATGTCGAATGTGGCATCGGTCATATCAGGACAACTCATATCGGAAATTTTGGGTTTGGAGATAAACAATAATATCTCCATACCATGAGTCAAAAGAGCTTATCAGAAATAGAGTTTCATCGGGTATCTGCTCAGTAAAATCAGTTGAAGTGCTTGCCGACGGAAGAGCACAGATTAACTCAGGAAAGACAAGCAATTTCTTTAATTTGGTAGTAGTGAATTATAAATCAAAATCTTGTAGGATTACGATCCATTTAGACTATTTTCCCCCCAGTAACTGATGAATCAATATGTATGTCGTGGGGTTGCAATCAAAAATCACTGTGGTTTCCCGTAAAAGGATATAGTGTCGAAATCTTTGGACAGCATGAATTTCCGCCAAGGAAAGCTTCTCGACATGAGCATATCGATACTCGGTATTGAGAAGATTCCTGCTCAAATAATAAACCACGTGCTCGTTTCCATCATCATCATCCTGAACTAAAACCATAGCAATAGTAGTATCGGTTGTAGCCAAGTATAGGAAGTAATCGCGGCAATAATAGGGGGATGCAGTAAAGGAGCACTGATCAGCATGTTTTTTAAAGCATCGAAGGATTTATGGGCAACTTCATCCCAAATAAAAGGGATCCCCTTCTTAAGTAAGCGAGTAAAACCCTTGGCGAGTTCGACGTAATTAGGGACAAATCAACGGAGAAAATTATCCTTTCCCTGCAGGCTCTACAATTGCAGTAATGATGTGGGGGGGTAAATTGACAATGGCCTCAACTTTCAAAGGATCAATCTGGATACCTTCGTGAGACACCACAAAACCCAAGAGTCAGCCAGACTTGACGCAAAACACACACTTGTGTGGATTGAGACGGATATTGTAATGCCGACATCATAAAAAGATGGATCTTAAGTGATTTGGATGGTCACGACGCTTAGCAAAATGAGCTGGTAAGTCGTCGAGGTATGGTTGAACAATGTGTCGAATGTCATGAAATGCATAAGACATTGCTCGTTGGAAGGTAGCGCCAACATTCTTCAAACTGAAAGGAAGATTTTTGTAAGAGAAAGTACCCCAGGGATAGATAAAGGTTGTTTTATGTTGATCAGTGGGTGAAATGTTAATCTAGTTATATCCAGAAAAACCGTCCATGAACGAGAAAATCTCACTCCCAGCGCATTCGTCGATGATTTGGTCGATAAATGGAGTAGGATAATTTTCCTTAGGACATGCGCGATTGATATCGTGATAATCAACACAAACATGGATTGTACCCTACTTTTTGGCAATAGGGACAATATTGGACACCCAATCCATCAATGGAATATGATAAATAAAGCTCGCTTTTAAAAGCTTCTCCACTTCTGCTTTGACAATAGAAGCCTTTCGAGGGTGCACAGGGCGAAGTCGTTGTCGAATAGTCTTAGTACGAGGATAAGTCGAAATCTCATGCACCACTATTACTGCATCGATACCAGGCATTTCCTCGTATGACCAAGCGAAAACGTCTCGGAATTCTTTAAAAAGTTGAGTATAAATCATGATCTCATCTGGAGAATAGGAAACCCCAATATGAATGATCTCGACAATTCCAGGTTTAATGGAAATGTCAAGAGGCATAGTAGTAGTGATGTTCCCCATATTACCCTCCGCCAAGACTTCATGCACCCGGACAGGTGTCTGAAGTGGAGGCGTGGGATAATGAGAAACAGAAGCTTCAAGACAAGAAGGTATCTCATTGAGGCTAGGAAGAAAAGAAGAACAATGATGTAGACTGTTCCATGGAGTTTCATCCAGAGACATGACCTCAACGATACTCTCGTAAGTGGGGAATGTCTTATTCAAACGATCCGGAGAATCCCAAGAACCAAGCCGACTAGAGGGCACATAAATGTCCAGGTTCATACTGAAAACAGTATGACTTTCTGAAGCGGCCATCAAAGCCAAGACAATCTCCTAATAATTTTTCTCCAATGGACTTAAAGGCATAAGATCACCAAATCATCAATTTGATCTGCAGTAGGGATAATCCAAGCATATGTAGAGGCTGAGATCATATTGACTAAATGAACATTCGGAGGTGGGAGAGTAAAAGTACCCATTAAAGCAGAGCCTTTGAAGAGACCTGCCCCCACACTCTCGTAACGAATCTCAATATTTCCCACGTAAGGGACTTTTTCGTTTGATGAACTAGAAGAAAAGAAGGAAAGTTGATCAACAATGACAAGTTTTCCTTCATGAGGAAAACGAAGTACGCGTGAAAAAGAAGACACCACACAGAACATGGTGTGGGTCCATCTTCGCCCAAGAAGAAGGTTGTAATTTATATTTGCATCTACAACTTCTACTTCTAATTCAACTGTCTTTCCTTCTAATGTAATCGGAAAGTTCGTGAGAATACCGTAAGGACATGAGCCTCTTTCATCAAAGGAATCCAAGGTATTCGGAGACTAGTTAAGAGGAGAGCCAATGGCTTTCCAACACAAAAATGACATGATGCAAGTAGAGGCACCTTCATCAATAACAGTCCGACGAATCATCTTTCCTTTGATAAGGACATGTATCACAAATGAAATCTGATGAGGAAGGCAAGGCACGTGATTTTCTAGATCGAAAGTAATCAAACTCGAATCAGAAGGATCAATAGCACCTATAGCAGACAACAGTGACTTCCTCTACATTGGACAGGATTGGAGAACCTCCAAGGCAGACATCATCGAAGGTGCCTAAGATAAATCCTCAACAATATTGTAATGTTGTGTAGCTCTAGCATTCAGATTAAAAGATGATTTCTGAATAACACCTTTGGGAGGTGGTTGGATGACGGACTCATTGTTAGGGTGCTCAATATGGAGTGGACTAGAACTAGACAGAGTAGAAGTAGAAAGAATATCAGTAGCTTCTTTCTACATCATCTTCTTAGGCATGGTTTGATAGTCCTTAGTTCAAGTAGTGATTGAGATAGGTTATGAACCTTGCATCATGAACACTTGTGAACCTGAGGAAGAAGAGGACTGTGGTTGGTCTACCAACTACGTTTTCTATGAGGGAAAAGGTTCTTTCAAGATAGTCGGAGTCCCTTTCAATAAGCGATTAGCTTCAGAACATTGGGGACAATCCCTAGTGTAATGATCCTCCTCATAGATGAGGCAAGGATATTTCGGCTTTCTCTTAGAAGCATCATCAACAGATGATTTAGGAGGGTCTTGTTTTGGGGCATCGGCTTTGGCCTTACCTTTTCCCTTATTTTTACCTTTAGAGGCCTTATCTACTACGGTAGACTGGACAACATGTACCTCAGAGGTTTTACCAGGACTAGATGAATTTTTTGAGGGATTATTGGAACCAGTGTTCGAGACAGATTTTTTCTTCGAAGAAGCTTTCATGGAAGTCTGAGACATGGAACCAATCACACTGTCAACATGTGGTGTATTAGGAGACTTTGATGTTGTCAAATCCGATGATGGTCTCGGAGCATCAGGTAACATCTCGTACAATGTGTCAAATTGCGAATAGACCAAGTCTAAATACTGGGCACGGGCGATGGCTTATTCCTCAGTAACACATCGACCTATAGCTATGTCCTTAGCAATCTTTCTAACAAATGATTTTGTGAACCATTTTGTCAACAAATCATCAACAATCTCAAATTTGATGAGGCAAAGCCAACATCTCCATTCATTGATATGATCGGAAATGTGGGTCGCAATGTCTTTCTTAAGGGATGTAAGCAAATGAGTGTTAGTTTCATATTGAACCGGAAATTGGAAATGAGTGAGGAAAGCCATAGCCAGAGAGTTGAAGTCATCGTAGGTACCTCAAGGTAACTCGATATACCATTTAGCAGCAGCACCTGTGAGAGTTCTCTGAAAGAGTTGAAGATGGATAGAATCATCGACATATGAATTGGAGGAGCACCAGAGGTGATATGTCATCACATGGGCTTGCGGGTCCTCCTTAGCTTTTCCCTCGAATTTGGGGCAATCGCTTGGAATTTTCATTGGAACTGGAGGCCAGTAAGGTGAATGAAGAATGGGATCATTCGTGATCCTCGAGACATCAGGCAGCTCTAATGTAGCCAAGAAAAGAAATTGCGTGTTAAACGGCATATAGGGCCTTTGGGGAGACCCAAACTATGGATTCCATCCTTGTTGGTAAGGATTTTTCCCCCACGGTGGAGGATTTTTTCTATACGGGACCTGATTTTGTCCCCACTAAGGGTTCCCTTGATCGTAAGGTGGATTTGGTCTAGGGTTGGCTTGATATTATCCTACCATAGGCTGCTGATAAGCATTGTACATGACATACAGGTTATAAGGTTATTGAGCCTGTTGACCCTGGACATAAAGAGATTGACCCTGCTGCTATAGGGGTTGACCTTGGCCTTGCAAAGGCTAACCTTGCTGATATGCATATAAAGCTTGTTGCTGCCAAGGCTGACCTTGTTGCTGCAAAGGTTGACTTTGCTGCTGTAAAGGTTGACCTTGTTGCTGCAAAGGTTGGCCTTGCGAGGACAAAGGTTGAGAAGACTGTTGAACAAACTGAGTTTGTGGCTGCAAAGGCTGTTGTGACTACGGAAAAGGTTGCCCCTACTGTTGTAACAGTTTCCCTTGCTGTTGCAATGCTTGCCCTTGTTGCTGCAAAGATTTCCCTTGCTGCTGCGAAGGTTTCCCTTGCTGTTGCAAAGGTTGTCCTTGTTGCTGCAAGGGTAGCTAGACAGTTCCTTGGGTTATACCCTGAGGGTATTGATAGTTCCCAAATTGAATCTGGCCATATCCACCAGGAATAGTGGATTGACCAAGCTGGACATAAGCTCCTACTTGAGGAATGTAAGGCAAATTAACCAAGGCTTGCGAACCATATGGGACATAAGCCTATTAGAGTGGAACCTGAGCCATATAAGGCTGCTGATATTGAATGTTACCCGACCTGGATGGACCAGCAGGGTTAGGAATACTACCATAATAAGGTTGATTAAATCCAACCATGTGAGTTTGTAATCCACTCGCATTGGTTTCTCCTAACACAAGACGAGTATTCGGATCTTGTCCCCCCAGGTGGTGGCACATTCTGTCCACTTGATGGAGGGGTAGAAGAACTTACTGAGACCTTACCTGAAACAGTCAGTTGTACCAGAAGAGTCGGTTGAAATGATGAGACAGGTTGTGATGGAATGGTAGGTTGAACAGGAACTAAAGTGACTGCAGTTTGCACATAAGTTCGATAGGTTGTGTTCAGAATGAATGGACCTGATGTAGGCGTAGCATTGAAAGACCAGATGGGGTTCTAATACAATGATGAGGCACTATGAGTACCTAAAACTAACTGAGCTAAAGTGGTATAACCATGTGGCAACATGGGTTTACTAGTTTCAGGAAAGGTGAGAGACGGGACTCTTCCTGTATAAGGAAAGCCTTCTGGAGGAAATTCATATCCCTACTCATCATTGACATGGTGATTATGGGTAGCGGAAACTTTCGAATAACCTGCAGAAGAGGTTGGGATTTCACTTTCTGACTCCATAGATGGAAACAATTGGTGACGAGGAACCCGAGATGTATGAGGAGACAACTCCAAAGGAATACCAGGCCGATCATAGGGATTCTAAGGACGCTGAGGAGATATCACAACAGCCTCGTATAATGGATTTAACAAATAGATAACGAGCCTCTGCAGACTCTCAGGAGTCTGCGAACTCTCAGGGGTATGAATAGGATTATCAGAGGTATCCGGATCAGATTCTTGAGGTGACTAGGAATCCAATGGAGGCGGACAAGAAGACAAAGGCTCAATACTTGGAATAATCCCAAGTTCAAAACCTTGATCCTCAAGTGACTGAGGAAGCTCCAGATGAAATCCTTGAGAGGACCCTTCAGTATTAGTCAAAAAAGGGGAACTATGAAATGAACTCAATGGTTTAGCCATGATGACTTCCTCTCAAAAGCAAAAAAGTAAAGGAGATTCGTTTAGGGATTTTAACAATCTTGAAATTAATAGGGAATTACTCAATATTGGTCCAAGAAGCAACTGCTTGGGTTTGACATGTTTATCGTGAGCAGTTATTTTTAGAAACAAAAACTTTGCCTTTTCATCTTTTAAGAGTCGAGAAAAGGATGAAAAGGTGACTCTAGTCACTTTTGATGGTTTAGCAAGCTTGAAAGCACAAGTTGCTTGATGATCTTTTCAAATTTAAAGAGTCAGAAAAGACTGCAATGATTGCTTAGGTGAATCTAGGTAAAAGGAGTACCAGGTAACTGTGAACTGCAATATACACCTAGCAAATAAATTTACCAAGGACTTGACGTACGTGCTGGGAAATCTCCCCGAATGTTGTGTTCGGTGTATCACGTTTACAGAGCAACAAATTGGGCTTCCTATGGATAAAGGTTTTCAACCCATGGGGGTCTCCCTTTATATACGCGACGATACAAGGAGCACAAGTCCATGCTAGCGCTGCCTAATGCCGAAGCGAAGGACATCTTCTAAGTTTTAAAGATGCCGGAACACATATCTAACCTAGACCACTAAATATTAACGTTAATGTTTCAAATGCTCCTTAGATTAATTGATAGATTTTAAAGTTGATCTTGGAATTATGTTTCAATTTCAAGGCCTTAACGATGTTACCTGTTCCTAAAATGCAAACTAGATGATGAAATGAAATCCTTCAATTCGATGAAAGCTATCTATGTAGGGAAGAAGATCACTCAAATAATGTATCAAACCAAATGAAAAAATGCATCCATGATAATCTCCAAATGCTAAAGGCAAAATATGAAATCTAATCTTTCATATGATAAACAAATTCAATGCCAAAACAAACCTTAAAGCAAAATTTCTTTAAGATATAATGATGATTTTTCTCTTTTCCAAAATGCAACCAACGTAATCTAGTGCAAAAGTAAAAGAGAATGCAAGCAAGCCAACAAATATGAAAATATCTTTCACATTAATGATTTGAATGCAACTCAAAATGCTTCGAAAACTATGAAAAGACAAACACTTTCACTTTCACTTTTTCGAAACACAAAACTTAAAGCAAACACTTCCTTTTGATTCAAATGAGACAATCAATTTGTAATCTATTGTTTGTCAAATAGAACTTAAGAAACTTTCACAGTATCTACTAATGAAAACAACTTAAGACACAAGAACCAAAAGTGATCTACAAAGGATGTTTGAACACACAAAGACTCTTTAACACAGGCAATTGATCTCTGATCTTTGATGGGAAGACCAACAAGTGGACAAAGGTTGACCTAGAAGACCTAGAAACCCTAAAAGGCTAATCAAACTTCAAGCACACTCAAACCAAGTTAAAAGGTGATTGCAATCAGACAATAAGAGAGTCAACCAAAATCACACTGGTAAATCACTGGGAGAAGGCAAACATAACTGAAAATAAGAAGACAAACCCTAAATTTCTTAATCTTCTGCAATCATCACACCTGTTAAGAGGAAAGTAGCAATCATCACTACTGTAATCAACAAACCCATGATATCATCGCAATTTTCAGGGTAAAACCCACGATGGTCGAGAAAAACAAAGAAAAAACTCAAAATATTCAAGAACAACTCAAATTAACAACCTTCAGGTATATATCAGAAAGTGAGACTAACTACAAACAAGCAATGAAGTCTAAAAATGAATGATTGATCAAACTCGTCAAAAAACAAGGTGAAGGAATGGAAGGTTTGGATCATATCTCCCTAGCGGAGTCGCCATTTTGTCGACAAGGTTAATCCTCTCTATGGACAGAGATGATCCTTCTAGCCCAATGAGTGGGTCTAGAAACTGAAGTGACAATCAACTAGACATCTTCCTAGGTTATAATTGAAAAGTAGAACGAAAAAGGTGACCTACCTCATTCTGATGCTATTCCAGTTTCCTTTGTTGAGGGCCTCGAACCGCTTGTGTCACGGACTTGTTCCTGCTTCTCTCAGTGCTTATGTACCTACACAAGTGATCAAGAGACAACAAAAAATGCCAAAACCAATAGAAAATCTAATAATGACCTACTTAACTGATCAAGGAATGTTAAGTTAATACATACATGAACATATATATTTTGGGAAGATGAACCAGCAGTTGTATATTATTTAAGGAATAAAGGGAAGCTTACAACCATAGCCTTGATGTTGAAAGGCTCTCCTTGAGTGGTAATCCAAGTCCAAGCCAAGAAAATCTCTAAGCACTCCTTCCCCAAGTCTAATGAATAGCCTCTAGGCACAAGCTCAGCATAGGGGTGCAAATGGACACAGACCAACCATTTGGGGATGGAAGAGGAGGAATTTATAGGCTGGGAGAGGGAGTTAGGACTTCTCCAAAGATAGGATTAGGCCCACATCTCAAGAAGGTAGCTCATAGGGATAAAAAAAAGAGGTCAAGTTAGGAGGATTCGACCTCATGTATGCGAAACCACCTCCAGCTCGCCACTCTGGAAGCTTCTCATCTCCTTGAGAAAATTACCTTTTTGGGATCATCGCGGGTATGCCAAGGAACAGAGAAATTCCATCGCGGGTCAAACATGGTACAGCAGGCGACCGCCATGGGTCAAACACGGTACAACAGGCGACCATCGCGGTTTTAAGCCTCATAAGAGCGATGACTCTCATTTTAGGGTTTTAAGATGTATTTCTTCAAGGAAATATCAAGACATTTTCCAAATGGAGTCTTAGGAGGGATCTGAGTTGTATACAAGGATGATTATATTGTATAATGGTCATGTTTTGAGCACTTCAGGGTATGTCATAGGGAAGTGCAGGAGGCATGACAAAATACTATGTAACAGGGGCCTTCCTCTACAGACTTCTCCTGCTTTTCTCTATCTTGTTGCTCCTCAAACCCATCAGGTTCAATTGCATTAGCACATTCCCCCTCAGTTGCAGCAGTAGGTTTTTTAGTCTCTTCTAGTATAATAGATACTCGTACCCTTTTCCCAGGGGTTCTTTCACCAATTGGATTTTTTACTTTCCTTTTTTGCACTATTACCTTCATTGATACTCCCAACCTACTTCAGTACTTGGTGTTGTTTCAGCGCCAGGGGCTGCTTCAGCACTGGGTTCTGCTTCAACACTCTCTTCATGCTCCTCATTCGCACCAGCACAAGGTCTCACTATCAAAGTATTCCACGAGATCCTTTGTCTCTGTAATGAATTCATGATGATTATTAATGAGAGCATGGTTAGTGACGTAATTTTATGGATGTTTAATCCCTTTCACAACCTCTGCCATGTGCTATAATGACTTCAACAAGTAGTATGGTAAATTAATCAACCACCCTATCCTCAATTCCTTAAGTGTGCCAGCAGTTGAAAGTGATAAGTGAAAATAATCCCAAAAAAACCCTCACGGGTAATGAATTTTTGGATGAAGAGGGCTACATCTTCCCAAGGGTGAGGAAGATATGTTCTATCGAAAACCTTGTGATTGGGCATCAATTCTTCTCCCTCTTGTAAGAATATGGCCTTAGCTTCAGGATTGGCCACTTTCCTTAAGAACCATCATTCTCATGTCCTAAGCAGGCCTATCACATTTGTGATAACTTTTTATGTAACAGCAATTCTGAAGCCCCTGACCACAGAGTGTTGTTCAATTAAGGCTTGGGAAAATTCTAAAGTGACCAATTCACTAAAACCCTGTAATTTTTCAAAATAACTCAACCATCCAACCCTTCAAAAAATTTCCAATGCTTCTGGATGTTGTAACAACACATTAACAGAGTCAGGTTTGTGTCTAATCACTACTCCACCCATAGCTTCTCACAATCACACTAATCAGCAATGTTAGGAACATGTTATAGAGTTGCTTTAGTGCAAACAGAATCTTGCTCAGAGGAGAATGTCAAGGTGTTTGAATTACTGGCAGTTACTTCTTCTTATTACCAATTCAGAACTTTTAAATCAAAAGAATTTTTTGAATGATTGCACTAATATCTAGATGTAACAACACAAATAATAATAATAATAATAAGTAATAATGATGAGGTGTTGTTACTAATAACAGCAATTACATCGATTTAATTGTAAAATGTAATGGTGTCAGAATGGTCTAATCATGTAGTATTATGACAGGGTGAGGTATGTATTAATTGGACAAATAATTAGACTTCCTAGATTCGGTCTGATTAGGAAAGGCAACACGTGCTTAAGAAATTGTCTGTGTAACAACAACAACACCTGGAAACCTAATTAATCCAAATCAGTAAAGGAACTGAAATGTAATCCTATAACAACAAGCTCCGACATACCATCCAAACTTAAAACAACCCATCCATTAACCATTAAACTACTTAACCCGTAAGCACCAAATCCCTTAGATCTTGACCCTTAATCCCTTAAACCATAATGCCTAATCCCATAACCCTTAATCCATGTACCCTAAATCCATAAATCCCATAATCCTCAAATCTCCTATCCACTAACCTCCAACACCTCAATTAATTAACTATTTAGGCACATCTGACACTAATTCCAGGGCTAAAAAGGGAGCTAACCAAGGAGGTAATGTCGGTGCAAAAAAAGAGCTAAACCTCGCGCTATCACGAGCACTATTTCTAGGGAAATTGGTGACACTATTTCTGATTTTATTTACGATGTTACTTCTGGTGCTAATTTATGGAACTACTTCCATTGATATTTACGACGCGATTATTTCCTAAATTATCTCCTTAATGTTTTGGTTTGCAAAATCAAAGCCAAAAATTATGCCATCCTAATAAATAGCACCTACTTTTTCAAAAAAAATTAAGAAAAATACACTAAAACAGTCCTTGGAAGAAAGAAAGGGAGCTAATCACAAGGATTTGTTGTAATGTCAAGTAAACCTAACAACATCATGACAGTCAAGCCAAACTTCATATGTTCTACCTCTTATCTAGAGGACGTTTATAGTAAATACCAATCATACCTTTGTATACAAACAAGGACACAATTTCATCTCCCACAAATGCCATTCCAACAAATATTACTTCAAATATAAATTTGTTTCTATAGTGATTATGAGTCTTCGGTCTCTACCATGACTAGAGGCTTAAATCACTTCAAAGATCAATCACGAGCCTTAGCAATATGTGTCAAAGGATCTACCCAAAATTAGAAATCAACAAGGAATTCCTTTGAGTGATTTCAAAATTGTTGATGAAGAGATGCAATTGTGGGTTTTCTCCAAGTATTCTATCTGAAGAGTCCTACTCTCAAAAATATACTTTTGATATCAGAGTGTCTAGCAATGAAAATTGTGTAATTTTCCCTCATCTAAAAATAACAACTTCTCCTATGATCAAGGTTTGACTATTTGTACATGCCCAAATGACCTAAACAAATGCTAGAATAATCCTTAGGTCTGACTAAGGCTAGTCTCCAAGATATGCTCCTTAGAATATTTTGTCTCACACTCAATCTTTAGAGATGGACTATCTCATTCAAAAGACACTTCTAGTATATACAAGTATTGACCTCAAACCAATGCAATAGAGGACATTCAGACTTTCTTTTTTTGTGTCTGCAATAAGCGTCAGATCATGCACTGAAATGTCTCGAAGGACAAAGAAACAAAGGATGCACTAGATCATATTAAGAGACATAAATTTTGTATCGTTTGACTGATCAAGAGGCCAACAATATCCAACCTACAATACAAATTAAATTTAATGAAATACTTCAGATGACCTAGTCTCAAATGCAAGCCTTTGCAGAATTGTTCAACATTGTCACAAATAAATGACAATCCCTAGTGATTCTTTAGCACAGACTCTGAAATGTGCCACAGAGGTTTGAGAGGTATGGATATTGAAAGCCCTTATTCAAAATAATTTCCCATATCTACTACGAAGAGTCAAACAAACCCTACCACTAGTTGAATTACCTCTATCAAACTTGTATCTGAGTCAAAGGAGCTTTAGTGACTGAATGACGCCTCAGGTTTGATGCAGATGCCACAATTATTAGGATGAAGTCATAATATGATGAACAGGTTGAATATTTACTCACTATAGAGTTGATCAAAATGTTGAATATGATTGAGAGAACGGCATACCCTTCTTTAAGATATTCTTAAGGAAATTATTTCTATTTAGGGCTCAGATCTTGCCACATAATATCAGTGAATAAGGTCTACACCTAGGTGCTTAAGACTATGTGATTATGCCATGGTATTTCTATAGTTAAGGGATAAATTTAACTTCAGGATCTACAAAGTATTTTTATCCTCACGTCAAAGCCAACAAACCCACAAATTCCCTTGGAGGATAAGCGTTTATATGCCTCAGAAATTCTTCCAAAACCACCTCAGAACCACCAAGAATTCATCTATTCTAGACTAGAAAAAAAAAAAATTGGACATGCATAGGAGATAGCCTTAGATAATATGAATTCCTTCAAGGAGTTCACCCAAATATGTAACCTAAGAGTAAAAAATATGTGTGTCAGAAAGTTGATTCATGGGCCATATTTTTCTCTCTTTAAAACTTTGACTTGTACCACAAATGAAGTATTTTATAAGGCAAAAAATCTCACCAAGATAGATGGTAGATACTATAGAGGATCTCATGAACATGAAAAACCAGAACCAAAATATAAAATATTGATCCAAACAACCATTCCAAACTTGACCTCCTTCTAGGATTTGGAAGATTACTACAAGTTGGAGAGATTGATAGATAATCACAGATGATAACAATTCATTGCATCTTATGGAGAGATCAATCCCCTTACTTATAAACTAAAAGGAGGGCTTATGATGGAGTTCAAAATTTAATTGGAGCCAAAATCCCAACAAAATTTTAGGACTGACTTTAATTTAGAAAATTTGATAATAGTCCTTTAACAAATATCCCTTCTTGCAATCAAAGTTGACTTCAACAATATTTAATGAAGTCCTCCAATGAAAATCCTTCTAGGCCTCATGATAGATATCTGGCCAATCATGAATAGCCACATCATCTCATTTTAGGGACTTTGACCATAACTTCAGGGCATAAACTTTAATCAAGCATATCTCCTCATATGTGAGGACTTATGGGGCATGCCACATCCCATTGGAATCGGCACAATGACTATAATCATATGATGATGGTCTCACAATCAAAATAATTTCCATCTACATCCATTTCGCTCAAAAAGTGTCGGTCATCTAGGGCTTCCGTGCTTCTTGTCATTTTGAGATTCCAATCATTGCAAACTAGATGAATATTAAGGGTGTTCAAGAATGGACGTTGACATCAATTACAAAACCATTCAAAAACATTCACCTAAAAGTTGTATTCACTTGTCATACATAATACATAAAGTTGTGCTCAAAATTTGGTGGTGATTCTCCCATGGGACTTCTTATAACCAATGCAATGTTGTTTTGTACTTTCTCTCCCCCTTTGACATCAATGGAAAAATAGCTCCCCCTAAAATTGATCTCCCCCTGTCTTACTATCTTGATGTGGACTTGACAACTCCCTTTGTATATGTTAAGTGTTCAACCGATCTGGAAAAATTTCCTTTATTCCCAATAGAGGAGCATCAGTGGAGGGAGGTAAGAGGGATTACTCCCAATATTTGCCTTAAGCACTCAAATTGCTCTCTTAAGAGAGGTTTGGTGAAGATATCAAGCACCTGTTCTTTTGTAGGTACATATTCCAATTTTAGAATCTAATTTGCGACTTTCTCTCAAAGGAAATGGTACTTGATTGGAATATGATTTTTCTTGGAGTGTAAAACAAGATTTTTGGACACACGAATTGAACTTATGTTATCACAGATGATTGGTATGGACTCTTCATATATCACCTACACATTTGGTAAAGTTTTCTTCATCCATAATAATAGAGTGCAACAAGAAAATGCTACTATATATTCTACTTCAATAGTAGAAAGAGAACTCGAAGCCTGCTTCTTGCTCAACCAAGATATAAGGCATTCACCAAGAAAGAAATCACCACCAGTGGTGATTTTTTCTGTCATCTATGTCACCTTCCCAATTTGCATTAGTAAAAGCAGATAGTGAATTTTTTTTACATGGGGAGTACCAATGACCATATTACATTATGGCTCTTATATATTTGAGAATCATCTTTGCTGCTAGGAGATCACTTTGTCTAGGAGTTTCTTGAAATCTTCCAACAATACCAAGTACCTGCATAATTTCTGGTCTAGAGGTTGTCATGTATAAAAGGATACCAATAATAGATCTGTATAAATTTTGATCCACCTTTGGTGACTCATCATCCTTGATAAGTTTACATCCAGTGAACATTGGAGTGATTACCAAAGCCCATTCATCCCTGGAGACAACCTCTGGTTGTAGGAGTTCAATGCTTGGGACATCTATAGAAATTTGATGAATACTTTTTTAAATGGTTGTTCAGAGAAATATCATGAGGGATGCAATTAGTATCCTAGTTCAAAAACTCATCATTGATAACCAGAATAGTCAGGTCATTGAGAGTTACAGGGTTTAAAATTCATAAGATGACAAGAAGCAATTTTAAAGAGACAAGATTAAAACTTGAGCTAGATGTTATTCAAGCTCTAAACCTGAGTGAAATTGATGAAAGAAATAATGAATATAGGTGGATTTGCAAAAGAAATGGAGCACCCATTAAGGTGCTCTTACCCAACTTGGAGGTGTCATTTGAAACATGTTGTTGCATAGACAAATCTGTAAACCTGATTTTAACATCCTGCTGCATCATACACATCCTTCAATAAAAGAAAACATAATAGAAAAAATAAAAATAAAAAAATGAAAGTACAGGAAAAAACAAGACAAATAGTGCAACTTTTCCCAAGTTATAGAATTAAACTGATTTTCATTGACAAGTTTCCGAGAAAATTCATCATTACATAGTTATCAAACTCTGAGCCTCTGAACCTTGATTTGGTTGTCTAAATCAGTTATGTAACTGATTTATTATTACAGTTATGAAATTGTTTAACTTATTTTAAAGGGTTTATATACTTTACTATTAATAAAACTTATTACAATGCATGGTCTGAGCTTTATTTAACCCATTAGATTTTAGTGGGGCAGATACTTGACAAAAGGAGGTGGACGATCTACAACCCTTTGTATGCAGTTAATCAAGCGTCTCCTTTAGCAAGCAGTTGTTGCTTCTTCCACCAGCATACATTCAGTTATTCATTCCCTTTAACATTTTCCTCTCAGAGCTCATCCTCACTGCAACAACTTCTATTGATTTTGAATTTCATTCTGGAAAAAAGTCGCAGTTTCGAGTTTTCAGAAGCAACAGCAGCAAACGTACATATCATTTTAAAGGATATTTGGCTATTTATGTATCTAACCCTAGAAGGGATTTCAGCTTCGGCCTTCCGCCCTGAAACTTAGAAAGGGTTCCACAGCAATCCAAAATGATCAAAACAGCAAGACCTTCCTTCTCATGTAATACATTTATTGTTCCCGATGAATGGCTATGGTAAAGAAATTGTTAGTTGCATCGACTTTGAAGGTAGAGTCGATGGAAAGGGGAATTATTTGTGATCCTGAGCTGAGATGTATTTTGAGCAGTGTGGTCAACAGTGAGAGTAGTGAGTAGTGAACAGTGAGCAGTGTGAGAGCAGGGACATTTTATGCAGTAGAAGTATCGAGCAGCGAGTAAGGAGCAGTGATAACTTGAATAGCAGGGAGAAGTGCGAAGTAATCTTGGCATTTTATAGACCTACATATTTCTCGAAACAGGTTGGATGGCAAATGCATTCAAACATGACAAAGGGACAAGAAATTTCAGAACATGTGGAGACAAATGATTTAGGACAAGTGAAAATTGCCTCATCCGTCGAAGCTGAAAAGTGGGTTTGGGTCAGTGCCAAACAATATCGGGGCATTTTAAAATGAAGGCTAGCCCATCTAAAATGGGAGCAGACAAGGAAAAAAATGGTATAAAAAGGAAAGTACTCGAGCCCTTCACAAGAAGCGCTCAAAAAAGTCCCCTCTACAAGCATGTGGCAACAAGAAGTTTAGAGGAAAAGTCATTAATGATTCTGCATTATATAGTCCCACATCCACACCTCTCACATCGTCATCTGATCTTTATGTGAAAGAATTGTTAAATGCAAAACAAAGGTTGGAGGTTTTAGAAGCTAAAGAGTAGGAAAGAGATCATAAAATTCATATAATAATAGCTGAGAACAAGGGTTTAGCAGAAAGCAACAAAGTTTTAAAAGAACAAGTGGCATTGCTACAGGAAGCTCTCCTCATAGGGAAGACAGTATGGCAACGCATGAAGGCAGATGTGCAAAACATAAAGAAATCTGTAGCAAAAAGTACATAGGTGGTGCATGTGAAATCATCCCAGGATAAAGGAAAAATGATTGCCAAAGTAGACAACCATGAAGAGAAAGCAAGAGAAAAAAGGAAATGAGATTCCACCGAAGTTTCCAAAACTTGGGCTCAATTTATTAGCAATTATGCTAATAAGGAAGGAGAAACAAATATTCAGGTTTACAACATGCAAGATAGAGAAGGCAAGGAAAGACAAAATAGGGCAGAAAACATAATTATTAAAGGGGTGAAAGACTATGGGAAAAATGAATGTACTCTTGACCTCGCAAGAGACTTCTTGAAAGACAAGTTGCTATGGCAAGGAAAAATATGCCAAGCATGGAGGGTGGGTAAGTTTAATGGGAGAGAACCATGCCCATAAAAGTCATCATGCCTAGCTTGCGGGATAAATATATCATTCTAAGTAAGAAACATCTATTAAGGGGTTTTCATTTTTTCCTGAAGAAGATTTAACTGTAAAACAACGGGAGGAAAGAAGGGAGGAAATGTTAAAGGTTAGAGCAGAAAGAGAAGAAGGCAAGAGAGCATGGATTTATAAAGGAAAAGTTGTGATAGCACGATTTGGACCTCCTTCCAAAACAGAGCAGCAAGATGGTAATAAAGAAGAGGCAACAAACTCTTCAACAGGAAATTAGGAAGTAAGGTCAGTATGGGAAAGCAGGGACAAAGACTCAAATGTGAGTCTTGCATGTCAAAATAAATAGCAATCAAGTCATACCTAGGTTTCCTTAAGATTAGTTTGTTGGAACTGTAGAGGTTACCCATGGAGACGAGGACCTGGGTTAGGGCCTATTGCGGAAGATAGAGACATAATTTGCCTCATAGAAACACATGAGCATGAAGGGTGAAAGACACCTATGTTTGAAGGATACTGGAAGATGACAGTGTGGAACAAGGCAGAAGGGAATGGCAGAGGGCACAAGGGTATCATGGTTTTATTAAGGGAGAAAGAAGGTTGTCTCATTCAGTTAGAAAAAGAAGACTCAAATAAGCAATTCATTTGGTTTAAAATATCAGAAAATGGAAACCACATCATAATTACAGCATGCTATTTTGCGCCGCAAGTTTCAAAAATATACAAAGGCTGAGGGCTTGACCACAAAGATCCATTTGCAGCCTTAAAAGCGGATATTGTACCTTATTCGCAGCTAGGTGAAGTCCTTATAATGGGTGATTTCAATTTTAGGACTGCAAGTGAGAAAGCTAGCATTCTTTGTTGTAAAGATGATTGTGACCCTATTTGGCTTACAGAAGAGAGTAATCATCAGTGGGAAAGAATTTCAGAGGACAAGGGCTGCAATCTCTTTAGTGAAAATTTGCTTACTCTATGTGGGGCCTTTGACTTAGTCATTTTTAATGGCTTGACTAGATGGGAAAAGTCTGGTAATTTCACTTGCAATACTTACAATGGAGAAAGTGTAGTAGATTATGTAATTTGCTTGCATGGTTTGTGTGAGAAAATGGAGGAAGTTTTGATTGGAGATCAGCTGTGGGAATAAAATCAGATCACAAGCCAATTTATTTATGTTTCTCTTGGACCGAAAAGAAACAATTAGAGTCAAAAATTCAGCATGTCCAACAAAACCTCCCACAGGGCAGAATTATTTTGACCCCAGAAAATTATAATACCTTCAAAATGACGTTGGAGAGGCTCTTCGAGAAGGAGAAAATCACAATTCACAGCCTTCATAGTCATGAATTAACACATTTAATTCAATGCACACTTGCAAAGTGAAAACGAGCAAAAATTAAGAAGTCTGAAACAAATTGCTTTCCAGTTAATGCTTGGTTTGACGAGGAATGCAAAAAGGCAAAGAGAATGTGGAAAGAGTCAAACAAGGATAACATAAATCTCAGAGCTTACAAGTAGTTAATAAACAAGAAAAAGGCCGATTTCATGGTTTCAAGGAGGGAAGAACTAATCTTCCTTGAGAAAAATAATCCCAAATTATTTTGGAAGGAGCTCCAACTGAAAAGATAAAAACTGGAAATAGTATTATAGCTTCTAAATGGTTTGACTATCCAAGACAACTCTATGAGCAAGATCCCAAGGGTGACCCTCCCTTCACTGATATTGAACTCTTCACGGTGCAAGAGGTAGAGATGGGTATCAAGAAGTTGGGTGTTGGAAAAGCAAAAGACTTAGCTGAACTCCAAGCAGAATATCTAAAGTGGGGCTCAAAGATTCTTGCACCTCACATTACAAAAAATTTCAACAACATCATACAACAGGGGCTCCCCACAGATTGGAAAACTAGTCTGGAAATACCTCTTTTCAAGAGTGGTGACATCAATAATCTCTCCAATTATAGGACCATCATGATAAACCATTTGTTTGCAAAGTTATTTGGAAGCATGCTAGAAAACAAAATTAGAAAGTGGGCAGAAGAAATAGATAAGCGTGCTAAAAGGCAAGCAGGTTTTAGACCTAAACATTCCACAGTTGATCATTGTATAACTTTAAGGTACATCATTGAAAAAGTTTGGCAGAAAAATGAAGAAGTCTTTTGTTGCTTTGTTGATTTCAAAAAAGCGTTTGACTCGGGGATAAGCTTTGGCACGGAATGAAGGAACTTGGGGTTCCTAAACATTTGAGAGAAGTTGTGCATAGGCTGTATGAAGAGGTGAAAGTCAAAATTAAAACTTCAGAAGGCATTTCTGAAATTTTCAGAAGCAATATCGAGGTCAAGCAAGGTTGCCCAATGTCTCCTACCGTTTTTGGTTTATATATCGACAAGCTTGAGGAGTGGTTAAATTCGCAAGGGGGTGATCGTATATATTTGGGCAAGTTTGTTATAAGGTCTCTTTTGTTTGCAAGAGCACTTACTATCCCTTGAGAATTTTTGTAGAAGTGTGGGGATGCAAGTCAATATCAGCAAAACAAAAGTAGTGGTTTTCTTTAAGAAAAAAAAACATAACCAACATTAGTTCTACTTTGAAGGCAACATTCTGGAAGAAGTTGTGGATTACAAATATCTCAGAATTGACTTCAACAAAAATCTAAGCTGGAATGGTTGTAGAAAGAAAAGAACTTTGGGGGGTTGGAAAAAATTTTATGCTTTTCAAAATAGGTGTAGAGAGGCAGATTTATGGGACTGGAAAACCACTCAAACTCTTTTTGGGCTTCTAGTGATTCTGGTGATTCTCTATGGTTGTGAACTATGGGCCAGCAGTACATCTGACATGCAGTGGAGACAAATTGAGAAAATTCAGAAGCGTTTGATTACAAACAAATTCAAGATTAAAAGTGCAGTTCATTATGCTATCTTGTTAAGTGAAACATGGACTGCTCCTATTGAAGCAATTTCTATGGTGTGAGTCATAAGGTATTTAAAAAAAATTGAGCAAATGGAAGAGGGTAGATGGCCTAAAGTTGTCTTTAATGACAGATTGTGCAAGAGAAAAGAATGCAGCAAAATAACAAATGGTTTGGTAAATGGGGTATTTGCTTGAATGTGTGTCCCATAAAGAGCAAAGAGATAAAATCTTTTGTTATGGAAAAGTTCCACAAGCGTACTTGGGAGAAGGAGCTAGAAAGAAAGAAATAGTACTATATTGAAATGTTTAATCCCACTCATAGTCATCAACCAAAATCATAAATAGAGGCCAATATCTCTTGGAGAGCCAAAATTCTTATTCTTATTGCTCAATGAAGGACTAATTCTCATCAACTCTGTTGTGAAACAAGGCACTGGAAAAGGCCAAAATAAGTGTGAGAGGAAAGAGTATGCATTTTTTGTTCTTCTAGAAAAGTGGAAACAAAAAAACATTTCATTTTAGAATGTGAGGCCTTCAAAGACAACAAGGAAAATTATGTAGATACACTGGCAGCTAACTCTTTGGATAATCTATTTAGCGAGGGGTTTGTCGAGAAGCTAGGAGCATTTATTTTGAAGCTTCACAGAAAAAGGGCCGAATGCATCAAGCAGACGAAGAAGCAATCTGTTCCATAGGCTATCTTTAGCCTCATGGACGTTAAAATAATTATTTCTTTCTTTCTACAATACACAATTCGACTGGGAGCAAAAAAAAAACTGTTACGTGGGGTTTACTATGGTGGTCCCCTCTTCCAACGTCAACCGTAGATCTAATGATGCGGGGGTTCCCCTGTTAAACTTTCTTTGGTAGGATGAGGATACCTGCATTTAGTTGATTTGACTGACTCCTCCTGTGCGTTGGCCGAAATCAATCATTCATCTGGCTTAGTCATAAAGAAAAAATAATTTGCGACACTAGACCTACACTCTCCAATAGAAACAACTAAATCTTCCAAACCGCTCACAATTTCTTGAAATCTCCCACGCATAACAATATTGGGGTTTCACTTTACGTACATTATGTAAATCATATCACTAAATTATGTTCATATCGTTCATGGATTTTATAAACTATTTTTCTTGTCGTCAATACAAATTACAAGTATATCATTTTTTCCTAATGTGTTGTCACCTTCAATTCTTTTCCATTTTTACATACTTGATAACCAGATTCAACTTTTCTTTGGCTTTCAATATTAGGGACGAATTCATTGATAGAAAGAACCCCACAGTTTTGAACTTCATTTTCTATCTTCAATGTCGAGGGATAAATTCATCTTGAACTTCTCCACAATCTCATTTATAAATCAATATCTCCAGGAGGATCCCTGAAATAAATTGACCAATTTCTCACCTCATCCATCATAAGTTTAAGAGGAGGGGAACCCCACATTGAACACTTTTGTCAATATCGCCATCATCAGATCTACGGTTAACGTTGAAAGCAGGGACCACCATAGTAAACCCCATGTAGCGGTTTGCAGTTTTGACCTTCATTCCTATTTGTATTCTGTTCAAATTGTGTATTGTATATAAGTATAATGGGTTAAATAAAGCCCCGACCAAGCATTGTAAAAACTTTATTGAAAGAGGATAGACCATTTAATACTATATATTATTTATATATAATATTAAATTTATTTAAAAGTTTTACCATTGGTAAAGTATATAAACTCTTTAAAAGAAGTTAAATAATTTCATATCCGTAATAATAAATCAGTTATATAGCTGATTTAGGCCATCAAATGAGGGTTCTGAGGCTGGGAGTTTGATAACTATGTAATGACTAAGTTCACTGGGAATTTGTTAATAAAAATCAGTGTAAATTCATGACTTGAATAAAGTTGAAGCATTTGTCTTGTTTTTTCTTGTAATTTTACTTTTTATTTTTTCTATTATGTTTTTTTTTATTGGAGGTGTATGATGGAGTAGGATTGTTCTAATCAAGTTTACATATTTGTATGCAACTACATGTTTCAAAAGGCACCTACAAGTTGGGTCAGAGCACCTTAGTGGGTGCTCCATTTCTTTCATAGTTCCACTCATATTCGTTAATTATTTCATCAATTTCACTCTTACGTTCAAACCTTGAATTCCATCTGGCTCAACTTTTAATCTTGTCTCTTTAAAATTGTTTTTTGTCACCTTATGATTTTTAAACCCGGTAACCCTCAATGACCTGACTATTTTGGCTATAATGATGAGTTTTTGAACTAGAATATTAATTACATCCCTCATGATCTTGCTCCAAACAATTATTTAAAAAAGTCTTCATCAAATTTATATAGATGTCCTGGGCACTAAACTCCTACAACTAGAGGTTGTCTCCAAGGAACAACAAGGACAATGATAAACCTACTACAAATGAATACATTGAAGAGCCATTCAGTCCACAATCAAGTGATCTTGCAAGGTATGTGCAAAAACACCTCCTAGCTTATCAAATTGTAGGTGACTTGCATGGAGGTGTTCAAACAACTAGAGGTTGTCTCCAAGGAACAACAAGGACAATGATAAACCTACTACAAATGAATACATTGAAGAGCCATTCAGTCCACAATCAAGTGATCTTGCAAGGTATGTGCAAAAACACCTCCTAGCTTATCAAATTGTAGGTGACTTGCATGGAGGTGTTCAAACAAGAAGAAGGTTAATAAATCCCCCTACACAAGCGCATGTAGTCTTGTTGTCCATGATAGAACTGAAGGACTTTTCTCAAGAAGCCAAGATGACAATTGGATAAAAGCCATGAACAGAGAGCTTGATTATATTGAGAAAAATTAGACATGGGAGCTAGTTCCAAGAGCAGTAGACAAGAATGTTATCGGCATAAAATGGGTCTTCAGTAACAAATTGAATGAAAATGGTGAAGTGGTAAGAAATAGGGCAAGGTTAGTTTGCAAAGGTTATGCACAAATTGAAGGTTTGGATTTTGATGAGACCATTACTCTTGTTGCACAATTAGAGGTAATTCAAATGTTCTTGGCTTCTGCTAGCTTCAAGAAATTTAAAATATATCAGATGGATGTCAAATCTGCCTTTTCAGATGGTGAGTTGTAGAAAGAAGTCTATATTGAGCAACGTGATGGTTTTCAATTTCCATCTAAAGCATAAATCTGATTATGTTTGGAGGCTGGAAAACGCCTTGTATGTTCTTAAGCAAGCCCTAACACCTTGGTACTCTAAGCTAGATAATTACTTGCTTAAGCATGGTTTTAAAAGAGGCGCAATTGATGACAATTTATATGTGAAATCTAATGATGGAAATTTGTTGGTAGTTATTGTCTATGTTGATGATATAATATTTGAAAGTGATGCAAATAATCTAACTTGCCAATTTGCAGCTGATATGAAGGCCGACTTTGAAATATCAATGCTTGGTGAACTCTCTTATTTCCTTCGCTTGTAGATCACTCAAACATCAGAAGGTATTTTTATTTCAGAGGGAAAGTATCTCAAGGAAGTGTTAAAGAAATTTGGCATGGATGAATGTTCTTTGGTAAGCACTCCAATAGTCACTGGATGTAAAATTAGCAAGGTTGATAAGTCACTAGAGGTGGATCAGAATTGATACAAATCTATTATTGGTAGCTTTTTATACATGACAACCTCTAGACCAAACATTATGCAGGCAGTTGGTATTGTTGGAATATTTCAAGCAACTCCTAAACAAAGTCATATCCTAACAGCAAAGATGGTTCTCAAATATCTAAGAGCCATAATGGAATATGGTCATCGGTAGCCCCCAGGTAAATATTTTCCACTAACTACTTTTACTAAAGAGAATTGGGAAGGTGACGTAGATGACAAAAAAAAGCACCAGTGGTGGTGCTTTCTTTCTTGGTGAATGTCTTATGTCTTGGTTGAGCAAGAAGCAAGCTTCAATTTCTCTTTCTACTACTGAAGTAGAATATATAATAGCACTTTCTTATTACACTCTGCTATTATGGATGAAGCAAACTTTACCAAATTTTTAGGTGATATATGAAGAACCCATACCAATCTCTGTGATAACACAAGTGCAATCAATGTGTCCAAAAATCTTGTTTTCCGCTCCAATAAAAAGCATATTCCAATCAAGTACCATTTCCTCCAGGAGCAAGTTGCAAATCAGATTGTAAATTTAGAGCATGTACCTACAAAATAACATGTGCTTAATATATTCACCAAACATCTCCTAAGAGATCAATTTTAGTTCTTAAGGAAAAATATTGGGAGTATCCCTCTTACCTCCCTCCACTAATTCTTCTCTAATGGGAAGAAAGGCAACTATCTAGATAGGTCGAACACTCGGCATATACAAAGGGAGTTTCCAGGTCCATAGGAATATAGTAATATAGGGGGAGATCAGTTTTAGGGGGAGCTCATTTTCCATGTATTTCAAAGGGGGAGAGAAAGTACCAAACAACATTGCATTGGTTATAAGAAGGCTTAAGGGAGAATCGCCACCAAATTTTGAGCACAACTTTATGTATTATGTATGAAAAGTGATAAAAAATTTAGGTGAATGTTGTTGAATGGTGTTGTAATTTATTTCAAATTTGGTTCTTGAACACTCTTAATATTCATCCAGTTTGCATTGATTGGAATCTCCAAATGACAAGAAGCATGGAAAGGCTAGATGTCCCGCACTTTTTGATGCAAATGGATGTAGAGGACTATGATTTTGATCGTGATACCATCATCATTTGATTCTAGTCATCGTGTTGATTCCAGTGGTATGGGGCATGCCTCATAGCTCCTCACAAATGGGGAGATATTCCTGATTAATGTTTATGCCTTGAATGTATGGTCAAAGTCCCCAAAATTAGATGATGTGGCAGTTCATCATTGGCCAAATATCTATCATGAGGTCTAGAAGGATTTTCATTGGAGGACTTCATTAAATATTTTTGAAGTTGACTTTGATTGCAAGAATGGATATTCATCAAAGGCCTATTATCAAATTTTATAAATTAAAGTCAGTCCTAAGTTTGTTGCCCATTTTGGCTCCAAATTTAAATTTTGAAATTCAAAATTCAAATTTCAAATCTTCCCTCCTTTTTGTACAAGTCAACTCCATCAGAAGCCCTCATTTTAGTTTATAAATAATAGGATTGATCTCTCTAAAAGATGCAATGAATTGTTATCATATGTGATTAGCTATCCATCTCTGTAGCCTGGAGTAGTCTTGCAAATCCTAGAAGGAGGTCAAGTTTGGAATGGTTGTTTGGATCATTTATTTATATTTTCATTATTGTTTTTTGTGAGATCCTCTATAGTATCTACCATCTATATTGGTGAGATTTTTGGCCCTATAAAATAATTCATTTGTGGCACAATTCAGAGTTTTAAAGAGTGAAAAATATGGCCCCTGAATCAACTTTCTACCACACATATTTCGACCCTTAAGGAACAAATGTGGGTGAATTATTTGAAAGAATTCAAACTATCTAAGGCTATCTCCTGCGTATGTCCTGAAATTTGTTATGGTCCAGAATAGATGAATTCTTGATGGCTCTGAGGTGATTTTGGAAGAATTTATGAGGCAACTCAAGGCTTACCCTCTAACGAAATTTGTGGGTTTGTTGGCTCTTACCTAATGAGAAAACTATTGCATAGATCCTGAAGTTCAATTTAGCCCTTAACTATAGAAATACCATGGCATAATCACACATTCTTGAGAACCCACGTGTAGAAATTATTCACTGATACTTTGTGGCAAGATATGAGCATTGAATAAAAATAATTTCCTTAAGCATATCTTGAAGAATGGTATGTCATTCTCTAAATCATATTCAACCTTTTTATCAACTCTGTAGCAAGTAAATATTCAACCTCTTCATCAGATTTATGACTTCAGCCTAATAACTATGGCATCTACATTAGACCTGAGGCATCATTCAATCACTAAAGCTCCTTTTACTCAGATACAAGCTTGACAGAGGTAATTCAACACTAGTGATAGGGTTTATTTGACTCTTTGTAGTAGATATGAGACATCATTTTGACTAAGGGATTTCAATAGCCATACTTCTCAAACCTCTATGGAACATTTCAAAGTCTAGGCTAAAGTATCATTTGGGATTTTCATTTCTTTGTGGCAATGTTGAACAATTTTGCAAAGGCTTGCATTTGAGGCTAGTTCATTTGAAGTATTTCATTTCTTTTAATTAATTGTGGGTTGGATATTTTTGGCCTCTTGATTAGCTATATGATACAAACTTTGGGTCTCTTAATCTACTCTAGTGCATCCTTTGTTTTGTCCTTTGAGACATTTCAATGCATGATTTGAGGCTTGTTGCAGACACAAAGAAGGTAAGTTTTAATTTCCTTTGTAGTTTTGTTTTGAGGTCAATACTTGTATATACCGAAAGTGTCTTTTGGATGAAGCAATCCATCTCTAAAGCCTGCGTGTGAAACAAAATAATGTAAGGAGCATATTTTGGAGACTAGCCTTAGGCAGACCTAAGAATTATTCTAGCATATGTTCAAATCATCTGGGCATATACAAAGATTCAACCCTTGATCATAGGAGAAGTTTTTATTTTTAGATTAGGGAAAATTACACAATTTGTATTGTTGGACACTCTGGTATCAAAAGCATATTTTTGAGGGTAGGACTCTTCATATGGAATACTTGGAGAAAACTCATAGCCGCATCTCATCATCAACAATTTTGAAATCACTCAAAGGCATTCCTTATTGATTTTTGAATTCTAGGTAGATCATTTGACACATATTACCAAGGCTTGTGACTGATATTTGAAGTGATGTAAGCCTCTAGTCATGACAGAGACTAAAGACTCATAATCACTATAGAAACAAAGTTATATTTGGAGCAATATTTGTTGGAATGGCATTTGTGACATAGATGAAATTGTGTCATTGTTTGTATACAAAGGTATGGTTGTTCTTTACTATAAAGGTCCTCTGGCTAAAAGGAAAAACATCTAAAGTTTGGCTTGACCATCATGATGTTGTTAGGCTTACTTGACACTACAACAAATCCCTGGTATTAGCTCCCTTTTTTTCTTCCAAGGATTGTTTTAGTGTATTTTTGTCCATTTTTTTTAAAACAATGGTGCTATTTATTGGGATGGCACATTTTTTGGAATTTCTTTTACCAGCCAAAATATTTAGGTGCCAATTTAGGAAATAATGGTGTCATAAATATCAATAGAAGTAGCGCCAAAAATAGTTCCATCAATTTCCCCAAAAATAGTGCCAGTGATAGCGTCGGGTTTAGCTCATTTTTTGCACCTACATTACCTCCTTTGTTAGCTCCATTTTTAGCCACAGAATTAGCATCAAATGTGCCTAAAAAGTTAATTAATTGAGGTGTTGAAGTTTAAGTGGATAGGGGCTTTAAGGATTATGGGGTTTATGGATTTAGGATATAAGGATTAAGGATTAAGGGATTATGGGTCAAGAGCTAAGGGATTTGGTGCTTATGGGTTAGGTATTTTAATGGTTAATGGTTAGGTTATTTCACGTTTGGATGGTTTGTCGAAGCTTGTTGCTCCAGGATTACATTTCAGCTCCTTTACTGATTTGGATTAATTAAGGTTCTGAGAGTTGTTGTGGTTCCTTTCCTAATCAGAACAGATCTAGGAAATCCAATTATTCGTCCAATTAATACATACCTCACCCTGCCATAATACTGCATGATTAGACCATTCTAACACCATTACATTTTAAATTTATACCGATGTAACTGCTACCGTTAGTAACAATACTCCATCATTATATCTTTTTTTTCTTTATTATTCGTCTTGTTACATCTAGAGATCAGTGAAATCTTTCAAAAACTCCTTTTGATTTAAAATATATGAATTGGTAATAAGGATGAGTAACCACCGGTAATTACAACACCTTGACATTCTCCACTCGGCAAGATTTTTTTTACGTTGAAGCCTCTTTGTAACAGGCCTATCATTATTAAGTAGTGTGCTTGTGAGAAGCTAGGGGTGGAGAAGTGGTCATACATGAACCTAACATTGTTAATGTGTTGTTACAACATCCATAAGCATTGGAAAATTTTTGATGGGATGTATGACTAAGTTATTTTGAAAAATTATAGGGTTTCAGTGAATTGGTCACTTTAGAATTTTCCCAAGCCTTAGTTGAACAACATTTTTTTGTCAGGGGCTCAGAATTTTTGTTATAGAAGAAGTTATCACAAAAGTGATAGGGCTTCCTAGGATAAGAAAATGGTTGTTCTTAATTAGGAAATTATCTAATCTTGAAGCGAAGGCCATATTCTTACAGGAGGGAGAAGAATTGACGTCCAAGAAAATGGGTTTTGATAGATGTATCCCTCTTCATCCAAAAATGCATTACTTGTGAAGGTATTTTTGGGATTATTTTCACTTATCACTTTCAATTGCTAGCACACTTGAGACCTAAGGACAAGGTAGTTGATTAATTTACCATACTACTTGTTGAAGTCATTACAGCACATGACAAAGGTTGTGAAAGGGGAAAACATCCAGAAACTTGTGTCACTAACCATGCACTCATTAAATTAATCAGCATGCATTCATTATAGAGACAAGGGAGCTCATGGCATGCTTTGATAGTGAGAACTTGTGTTGGTGTGAATGAGGAGCATGAAGAGATCGTTGAAGTAGAACCCAATGCTAAAGAAGCCCCTAGAACTAAAATAGCACCAAGTACTGAAGCAACACCCAACTATGAAACAAACCTTGTTGTGGTGGTGTCTAGTGACTCATCAGACTAAAGCTGAGGTGGGCATCTGATTCTAGAGGAAGTGATGGAGGAAAAAAATGTTGGAGCAGCAGTTGTGCCTGAAACTAGAGTTGAGGAAGTGAAGACACCTGAAGGGACCAGGATGGGAGTATCAATGAAGGTAATAGTTCATAAAAGGAAAGTGAAAAATCTAATTGGTGGAAGAACCCTTGGGAAAATGGTGTGAGTAGCTATTATACCAAAAGAGACTCAAAAACCTATTGCTACAACTAAGGGGGAATGTGCTAAGTGACAACTAGACCTGATGGGTTTGATGAGCAACATTACAAAGAAACACTGGAGAAGTCTGTAGAGGAAGGCCCCTCTACATCTAAAATACATGTTGTTACATTGAAGCCTGAACAAGAACTAGAGAAACAATAGGAGACAGAAGGACCAGTATTAGAAGAGTAGATAGAAGAACGAGAGGTTGTTACTTCACTAGGTAATATGAAAATTGACCCTCTCGTTCAAATTGAAAATATGAGAAAGGAAAATAAGGAGTTAAAGAAACAACATTCCTTGGTTAAAGAACAAATTCATTTTAAAAATGAAACTGGATTGGATATGTTAGTAGAGGATGTAGAAATGGCATCATCTACTGTCTCTGAAAAACTTTGCAAGGGCTTCCAACAAATCCTTGAGGAGGATAAAATCATGGAGACTATTATTTTTTCATTTGGAGTACAAGTGGGGGAATAGGAAAAAGAATTTCAACCTACTATTCCACAAACACTTGTTGATGACGTTGTTGTTACACAAGAACCAATAGTCAAAGCAGAGCAGGAAGAAGAAAAATAGTCTACTAGTCAACAAGAACATATTTATGATTATGTTGTTACATAAGAACCAGCAGTTGAAACAGAGCAAACTAAAAAAAAATATTGTTGTACCACAAGAACCTATCGATGATGTTGTTGTTACACAAGAACCAATAGTTGAGATAGATCAGTGGGAAGAGAAAATGGATCAGAAGGAGAATGTTGAAATAACATTTGAAACAAATCACATTAAATTTGAATATTTGATGAGGCTACTACAGTAGTGGGAGAAATTAGTGCTATTTTCCAAAGATGAAGTCATCTTTCTAAATCAACACAAGGAAATGGTCAATAATATTAAGAAGGAGTGGGATGAAAAATTAAGAATTGCAGAATTTGTGAAAATTTAGAAGTAGAGGAATCAAGCAATGAAATAGGTGAAGGAACTACAAGGAGAGGTTAAGTTTTTATAGCGAGAAAAGGAGCTCATTTATGAGATCATTAATGGCCTTTGTGTGGTAGGCTTCCTTTCCCTTCTTATCCTTTATATTTGTAAGAAAAACATTATCTCTTCCAATTAACGACCCTGAAGGAAAAGCAACCATATAAGACAAGGGAGATACACGACTTCCTAGAAACATTTCAAAGTGATAATTTCTCAAGACAACATGTGTTGTGTGAGTTGTACATGCATGATCTTACTTTTTTTGGGGACGAATCTTTCAATTTGACACCCTCTGTGGGAGATGTAAAACTCAGGGATTTTTTTTATTTTATGAAAAATAAGATAGGTTGTAAAGTTGCTCATGATATTGTAACATCTAATGAAGAATGTGTAGAATTGTTTATTAGAGGAGAACCTAGTTCAACTACATGCATCTCGACCTTCGAAACATCCTATTGTTATCCATAGGCCCAGTAGTTCCAGAGAATTTTTGGTCTGTATTGAATGACAAAGACAAGAATGGCCATACTATGCAGTGGAAAAGGGGAGAGGGAATCCTCGTAGAAGAAATGGGAGGAGGTTATTATTCTGGGAGAGGTGGGCGATGTTTTTTATCTCAACAAGGGGAAACCCCTTGAACAAATCCAATCATTCATCCTCCAAGAATTACTCTATACATCCAAGCACATGGATCTTCCTCCCCCTATTCTGAGCAGGACATCACGGTGAAGAGGTTGGATGTGCTTAAATGGCTCGAAAACAATATGATAATAACTCGACATGTTGTGGAGGCATAATTGTTACTTCTAGGCCCAGTATAAAGTAAAAGAAACCAATTCATGCAGCTATTAGGGAAAGTGTAGTAAGGCATTCTTTGTCCCTCCTCGTTTAAACAATTTGGAAGGTATAGGTAATTCACGAGAGGTGGCTATCATTGAAGGCATTTTTTACTTCACTTACTTTGATAACGGCGAAGAGGAGAGCTCATGCAGAACTAAATTGATCAGTGTATACTTATTATTACATATATAATGATCAATGGGGATGGCTGAGAAACCTACCTTAGAGACTGCGAGAAAAAGTCTTTATGATTCTGCATGAGTGAATTGTCACTTGTCGATATATGTATAAATTGGGATAAATTCAGAATGAAAAATGCATTTTTTAATTTCATTTTCCCTGCAGGGAAGTTTGGTCACCTTAGGTAGCTTGATAAACTATATTTTAAGTGGATTGGATTTTGATCAAGCAAAATTTCTCTTGTCTCGTCCATTGGACAAATCCCCTCGTCACACATATTTATCAGGTATTGAATGTGCTAAGTGGTCATTAAGAATTTATGGCTTATAACCGAGCTCAATTAAGAAGGAAAGAGTGTTTGATTTCCAAACGTAGTTCTTGGATCCAAGTTCTCTAATTTAAGTCGCTTTGTCAAAACTAACTTATATCCATGAAGTACTCCTAGTTGAAGCGTTACTAAAAGATCTAGGTTATCTAGGAAGAGAGGTTCTAGTAGAAGATAAAATCCTTATCTAGGGTAAGGTACTCCCCCCCCCCAACCCTTTCCTTTCACGGATATATTTGACACTTTCTCCCCTTCTTCCCCTCATCTCCCTTATGGTCGAGCCCTGCCAGGGGCATCCTCAATTTAAACTTTCCCCCTTAGTACCTTCCTTAATTTGTGGGGATAGGCCTTTGGATTTACCTTGCCATTGATAACAATTCTTTATTGAAGGTTATGTCTATCTTAAATGAAGGAAGCTTGAAGTTGATGAGTGTAGCATAGCCCATAAGAGAGGTTCTAGTAGAAGCTAAAATCCATATCTCTAGTGGTAAAACCCTTATCTAGGGTTATCTAGCCTCCTACCTTATTTAAGTTTATCTAACCTCCTACCTTATCTAGGTTTATCTAGCCTCAAGTTATCTAGACTCATACCTTATCTAAGGTTATCTAGCCTCCTACCTTATTTAGGTTTATCTAGCCTTGGGTTATCTAGCCTCCTACCTTACCTAGGTTTATCTAGCCTCAGGTCATCTAGCCTCCTACTCGATAAAAACCCATAAGAGAGGTTCTAGTAGAAGCTAAAAGCCTTATCTAGGAACTACTAGGCCTATGGATAGCAATAGGTTGTTTTGAAGGTCGAGATGTGTGCGCTTTAGCTACACGACTCATAATCATTTTTTCCAAATGAAAGCCAACTTTTTTGGTATTTGTATAACAACGAGCCTTATATTCCTCTATTGAGATACCCTGGATTGCTTTATTCTTTTCACTATCGGGGAACATTGCACATATAACACTCCAACCCCTCTGTTTAATTAAATGGAGTTCTCCGCAACTATATTTTATAAATTCTTCATCAACAAGTTCCTTATGCTATCAATTGTGTATACGGGATTTTTTAAGCCAAGGATATAGGTAATAAGGGCCACGAAATCTGAGAGCATGAAACAAGGATCTTTCGTTTCATCCACAATGATGCTCTCCACCCCCCAATGAGAATCTAATATTAGTTGAATTGTAGATTGAGGTGACAAAAAGGTCCTAAGGGGAACAATGAGCAATAGATAGAGAGGCTTTCTACTAAAGACAACGGAGTTGAATATTGGGGACTTCATGGGCAAGATCTAAAAATATTTTCGCAACCATGAATGGTGCATCTCTCCTGTTGGAGAGTTAGATATCTAACACAGAAACTAACATTTGGCCAAATTGGTCAAGGTAAACAACTCGATCTGAAAGGGAAGACGTGGACTCTCGAAAAGGAAGGGTTTCCACCGGCTATCGAATTGAATCTTCCATTTTTGCTAAACTACTTATGCTTGCTTGGATTCTGTTCTATAAGCTATTGGTAATGGGTGACAAACTACTTTCACAAAGACTGAATAATATCCCCTCTTTTTTTTAAAGACCCTAATCTTTACATCTTAAATTTTCTATTACTTTGACTTTAAATCCATGGTCACTAGTATGTTTTAAGTTTGACCCCTTTTATTCATCCCCTGATAATCCAAGGTTGTGTCTTTCTATTCTATTAATGGCCACTGCCTAGGTCAACCTATTTCTTCTAATCTAGTCAAAGGAATTCATGAGTCTCCTACTCATTGGCTAGCTTACATTTATAAACTTGTTTTTTCACCTTGTGTTGGCCTCTAAGGGTTCCTCAATCCTTGTTTCCAATTAATCTTCCCCTATCGACACCAACTCATTTACTATGAGGATTCTATCTATATTAAATGAAGGAATATTGAAGCAGATGAGCATAGTGTAGCCCATTAGAGAGGTTCTAGTAGAAGCTAAAAGCCTTATCTCTGGTTCTAAAAGGCTTATCTAGGGTTATCTAGCCTCACGTTATCTAGCCTTGGATTATCTAACCTCCTACTTTATATAGGGTTATCTAGCCTCCTACCTTATCTAGGGTTATCTAGCCTCGGGTTATCTATCCTCCTACTCAATAAAACCCATAAGAGAGGTTCTAGTAGAAGATAAAAGCTTTATCTAGGGTAATGTTCTATGGTAAGGGAATTCTCACCCTCCTACTCGCTTCTTACCCTCCAACTCGCACCCTCCTCCCTACCCACTTAATGGAAATAAAAACCATGAAAATCATTGGAAATGGAACAAAAAATTCCTTATCTCTGGTGCTAAAAGCCTTATCTCTGGTATTGAAAATGGAACAAAAAAATTCAATGCACATTCTTGTAAAAAACAGATTAGAAATTGACAATGTAACACTAAAATTTTATGCACATAACAACATATATAACAGTTGTACTACCACCACACCAAGCTCAATTAAGAAGGAAAGAGTTTTTGATTGCCGAAGGTATTTCTTGGATCCAAGTTCCCTAAGTTAAGGTGCTTTGTCGAAACTAACTTATATCCATGAAGTACTCCTTCTAGTTGAAGTGCTACTAAAATCTCTAGGTTATCTAGGGTTAAGAGGGGTTTTGGTATAAGCTAAAAGCCTTATCTAGGGTAAGTTACTCCCCCCCTCCCCCCGCGTCCTTTCATACATACATTTGACACTTTCTCTCCTTCTTCCCTTCATCTACCTTATGGTCGAGCCCTGCCGGGGGAATCCTCAATTTAAACTTTTCCCCTTTAGGACCTTCCTCAATTTGTCAGGAGAGACCTTTGGATTTACCCTAACATTGATAACAATTCGTTATTGAAGCTTTTTTCTATCTTGAATGAAGGAAGATCGAAGCGAATGAGCATAGAGTAGCCCATAAGAGATGTTCTAGTAGAAGCTGAAAGCCTTATCTCTGGAGTTAAAACCCTTATCTAGGGTTATCTAGCCTCCTACCTAATCTAGGGTTATCTAGCCTCGAGGTATCTAGCCTCCTACTCGATAAAAACCCATCGATCATAAATAATAAGTTGCAAGGTCCTCTCTTTATATAATAATAAGTATATGGAGGTCTTGGTCCGACCTGTCTTGTTCTTGTCGATAAATAATAAGAGATTCTTAAATAGGTAAATAATAACGATTTCGCTCTCTAAACTTTAATAATCATTTAGGACTAGTGCATGCACCGGTCTGATTTCATAATACAGGGAACTACCTCTTCTCAATAAATGGAGGTGGGCAAGCAGGGTGGGGTCAAAAAGTCTTTCATTAATATAATAAGGCTTGGTTGTGGGTGGGAATAATTAATGCTACTTTGTATAGTTCTTGCTTTGATAGAGTAAAAGATGGAACACAACCATGTATATTAGCGTTGGGGGCCTACCACTATCATTCGAGACCACTACCACATACACTAGCATCCAAGTTCCCTAATTTAAGGCACTTTGCCGAAACTGACTTATATCCATGAAGTACTCCTTCTATTTGAAGTGTTACTAAAATATCTAGGCTATCTAGGGTTAAGAGAGGTTCTAGTAGAAGCTAAAAGCCTTATCTAGGGTAAGGTTATATGGTGAGGGAATTTTCACCCTCCTACTCGCTTCTTACCCTCCAACTCACACCCTCCTCCCTAGCCACTTAATGGAAATAACAACCATGAAAATCCTTGAAAATGGAACAAAAAAGGCCTTATCTCTGGTATTGAAATTAATGGAAATAACAACCATTAAAATCATTTAAAATGGAACAAAAAAATCCTTATCTCTGGTATTGAAAATGGAACAAAAAAATTTAGTGCTCATGCTCATTATGCTCAGTCAAAATGAGAACTTTATCATTTTGTGTTATGCAATGAAAAAATAGTATAACTTATGTTTTGACCTTTTTGGTTATTTGTATCCTTCTCGATGATTATTTTAATTGTCAAGAAGGATAAAAATAACCGAAAAGGTCAAAATAGGAAGTCTTTAGGTTAATAGGTATTTTCTGTTCTGTAGAAAGATTCAGGGTTAGACGAATCATTCAATCTGACACCCTATGTGGGAGATGTAAAACTCAGGGCTTTTTTTTATTTTATGCAAAATAAGATAGGTTGGAAAGTTTTCCATGATATTGTAACAGCTAATGAAGAATGGGTAGAACTATTTATTAGAGGAGAACCTAGTTTAGTTAAATCTATTGCACACAAATACAATAAAATATGGCAGTTTCTAGCCACTAAGACATTGTTGATGGACCATCAAGAATCAGTTCTATGGAGATGCCAGATAAATATAAAAGGAATGAGAACTAGTTCCTTATAAGGAATAAAGTTGAGATGGGATCTTTCCCAATAAGAATTGAAGAAGGGAGACCCCTATTGTTATCAGAATTTTGAGCAAGCACTTTCCATAGTTCATCGCTATGTTGATTGTATTAGGAAGATTGGTGCAGTCTGGATAGGACTTAGATTCAAGTTCCCTATTTTTTGGTTACCCATACATCAGTATCAACTTCCATATATTATTACTAATAAGTGTTGGAGGGTATAATTGGTTAATTCTCAAGGATACAGGGCCAGAGGTGAAGACATGGCAGGAAAATACAACCTCACACAACTTCACTCTCAACATGTAATGCATCAGTGGCATGAGTCTACATGAAGACATGCAGAAGCTTAAGCTGGGGGGAGATATTGGGTCATGGAATTGTCATTTTTTCCTACTTATTTTCCTATTTCTTTTATCCATTTTTACCAACAGGATCATATCTTCTTACAGTGACAACCCTTATTCACCTAAGTATGTCCCTTTTCACTTGTCACTTTCTTAGTCCAATTTTACTTATAATTTGACATTAGAACTACTTTCATAGGTTGCTTTTTATCATAAAACTAATGTATGGGTTGTTTCAGGTTTGGATGGTATGTTGAAGCTTGTTATTACAAGATTGCAATTCAATTCCTTTACCGATTTGGATTAATTAAGACTCTGGGAGTTTTTGTTTTTACATAGACAATTGCTTAAGCATGTGTTGTCTTTCCTAATTTGATTGGATCTCGAAGTGTGTCTGTTATAGCTCCAAATCTCACTCTTATGGTTTGTGATGCTGTACTCATGGCCTAGGGCAACCCCTCCTTCCAGACCTGGTCCTAAAATTTAAAAAAACAGTGTTTTATCCCTTATACGCGACATTGCCCTGAGTTAAACGCATGTATACGTGAGTATGTGTATAGCCAACCCGCGTGTATGTATTAAAACACTTAAAAAAAATATAAAACTCCTTATTTTCGAGCGGGGATCACGGGTTTTACCTACTGATCACCTATTAGTGCCCGTGGCCCAACTATTCCCAACCAACTCCTAACTAAAAAACTACTTTGGAGATGGTATAAAAAGACCTCAAAGGGAAGGCCTAAGGGAGGAGAGAAGAGAGAGAAAGGTTATTATGCTGAGATTTTTCCCTTGACCAGGTCTGAAGTCCCTTGTGCCTTCTGCACTTCCCCCATTTTGTACAGGAAACCTTTGTTTCCTTGTGTGTTGATGTTTATCCACCATTTATGACATCATGGAGAGAGTCATGGAAGGAGTTTTGTTAGAGGCTTGAGGCTGGAACGGATCCGGAAGGAAGCTTTGCTTGGAGCCTGCTAAAGGTGACTCAGGTGAAAATATTCCTTTTTATGTACTTTATTTGTCTATAATAAAAGAAACACATGTCTTGGTTCCCGAAATGAATCTTCTTTATGTTAATGATATTCATGTTTAGAATTCATATGTAAATGGTTGTTTGGATTTCATAACTAACTACCTTTCTTATAACATGAAGATGGTTTCTTTATAAGTTTTTGTCCATGTACTGTTGTATTCTTTGAATTGGTTCTTTTGCAAGACAAAAGAGAAGAAGGGAACTCCAAGAAGGGTTTGGACCCTAAAGGCCTTCTCAAACGTAGGACCAAAGGTACGTACCCTTATCATAGAATTTGCTTATAATAGCATAATGGCTGTATGAATGTATGTTTCTTTGAATAGATAACTTTCAGTCTGCTAGGGATTCAACCCAAAAAGCCCTAGGGGAACATTTCCCTATATCAGAATTGGCGACTCCACTGGGGACAACACTCTTGTTGTTCCTAGTTTGGGTGTTTTTCAAGCCAATAAGGGCTCAGCTGCCTTGTCTGCTTGCTGTTACTGTCTGGTCTGTTTTTGAACTTTAAGCTTTGCCAGTTTCTTCAGTTTGTTTTTTTTTATTTTTCTTGAAGCTTTTCATATACGTTGTTTTTCTTAGATACAAAAGCGTATATACGCTTGTTTCTTTGAGTGAACCCGCGTATACGCAGGTTTCCTCAAACACAGTCGCGTATACACGCAATCTATATATAAGTACAGTCGCGTATATATTGCAATTTTCAAGATCTATAAATCTTTTTAGTCTCTGAAGGTTTGTCTGGTGGTTTGAGTCAGTCTGAAATAGTCGTTTTCCAGTATCAGTTATTTGTTTTACAGCGAGCATCTTGTTCCGAATTCTCTCAGATTATAAGGAGTATTGGTCTTGTTTTTTGTTGATTGCAAGCGTCATCGTTTTTTGCTAAAACACGCAAGATTTCTTGCTAGGAATCTTGGCTGCTCTGTTTCATCAAGGTAGGAAGATTGAATTCAATCTTTGTGTTAATCTTGCTTTTAGGTGACTTTTTGTTTGCTTGACAAAACCACTTTGTGACCATCCACTTCTTTGTTTCATGAAAGTTGTTGATTGACACTTTCTTGGAATTTGTCTTTTTGATCTTTCGGTTTTCATTGCCAAAGCTTTCATTGTTGCTTTTGATTGTTAAGAGCGATTTCAAACACATTTATTTTTGTTGAGTCTTCATCCATTTTGTGGTGTCAATTCGCAAAAGTGTTTAATTGCCTATTCTTCAATCACAAGTTTCAGTGTTGTTGAGATCATTTTTTGAAAAGACTTTTTTGTTTGTTGCTTTGAAGAAAATCTTTTGAAAATCTTAGTTTTGCTTTCTTGAACTTTCTTTTCATTTGGTTTCCTTTTAGTAAGTGAAAGTGCTTTATGTTTGTCTTAGAACTTGTTTTTAGTGTTTAGACGAAATGAATGGTAACATTTCATATTCCATCTAGGCATTTTAAGTGGCAAGATAAAGATTGATAAGCAAGCAACTTTCATTTTTTGTTTTTAGAGTAGTTTTGAATCTTGCATCCACATATAGTTGTTGCATTAGGATAGATTTGCATCCCCTTTTTAGGCATACATAGCTTTGTTAGCTTTTGTGAGTGTGAAGTGTGTATTAATGAAAAGAAAAGAAAAAAAAAAATTATTAGAAGTACCTCTGAACCCTATAGAAATTGCTCTTCATCGAAAAACGAAAAAGTGCATGTGCATGTAGTTAAGTTTTTATTAATTTCTTTTGCGTCAAAAAACACCACTAGTTTCACTTCTGTTACCTTGTGACTTAAAGAACAGCCTAATAAAATCAAGCGCTAACTAAAATTCACTAGAACTTTTTGTTTTAGTCAGTTACACCAACAAGATTAGGATTTTAGGGCCTTGGATTAGGCGAGTGGAGAGTTAACTCTCCAAGGCCATATAAACGTCAAACGTAGGAGACTGAATAGTGAGTGAAAATCCAATAGCGTTAGGAAGACCAGGAAAGCTCCAGATCTGGGAGTTAAGCACGAGGGTCTGTGAAGACAGGGAAGAGAGATACCCCCTCTCCTACTTGTCCGAACTTACCTCACGACTGTTCCGCCTGGCTTCTACGACGAGTTGGTATCCATAGTTGCTACTTCTAGGGATCTACACAGGTGGCTGCGGAGGGGAATCCCGTGGCACCTGAGGTCAACGTTGCATCACTTTCAACGGTACTACTGGAGGGCACCCTTGCGAAGCTTGGAGGCTTGCACCGGCGCAGGCTGTTGTTAGGAGGTCAGCGTAACTTCCTCTGTTACCTTCGCTGATAGGACTAGGCCGTCATTATCCCAGACTATCTTCGGAAGGCCCATGACTCCACTTTCTTGTATTTTGGTGTCCGGTCCTCATCACCCGGAGCGGAAATACTTGGAAGTTGTTTGACTGGCTGATATCTTTAGGGACTTTATAGTGTGTGCTCTTTGTTCCTTGTATATAGTTGGTTTTAGGTATTTTTGTCTAGTCACATTTGGACTTTGTGTTCTAAGTGACCGACTTACCACTCTACCAATCTTGAAAGGCTTTTGGTCGTTCTTTCAGAAGTTGTAGATTTGCCTCCTCAAGGGCAAAGGTTTTGATTGCTTATCCATATTCCTTGAAAAGTTATTTCTATATTCCCGTAGGGGAAGGGTCTTTGGAACAGTTAGATATGGCCAATATTCCTGTGGAAACCAACCAAGGTGCCCTCCCAAAAGGGGATCCTTGTGCTTTTTCTTTCTTTGGAAACGTTGGTACTCCCTTGATGGCCACTTTGAATATTCCTGGGTTGAATGTTGGACTACCCGTTTGGTTGTGGTCCACTCCGAATATTCCAAATGCTCTTGAAGCCTCTCAGTTGAATGCTTTATTTCAAGGGCATCACATGGGTGCTACTTGTTCATCTTCTTTCAAAGAGAAATCTGGGATTCCTTCTTTGCCTCCTTCTTGTAACAAGATATCAAAAAAGAGGAGAAAGAGGAAGTCAAAGAAGACGAATAATTCTATCCTTTCATCTTCAACCTCTGCGAGTCATGTTGGAGATGAGCCTTCAACCACTGCTAGTCATGCTGGGGGCACAAGCCTAGTCACTGCGAGTCACACTAGCACTTCATCTTCAACCTCTGCGAGTCATGTTGGAGATGAGCCTTCAGCCACTGCTAGTCATGCTGGGGGCACAAGTCTAGCCACTGCAAGTCACACTAGCACTTCATCTTCAACCTCTGCGAGTCATGTTGGAGATGAGCCTTCAGCCACTGCTAGTCATGCTGGGGGCACAGGTCTAGTCACTACGAGTCATACTAGCAAAGAGTCACCGACCTCTGCAAGTCATGTTCAGAACTCTCCGCAAACCACTGCTAGCCATGTTGGCGGAATGGAGGTTGATAAGAAACCTGGACGTAGAAGTTTTAAACCTAAGTTCCCTTGTAAGATATGCAAGGGAGACCATCTTACTCATTTATGCCCTGGTATTCCAGAGGTTCAAAGGATATGGTCCAAGTCTGAAAGTACTTCTACTCCTAGATCTGATATGGTTTCTCATCAATCCCATCAACCATTGGTTGATAATGTGGTAGAGCCAGTGCAATCGTTGATCGATTACACTCCTCTTTTGGGGGGTGAAGCGCCTAACAAAAGAGTCTGTTTGATCTCTAGCATAGAGTCTTCTAGTATAGAGGGCATTCCGGTTCCTTCGAATGTTCCCCCTCCAAGTTCTAAGAGTGTTTCCTTTAATTGGGATAGTCTTGTTGAGCCTCGTCTTCCTTCTGCTGCACCTTTCCAAATAAAGGTCAGGGTTAATTCCACAAATGTCTATCGATGTATGGTGGATGAAGGATCCTCTACAAGTATTATATCCCCTTTGACTTGGAAAGCTTTGGGTTCCCCAAAGTTGTTGACAGCTCAGAGTCAGTTGTTAGCCTATGATAGAAGACCTGGTGAATCTATGGGTGTTCTTCCTCAATTTCCTATCACTTTAGGTGGGAAGACTGTCTTAATCGATATGATGGTGGTTGGTAGCCCTTTAGACTTTAATATGCTACTTGGGCGTGATTATGTCTATGCTATGAATGCTGTGGTGTCTTCACTCTTTCGAGTAATGTGCTTTCCTCATAACGGGAATATTGTCACTATTGATCAGCTTGCATCTGATAATCACCACCCTAATTCGACTTTACTGCAGAATGCCCCTTGGTTTGTTCCAAGTGTTCAAGTAGACCCTACTCCGCCACGGGTTAATTATGTGGCATTGAATCCTCAATGTTCAATCGCTTCTAAGAAGGATCCTTTGACTCCTTCTTGGGGCTTGGTCCCGGCAGTTGACCGAGAGATTCTTTCTATAGGGACATGGGACCCTTTAATTCCCTCTTTTGATCCTTGTAGTTCTCATGATTTCTCAAATCTTGCTTTGCCTTCACAGGAGGAACTCTTTGAAGTCATGAGTTATGACTACCAAAGGAGTCCTTGGCCTGAGCCCTGCAAGGGGTTTGTCCAGAAGAGCTATTATACGTAAGCCGAAAGGTTGCGTGGTTCTATGTACCATATTGTATATATGAGGTACGCATTTTCAAGTTTTGTATTCTATAACACAAAGATTTTATATGAAGTTTATATGTGGGATGTATTAACTTCTCATCTAGTGTTCCTATTTATGTTCACAGAACTTGGAAGATGTCTCCTTTGGAAGTTTATGGTTGGTCCGTTCTGACAGGTATTGGTTCTCGAAACTGGCATATAGGTTAGGTTTTTCTGCCTGCATTGTGCACTTATTAGTTTCCTTTCCCATTTTGCCTTAGGATCGACCCCACCAAGTTATGGTGCGGAACCTTCTCATTGCTTAGAAGTATCATGACTTGTGTGGTAGAGCCATCCTTTACATGGGCATCCTAGTTAGCACCTCACTGACATTTGTTGCTCATGTTGCTCCGATTTGAGTAGGCTCGAGAGTCCTCTGTAGTCCCGCCATGACTTATGCGTTGAAGACTCATTCCTCTTAGCTTCTCCGCTTTGTTCTGGCCTTATACCCTAGAGGCTCCTTTGTGTTGAGTTGTACTACTGCATTGCATGTTGACCACTTGCACCTTTTGGCCTAGAGCCGGCTTCACTAGGACTCGTGTTTAAGCCAACTTTTGACCATGACATCTGCAAAATCAACCTTGCATACCTTTGACTTCTGCAGCTTGACACACCTTGACCCGTGGAAGGAACATACCTTTGAGTGTCACTGACCAGTTTTCACCTCCCTGCATTGAGCATAGGAACGTTATTTTCCCAGGAACTAGATCATCTGTTTCACCGACACTCGTTCTTTCCACTGTACCATAGCATTCTTTTATTCTTTTTCCAGCTTAACAGAAAAAGACAAAAAAATTAAATATTCCAAAAAGAGCAGGAATGGGACATTATTTCCATTTATTGTTGGCAGCTAGAGTCAGTCGTGTCGCCCTTGAACAAAGCACTCAAAACAAAGTCTCCTCCGTATGGGTGGGATTTAGTTTGACTTAGGTACGCCATAACCTTGTTATTGAGTCAGTTCTCCACCGATTGGTTATCTCTTCCAATCATATGGGGGGTTCGTTC
Organism: Pinus tabuliformis; assembly: GCA_031772625.1. Lineage (NCBI taxonomy): Eukaryota > Viridiplantae > Streptophyta > Pinopsida > Pinales > Pinaceae > Pinus > Pinus tabuliformis. The sequence goes on along the minus strand of CM062809.1, from coordinate 471,009,271 downwards.
GTGCCTCCTGCATGGCGAACTTATACAGAGTCATCATATGCTGCCACATAGTCACATTGAGTCGTGCTTTTGTTCAAGGGAAGTTAGCTCGAGTCGGCCTCTCTGCGGTGTCTCTTGACTCATTTTTCAGTCGGCCATCCCTGGTTGTCAGTGTCATGTCTATCATCACATTAGTTATATTGGTCCTTTACTCGTGCCGGTTTGAGAAGGTCCCCATTGACTTCTTGCTGGCGGGTCTTGTCCTTATCGACGACGACATATTGCTCTGAGGACAAGCCTAGAGCTGCACCCTGGCCCTATTTTCATTATTGATAGGTTACCTTGTGCTCAGCATCGATCAGTATCATGGGTCTTTGACTGAGTGGTTTCCCTTGTGTTCGACATCAGCTTACATTATCACACATTGGGATTCGTGCAGTACCTTGGTTTCCATTTGACCCTATTGGTGGATACCTCGCCTCTGTGTCAGCTTTCATTATTGGTTGGTTCAGAGGGTTTCTGTCGTGCGCTAGCCACATCTTGTGTACGCCGAAACATACTTCGGTTGGGTTACTACATCTTTTTCGTCCGATTCCTTCCACATTATTGGCCTACGGGTTACACTCGTGCTAGATTGATGAAGGATGCCTTAATGCCTTCCTTCTAGCGGATCTTTCCCTATCGACTCCGAATCATTGCTCTGGGGCAAAGATCTAGAGTCCATTTGGCAGTACCTTGGGGTTTGCAGTCATTAGTGGCAGATCCCTCGCTATCGACAGTGGGAAACCATCATTGTCTCCTGATCGATAGATTCTTACAGGTGTTCGACTCCAGCTCATCTATTCACACTTGTTAGATTGTACTGGGTACCTTGACGCTCATTATCATTATCGGTGAGTAGTCTCGCGTTTGTTAACGGTATACATCAATGACCGGTAATCAAACGATTTCTCACATGGTCGACTTCAGATCATTTATTCCCATGGTGTAGAAATGTACCACGGCGGTCGGTGAAGACCTCAGGTTGTATCAGCATTCATTGGTTCACTTGACAGTTGCTCCTGTTCCTGCTAGTTGATACCACTCCACTTTATATGTTGCAGTCAGTCATGGCGACATTCTATATGCTGGCACCTGAGTTTGCAGTGTAGTACCATCCTATTCCATCATGTTCAGTTGGTACCTTTTGGGGATCAATCTTTGATATCAGTGATCCATTGCATCTTTCAGTATCATTGATAGTCTTATATGTGATATTCAGACATGTACTTGTTCATTATGATCAGATGATCCATTATGTATCTTTCAGTCATTTATACTTGTATACTTAGTGGATCCGCTTGTACTTGATATGCGGACATGCTTTACTTTTTCTGAGCATGGGTATGCCCGCCTCAGACAGTGTTTCTTTCTGATCTCCTTTGGTAGGTTGGCAGGCTGAATTCTGGTGAAGTCCTCCTCGGTTTTTGACAGACTTCCTTTCCATGTACTCGCATAATATATTTCGGCCATCATGTACCCCTTCTGACCTCATATATTAGGGGGCATCTGTTATAGCTCCAAATCTCACTCTTATGGTTTGTGATGCTGTACTCATGGCCTAGGGAAACCCCTCCTTCCAGACCTGGTCCTAAAATTTAAAAAAACAGTGTTTTATCCCTTATACGCGACATTGCCCTGAGTTAAACACATGTATACGCGGGTATGTGTATAGCCAACCCGCGTGTATGTATTAAAACACTTTAAAAAATATAAAACTCCTTATTTTCGGGCGGGGATCGCGGGTTTTACCTGCTGATCACCTGTTAGTGCCCGTGGCCCAACTGTTCCCAACCAACTCCTAACTAAAAAACTACTTTGGAGATGGTATAAAAAGACCTCAAAGGGAAGGCCTAAGGGAGGAGAGAAGAGAGAGAAAGGTTATTATGCTGAGATTTTTCCCTTGACCAGGTCTGAAGTCCCTTGTGCCTTCTGCACTTCCCCCATTTTGTATAGGAAACCTTTGTTTCCTTGTGTGTTGATGTTTATCCACCATTTATGACATCATGGAGAGAGTCATGGAAGGAGTTTTGTTAGAGGCTTGAGGCTGGAACGGATCCGGAAGGAAGCTTTGCTTGGAGCCTGCTAAAGGTGACTCAGGTGAAAATATTCCTTTTTATGTACTTTATTTGTCTATAATAAAAGAAACACATGTCTTGGTTCCCGAAATGAATCTTCTTTATGTTAATGATATTCATGTTTAGAATTCATATGTAAATGGTTGTTTGGATTTCATAACTAACTACCTTTCCTTATAACATGAATATGGTTTCTTTATAAGTTTTTGTCCATGTACTGCTGTATTCTTTGAATTGGTTGTTTTGCAGGACAAAAGAGAAGAAGGGAACTCCAAGAAGGGTTTGGACCCTAAAGGCCTTCTCAAACCTAGGACCAAAGGTACGTACCCTTATCATAGAATTTGCTTATAATAGCATAATTGCTGTATGAATGTATGTTTCTTTGAATAGATAACTTTCAGTCTGCTAGGGTTTCAACCCAAAAAGCCCTAGGGGAACATTTCCCTCTATCAGTGTCAAAGTAAAAAGTAGCATCTCATCACTTCAATATATTTTTGGCGCATCCAAATAATTTGGTTGATATCTTTTGTAATTGTATTTGTAATTAACTGGAAACTGTTATATTTTTACCCTTCCATGGAAATCATTTTGTAATTGTTAATATATCGTTTTATTTTAAGATCACATGAGAATCGAAAGATTCTCATGATGATCTTCTTGTTGTAATTAATATCTCTAAAAGAGAAGATTGTTTTCCTGCGAGGGCTAGAGCGAAGAATTGGAGAATAGGATTGGAAAGAGGAACACTAAGGATTTGTAATCCTAATACTTTTATTAATGAAAATCTCAAATTTGTGGTTCAATCATTTCCTTTGAGTAGTGTGTGTGCTTTTTAGTACACCAACCCTTGTTGAGGAGGAAGGGCCCTCCTTCGTAGAAGGGATCACTGGTTAGTTATAGTGGAATACATAATTGCATAAATATTTCTCAGTTATTGGATTGGTGTTATTATTGTTGTTACAGTTAATTTTTGTTGTTGTTGTTATAGTTAATTAACTGTAGTAAGATTTGGATGGTGTGACAACTTAAGTCTTGGATCAGTCCCTTATTTTAGTGTGGCAGTGAATTATTTGCTTTGGTATTACAGTTTGGATTTCATTTCCTTTTATCTATGCAAATTGAATGAGTGACGGTTTTCAGGAGTGTTGTAAGGGTGGTTAAATGACAAATTGGATAAATATTTATCAGTTATGTGATTGTTGTTACCGCTATTATTACAGTTAATTTTGTGTGTAATTTAATTAATTGTAGTAAGCTTTGGATGGTGTGGAAGATTAAGTCCTCAATCAGTCCCTCAGTTTAGTGCGGCAATGAATTATTTGCTCTATTATTACATTTTGGACTGCACTTCCTTTTATGTGTGCAGATTGAATGAGTGATGGTTTTCAAGAGTGTTGTGAGAGTGGTTGAATGAAATATTGCATAAATATTTCTCAGTTATGTGATTGTTGTTACTGCTATTGTTATAGTTAAATTTGTGTGTAATTTAATTAAATCTAGTAAGCTTTGGATGTTGTGGCAACTTAAGTCCTAGACCGGTCCCTCTATTTAGTGTGGTAGTGAATCATTTGCTTTGTTGTTATAGTTTGGATTGCACTGATCTGAAAATTAGAGTAGGTGTTTTATTCCTCTTTTTAGAAATCAAATAAAAACAAAAATAGGACCGTGTTGACACTTTGCAAGATAAAATGGGTCTTGAAACAAACAAGTTTGTCCAATATCTCTTCAAGCCATGAATTAGTCTTCACATGCAACTCAACATAAGCAACATAACAAATTATAACTCATGTAGGCATAATGAAGATATAACAAAATATTTTTTGATAGATTTCACCCCTCATGGGCTACATCTCCAAGCCTACCAACATAGTTAGACCACTCATATATTCATTAGAAAAATGGAGTACGTAAACAGTTAGTTGATGGTAAATATGTGGCTATTACCCCTACAAAGTAATGTTCTCTTGCAAAGAACTCTCACAAACAATAGCAACACAAAAAATATCCTACAAATATGTCATACTCCAGCTAAAATGAGCTAAAATGAGCATGTAATCACTTCCATTCCACATTGAAGCACATAAACAAAACTTCCCTCAAATAACATAATGAGAAACGTGAACCTGAGCTGAACCCTGCAAGTTACAACTGCTACAACAGACTTCTGAAGGTGATAATACCCCTACAAGGCCTTCTCCATTCCCAAACACCTTTCATAACGACTTCCAAACCCTAATTGATCCATACACCTTTTGTCTCAAACCTGAAAAATACTCCTTAGATGTGCTCAAATTAGAAATTAGAGGTCACCAATGGATTTAGAACATCCAAAAAACCCTAAGTGCACTCTTTTTGAGCTCAATTTGGCCAAAAACTCCAAAAGATATGGCTCCCAAGCTCCCATATGAGTTTTTACAGTTAATCATCCTACAAATTGGACCATCTGTCTAATGGTCCTACAATTCTACCCTGAATTCCACTAACCGAGCGACAAATTCGCCCTCTGCCGGTGCATTTTGTAGGATCATTAAATTTTCCAATGACCCCTTAACTCCAAAAATTGTGGTCATATAGGCCACATGGGACCGAGGGCTGGGCCTTTAACGCTCGCCCCCATCAGTCTAGCCCTTAAATGCCCAGGTCATGGTTTTATGAGCGCCACGGGTCCAAGGGTTGGGCTTAACTGCCTACCCTTCCCACTGGACCCCATTAACATTAGTGTTGGGTCATATACATGGTCCAAAGGCCCTGGGATTGGCCCCATTGCTGGATCACCCTTCTACCTTAGTGCCAAACTCTTCATTGAGGGTCAAGTGATAGCAGATGGAACCATGGCCTGGTGTTTCTGCCTAGCGCTCCTCTTCCATGAGCTCATTTTTCCTTGAGCCACAATCCTGTGGTGTAATGGTGACCAGGGGCTAGGATTAGAGTTAACCCCCCCTTTCTAACTCCTTTCGCACAATGTCGTGGGCATATGACAATGAACATGACTAGGGGTCGGGGTTAGCAACCCACCCCCATCCTCTGATAGGCATTGTATTAAACTTTAAATACATTTTGGGTTATATGGATAATAAGAGCAAAAAATCAGTCCAATGGTAGAGCGTTGGAGTTGTGGGCATGAGGTCTTGTGTTCGAACCCCTAGAGGTCCCTTTGGCCCATACAAAAATTTTGGCCTCTATTGGGGTGTCATGTGGCAGCCCATGACTGGGCCATGTGGCACTACTTCATTGGTCCACCGAAACATAGTACAAACCAATCAAATGCACCCAAAACTAGTGCACCATAGGATGTCAAGTGTCAGCCTATCATTGATTCGTACCCTACACAGTCAACTTGCTAACTCAGCAGTACGATCAACTGCTCAATCAACAGACCTGCTTAAATTTTACCTGTTTGGGAAATGATCAGAACATGATATCTGAATCATACAATGTCGGATTGAGGTGAAACAAACATCATTAGATTCATAATAAAGAGAACTTTGATTTGACGCCAGTTTCTAGACTTTCTAGGCACTTTCATTTTTGAGCTAAAAATTGATCACCTGATCACACCTCCCCACTAGGAACTTTTGGACTCCAAAATTTTACTTCCCTAGTCAATATAAAGAGGCTGGAACTCAAAAACACCCAAAAACTCAATCCAAAATGCATACTTTTCAATTGGTTCCCTTCAAGCCCCAATCAAGGCACTTCACCTATCTTCTTTGTGAAGACCTATTGTCCTATTAAAAATTGAGCCAACATTATTATTGCTGATGTAGGAACAAAATATTGATGAGTGGAATCTGAACATTCTCTTTAATATCATCTTTACACGACTCAAAAACACTTCATCTTGAAGTTAAATTGTTGAAGACAAACTTGATTCCATCTTGGAATTCAGAAACAACATAAACTTGCTTTAATGTCTTCAAGTTGAGCTTGTACATCAAAAGTACACTGCTACAAAATTTTCCATGATATAATTGGCCTTGCCTACAAAACATAGTCATCTTGTACAATCTTGAAAACAAAGATTCTATTCACATAAGTTTCATATCGAATACTTGTATCAGTGAATACATGACAAACTTGTAGACAACTTTGAATGACAATCTTGTACATTCACAAAATTCCTTGAACATGTGGACTATAAATAAGCCAATACATACATCAATGAAAAACATATACTTGTTGAACATAGTGACAATGATTTTTCACTTTACAAAAATACCTAAACAAGTAAACAACAACAAGTAATTACAAAATTTACAAAGTAACTTTACAATAAGTCTACCCAAACTTTGTCTCTCCTAGGCTTATGGGTTCTCTTCTTGCATCATATTTGCCTTGAAGGTTGCTTAGGATTGTTGTGAGTCCTCTTTTCCACCTCTTTCTTCCCTTGAATTATGTTGCACAATCTCTTTTCCCTTCTTTGAATGAAGATCTGGATGTAACTTCCAACATTGTTCAGTGTCATAGCCATGCATCTTGCAATGAGTACAGAAGAACTTTCTCTTGTTTTCTGACATAGAATTTCTCTCATGCGAAGGAGAGTCATTATGCTTTATGCCTGGAATTTTATTCATTATTTTAACCATTATCATACGTTTCTCAAATACATCCATGAAATGGTCAAATGCATCACAAAAATTAAAAGGGTACTTATTCCACAAGTATTCAATATTACCATGCATTGTAAAACACCCATGAGAGTTATACTTATCTCTAGGGCTGCATTTTTAACGGAGTGGAGTGGACGATGCCATGCAAGGTCCCTTCAAGCATTCATCTCACTTTGGAGATGAATGAACATCGTCACAAGGTGGTGAAATCTCATCCTTAGATGGTTGGTGTGCCTCAAGCCATTTAGAGCATTCTCCAAACTCCCTTCGACCATATCCCAGTCCATAATACTTTAGTCTCTCCTCAACCATAATTGGATTGGTAATACCTTGTCCATTTATGCCAAGGCCTCCACCTTCATAACCCATCTTGGAAATAAAATGCATACCTATGCCTTTGGTATGTTGCTCAAATGTTTTAAAAGAAGTGTTATGCACATAAATGGAAGGAATGGTACTTGAAATGCTAATTACCCCCTTAAACTTTCCATTCATCTTTTCAGCCTCTGATGATGATGACAATGATATTGCAGATGACTCTATCCACCCACTCTTATCAACTGGCATATGGTATGATTCTTGAATATGTTTGCAAAATGCACATGCCTCATCTTCCACATATAGTCCAAAAACGCTATTTGAACCATGACCACATACTGGCTTCATTCTGGAGGTTTCTCTTGCTAGTATAGGAGTCAAACTATCAGCAACTTGTTCTTCAAACATATGCTACAACTGAAGTTATGTGTGCCTTTTCTCCTCTTCAACCATCTCTAGAATCCTTCTCAACTCTATGTTCTCCATACGAAGAGCCAAAATTTTCTCCTCTAGTTCTTGGAGACTATTTTTGTTGCCCATTTTTGCAACTTGGTCAACTTGGTGCTCTGATACCAAAATTATTTGAAAATTGGAGTAGGTGTTTTTTTCCTATTTTCCAAAATAAAATAAAAACAAAAATAGGACCATGTTGATGCTTTCCAAGATAAAATGGGTCTTGAAACAAACAATTTTTTCCAATGTCTCTTCAAGTCATGAATTAGTCTTCACATGTAACTTAACATAAGCAACATAACAACACATAATTCATGCAGGCATAATGAAGAGATAACAAAATATTTGTTGATGGAGTTCACCCTTCCTACCACTCATATATTCAGTAGAAAAATGGAGTACATAAATAGTTATTTGATGGTAAACATGTGGCTATTACCCCTACAACGTAATGTTCTCTTGTAAAGAACTCTCACAAATAGCAGCAACACAAAACATCTCCTACAAAGATGTCATATTCCAACTGAAATGAGTTAAAATGAGCATGTAAGCACTTCAATTCCACATTGAAGCACATAAACAAAACTCCCCTCAACATAACGTAATCAAAAGAGTGAACCTAAGTTGAACCCTTCAAGTTATAGCAACTACAGTATACTTATTAAGGTGATAATACCCTACAAGGCCTTCTCCATGCCCAAACACCTTTCATAACTTCTTCCAAACCCTGATTGATCCATACACCTTTTGTCTCAAACCTGCAAAAAGGCTCCTTATATGTGCTCAAATCATAAACTAGAGGTCACCAATGGATTCAAAACATCTAGAAACCCATATGTGCACTCTTTCTAAGCTCAATTTGGCCAAAAAATCCAAAAGATATGGCTCCCAAGCTCCCATATGATTTTTTACAATTAATCATCCTACAAATCGAACCATCTGTCTAACGATCCTACAATTCTGCCCTGAATTTTGTTAATTGAGCAACAAATTTTCCCTCTGCCGGTGCATTTTGTAGAATCATTAAATTTTTCAATAAAATCTAAAAATTGTGGTTATATAGGCCACATGGGGCTGATGGCTGGGCCTTAACGCCCACCCTCGCTGGTCTAGCCCTTAAATGTCGGGGTTGTGGTCTTATGGGCACCACGGGTCCAAGGGTTGGCCTTAACTACCTTCCCTTCCCGTTGGGCCCCATTAACACTGGTGTTGGATCATATACATGTTCCAAAGGACCTGAGACTATCCCCCTTGCCGGAGTTCCCTTCTGTATTTACGCCAAACTCTTCGTTGAGGGTCATGTGATAGCAGATGCGACTGTGGCCTAGTGCTTCCGCCCAGCGCTCCTCTTCCGCGAGCTCCTTTTTCCTTGAGCCACAGTAATGTGGTTCAAAGGTGACCAAGGGTTGGGCTTAGAGTTATCCCCCCCCCCTTCCAGCTCCTTTTGCACAATATCATGAGCATATGACAATGAACATGACCAGAGGCTGGGGTTGGCAGCCCAGCCCCATCCTCCTATAGGTGTTGTATTAAACATTAAATATAGTTTTGGTTCTAAGGATAATAAGAAACAACAAACACTCCAATAGTAGACCATTGGAGTTGTGGGCATGAGCTCATGTGTTCAAACCCTTGGAGGCCCATTCGTCCCATGCAAAAAATTTGGTGTTGGGGTGCCACGCGGTAGCCCATCACTGGACCACGTGACACCACTTCATTGGTCCACCACAACACAGTAAAAATCAATTAAATGAGCCTGAAACCAACAAACTAGAGGATTCCAAGTGTCAACCTATCATTGGGTCATACCTTGTATAGTCACCTTGCTGACTCGGCAGTAACGTCAACCCAAACAACTGCCCAGTTAACAGTCCTGCTCAAATTTTACATGTTTGGGAAAACGATCAAAACATGATATCTAGAGCATACGATGTCAGAGTGAGGTGAAATGAACATCGTTGGGTTCAGAATGATGAGCACTTCGACTTGATGCTAGTTTAACTATTTTCTAGGCACTTTCATTTTTGAGATAAAAATTGATCACATGATCATGCACTTCATTTTATGTATGCAGATTAAGTGAGTGATGGTTTTCAGGAGTGCTGTGAGAGTGGTTGTATGAAATATTTCATAAATATTTCTCATTTATTTGATTACGGTTACTGCTACTATTACAGTTAATTATGTGTGTAATTTAATTAACTGAAGTAAGCTTTGGATGGTGTGACAGCTTAAGTCTTGGACCGGTCCCTCAGTTTAGTGTGGTAGTGAATTATTATCTTTTTTGTTACAGTTTGGATTACATTTCTTTGTATGTGTGCATATTGAATGAGTGATGGTTTTCAGGAGTTTTATGAGATTGATTGAATGACATATTGCATAAATATTTCTTAGTTATGTGATTATTGTTACAGTTAATTTTGTGTGTAATTTAATTAATTGCAATAAGCTTTGGATGGTGTGACAACTTAATTCCTTGACCATTCCCTCATTTTAGTGTGGCAGTGAATTATTTTCTTTATTGTTACAGTTTGGATTGCACTTCCTTCTACATGTACATATTGAATGAGTGGTGGTTTTCATGGGTCTTGTGAGAGTGGTTGAATGACAAAGTAGCTTATTCTGTAGCATTTCTTCCATTGAATCTATGTGGACTATGTAACATCTTTTTTTATTGTTAAAAGTGTGTGTCCAATGATTTTGGGTTGAGATTATTTTATACTAGTCATCATCTGCCTTACCATAGACTTCGCGACAGTCTTGTAAAAATTTAAGCCTACCTGGATTGAAATCAAACGTAAGAGCGGGTCGAACAACATTAAAATGCAAACATTATAAAAATAATAAAGCTAACAAAGTTTCTTATTCAAATTATTGTGAGATATAGGCAACAATATTTTGTTAAATTTTATGTCTTCACGAACATATGTTGATACAAAATGAATGGAGGAAGCATTCAAGTAATCCTAATTGTTTCTGCCAACAATTCATACCATATCTTGAATATTATATTAATTGAACAAAATATACATTATTTATGGCCATGAGGTTCATTGCTGCCTTAGAATGAGGAAACCCGAGAGAAAAATCAAAAGTTGTTTGCCCCTGAAGGGGAAACTAGAGCTTACAACTTCCAAATTGTTTCTCAAAAATGTGTGGCCATCCAAATTACATAGGAGGGTCGAGCCTCACAACGCCTGGATAGTATCCTAAGAGGTGGTAGAAAATGTGAATTGCAACAAAATTGGGGGTGTCTCATTCACAAACTTGGCATTTATGGTTCGATCATCACTGAGCTAAAACGATCTTGTTCTACAAGCCATCGAACAAAAAGGAAAGAACCAAAATTTTTTTGATCAAGTGGTTGGTGGATAACGCATGTCGCCATGAAGCCAAACTGATGTTGAACTAGAGCTACCATGTGCCTAAGAGATGCCATGGTCCGACACCGAACTGGAAGCCTCCAGAAGCTCCTCCACAACGAAACACCCATATGGGCTATGCAAAGGGGGAGAAGGCAAGGGAGAAAAGAGCACAGAGAGTGGAGAAGCTTTGTGAGAGGGGGGAAGGGATGAACTAGATGGAGGGGATTGCATGGGAGACACAATAGGGGAAGGGGCATTGGGAGGGTAGTCGATGTACAGACCTTTTTCCAAAAAATTCAGGGAGGAGGATGAGTGGCCTTGGTTTTAGCTTCTTCCTTATCCTTCATATTCCTGGCCAGGAGATTACGGAAGGCCCAGAGGGACGAACGTCCACAGTGGGTCTCCTCTTCTTCCATGTCCACCACCTTTCTGTGAATGTGATCAGGTAAGTTATGGTCAAATATAGTGGATATGGAGGGGTCTTCTAGGGTGGTTGGGAGTCATCCACAACCTCTACCCCAACATGGGCGATGACCTCACCCTCTGCCACCACTCATGAGTGTGATGTAGGGGAATTGAGGCACGGGGATGAGGTCAGAGGGAGCGAAAAGGATCACGAGGCAAGTAATTAGAGGAAGAATAGTAGGGAGGTCAGGCCGCTACGGGATAAAGAGTTTCGATTGATAGGGTGGTCCGCGCATTTTGACGAGACAGGATGAGTGCAGTTATGAGGAACTATTTTCCAGGAGCTGAAGGATGCCTTGCACATGCATGAATTTTTCATTCTGTCAAGGAAATCACCCTTAGTTCACCAATATTTAGGGGACTGCTTGTAGATTTTTACGGTAGATTCAACACCTTATATGATATGCTAAAACACAAGACAATAATCTACTCTACTGTTCAGCGGAAACCAAAATTGATCGATGAAAACACTAAGCAGAAAGAAGAAGAATATCAATCACACATAACAAAATATTTCTCTGGTGAAAGTAACTGCTAAAAACCTCGATTTTCTATATTACATTAACCAGAAGATCTGAGAATAAAATACAATGTTTATTCTTCCTGAACAATTCCTACACTAGTACAATCTAACTCTCTACTTCACAAACTATCTAAAGCCAACACTCAGCCAATTCTACTGTCTGCCAACCCATACTTCCTTTCACAATTCCTTAGAGAATTATCCCATATTTAATTGGGAAATCCACTCTCCATAACTTCGCAAACCATCCATATGCCCTCAACTAGTTGCATGCACCATCGCTACAACGCGAAAGATTATAAAATTGATAGTACATTGTCCCTGAATTCTAATCTCAACTGGGTCTTCCTATGAACTGACATGCATGGTTTATTTATGAGTGAATATTCAGTTAACCAGTGTGGTACTGAGGATGCACTGGTGCACTTCCACACTACTAGACTCCTACTAGTTCCTCCAATAGTTAGAACTAGTTTAATTGACTATAACTCAGTTAGACTGAGTTATCTACTTACAACTCTAAAGAACTCAACCTGAGCCCCTAAAACTTAGGGATCACTCTACATGACTCTAGATAGACTTCCAAATGAGCCAACTAAGTCAACTTAACTTAGTTAATTGTTACAAGTTGCTATGAGAATAGAATTACAATTTAATTCAAGGACAAATTAAATTAGAATTTCTAGATGATATTTTTAACATTTCTTGTTTCTATTTTCAACTCTGCTATTGTTATAGTTAATTGTGTGTAATTTAATTAATTGTAGAAATTTTTGGATGGTGTGACAGCTTAAGACTTGGACAGGTCCCTCAGTTTAGTGTGGCAGTTAATTATTTGCTTTGTTATTACAGTTTTGATTGCACTTCCTTTTATGTGTGCAGATTGAATGAGTGATGGTTTTTAGGAGTGCTATGGGAGTGGTTGAATGGAAGAGTAGCTTATCCCGCAGTATTTCTTCACATTGAATTTTTGTGGATTGTGTAACAACATTTTTTATTGCTGAGAGTGTGTGTGCAATGACTTTGGATTGAGATTATTTTATACTAGTCATCATTTGCCTTAGTATAGACTTTATGCGACAGTATTGTAAAAAATAAAGCCTACCTAGATCGATAATTAAATGTAAGAGTGGGTCAACCAATGATAAAATTCAAACAATATAAAAATAATGAAGTCAACAAAATTGCTTATTCAAATCATTGTGATATATGGGCATCAATATTTTATTAACTTTTATGTCTTCACGAGCATATGTTGACACAAAATGAATGGAAGAAGCATTCAATTAATCCTATTTTTTTCTGCCAACAATTCATACCATATATTGAACACTTTAATGATATTATAATAGGTAATGTGTATTGACACAAATAATATTGAAGCATTTCAAAGTTTAGGCTATAAGAATCATCATTTTTTAAACATGTATTACAAATCATTTTAAAAATTTAGAAGTCTTGGTCATTAAAATCATTGTCTACAATAATGTCATCCAGTCTATCATTGTCAATGTCCATATGATCTTTCAAGTAGTTAATATTATCATCATCCTCATATTGCTTGAATCATCTTCACCATCATTGAAATATGACTGTAGACCATCCATATTGTTACCATATGTATTTGGATCATCATTTTCTATACCATACATATTATTGTCTTTTGTAACATCATGTAACTTTGTATTAATGTTGTCTTCTTGTGCCTAAACATAACCATCTTCAACATCATCATGGATGTCAATTTCTTCGATGTTCTCTAATCCATATCTCTCATTTTTTTGGACATCATTATTTTTCTCAGTATCCACTAATGCATCATCAAATACATGCCTTAATCTTGGATCATAATGTATAACAAATATCCATTTTGGGTCTAGAATATTTTCATAGAAAAATGCCTACACGTGAAAAAGTACATACATATATTAGACATATGTTATAACAATTTTATTGATAAATAAACACATGTATATATTCACAATAAACAATGTATTAATATATTATTAAACACTATCATTTCTAATTCTTTGAGTTAAAGAAATACTTGCTCACGATGAATTGGTAGAACATAAGGCTCCTTATCCTCCAGTAGGAACTTTGAGGAATCTATATAAAACAATCCACTATGTGTATCATGTCTTTGTGTCTCAAATGTTTCATACCAACTACATTTAAAAGAGTGGTAGTCCAACTCAATTTGTTGTATTTTCCCAACATATTGTAGATTCCCTTCAATAATATTCTTATCTTTTGATCTTGATCGACTAGATTTCTTGAATTCAACCATGATACCACAATCAAAGTATTTTATCTTTACATCTACATGTTCTACACGGTAATGTCGACCATATGCCCACATTGTTGGATATTTCCTTGCCTATGAAAGACTATTTATTTTGGTTAAAACAAATATAATGACGAATATTATAATAGTTAATAGTGTCAAAACCGTAAGGAAACAACATCCTTTAAAATTCCAATTGTACCTTTCTTTTACATCCTCTAGACAGGTTGACTTCATCTTATGTTATGTTTGAATCTATACATGCATCTTCTATTTGATTTTGAATTTGTTCAGTAACCCATTCTAGTGTGCAATATTTGGCCCATTCCCCCTGTAGATTAATAGGAAATGGAGTATTCCTTGGGTTTTATCTCTTAAATTGTCTCCTTGCTTCTAACACTTCTTCTCTCTTTTTATCATACAAATCAATCCATTTGTTCATAAATTCTACGTGGTACAGAATGAACTTGTCGAGTATAGCACTTTCGTCTACACCTATTACATGTCAACATGCTTATTTCAAACTCCAAAGGCCATGTTGTTAATTTGACAAATAAATTACAAAGTAAATTAATGATCGCAATAAAAATAACCATAATGATCATGAATTTACTTACTAATTTCTACTTGAACACAATTAGATTGTGGTTTTTCTCCATCAATAATATATAATGCTTGTTCTTCATCCCAGAAGTGTGGCCCATCTTCAAAATCCTTACCAAGGAATTCACATAGGAAGAAAAATTCTTCATTCAATACATACCCTTCAGCCATGCAACCCTCTGGATGTGCCTTTTTTCGGACATATCTTTTTAGAGTTTTCATATACCTCTCAAAGAAAAACATCCACCTTGTTGATACAACACCTGCCAATTCAATGTCATCGACTAGGTGTATAAGTAAATGGACTTGTAGGTCCATGAAACTTGTAGGGAGCTCCTTCTCAAATACACACACAATTTCGGCAATTTCCTTCTTCCATTTTCACATTCGTGGATCTGCTTGGATGTCACCCACCTAATATAAGAATACTAAATTAGTAGAACCTTTAGGTAAAAATTAAAAGGCAATAAAATATATCTATGTCTCTCACACATGAACATTCCATACCACATACCTTGCAAATGCTGACAATTGACTTATGGCATTCCTCAAGTCAATGGTAAGACATGGATCCCCCCTAATTTCCAATGGCATGATATGTTGTCAAACACATTTATCAAAGATCATCATTAGTTCATTTTCTAACACAATAGAATATCAAAATATATTTAGTACCTAATCAATTTTACCAATAAATGTTAAATGATGATATATAATACCTTCATAAAATTATGAAAATCATGTGTTTTAAATCCTATGATATGTCCATCAACTGTAAAATCTTTATTTAATGATGACCCATAGCCAATAGGTGTCCTTATTGAATGTATGACATTTTTAGTTGGTCTAGCTCTTTCTTTTTCAAAATCCATGGAGCTTCTACATATTTTTCATTTTCCTTGTTTGACCACAAATGTTTTCTATCAAATTTGGTACGTGAAAGAGAAATATCTCTCCTCAAAGATAAGGTGTCCTTCTCTTTTCATTATATATGTCGAAAAATTGAATCTGGTACATTTTTGAAGATGTGTATGGGATCTAATAGGTGAGATATTAATAGATCCTTCCAATATGGGAGCTCATGAAAAATGTTTTTTCTTTTCATCCCTTCTAGCATCTTAATCACAACTTTTTATGGTTCTTCAATAGAATCACCCCCATCAAAAAAATATTGCCAAGCTTTCAATTCGGCATCTTCATACCTCTTAATCCAATCAGATGGACCCATAATCATGGGAGGGCCTCTGTTTTCAACTTTTCCATCAAATTGATTCTTATGGCAGTGTCTAAGCCTATGATCTCGTGGTAGAAAAACCGTGTTGTTTGAACAAATAAATTTACGAATATCTTTTGAATACTGCCCTTGAAAGTGTTCTTCACATCTTGGACATGCAAATATCCCCTTTTTTTGAAGCCCTACAATTCAATAAGGTTAATAAAGTAAAAATAATATTATAAAAATAAGTATGAAGTTTGGGATGACAATAAATTATGAGCGTAAATAGGTAAAAAAATGTATCTTACCAAAACAACAACTAAGTCCTAGGAAATCATGAATAGTCCAACATAGCACACCATACAACATGAAGGACCTATTTTATGGAGGACATGATATGTCATACATTCTTATTCCTTTCCATAGCAGTTGCATCTCATCAATAAAAGGCGCAAGATAAACATCCATGTTTTTAACTTGATGTTTTCCTAGAACAATGAGAGTCAACATAAGGTGCTCTTTTCTAACACTCATCCATGGGGGGATATTGTATACTATCAATCTGACTGGCCAAACACTATAATTTGAGCTCATGAAAGAGAATGGGCACACTCCATCAATTGCAAGACCAAACCTGATACTATGGGGTTCATCTTTGAATTTTGTTGGCCATTTTTCCTCTATGTGTTTCAATGCTTTGGAGTCGGATGGAATTCACATGAATCCATATTTACTCCTATTCTTTGCATGCCAATCCATAAATTGTGTAAGTGACTTGCAATGAAACATTTGTTGAATTCTAGGTATAATTGGCATGTGACGTAAAACCTTCTTTGGAATTGTAGGACCTTGTAAATATGTGTTATATCTCTTCTCTTTGCATACAGGGAATTCTACCTTGTCTTGATATTCATTTCTATATAAAATGAAATCATTTTTACAAGAATGAGTTTTATTATATTCAATCCCAAACTCAAACAACAACTGACGCGCCTATCTACAAGTTGATGACAACACATTCTCTTCAGGAAATATTTTAGTTTTTAGTGCCTTGTAAGATTGCCAAAGATTAGATCAATTGAATATTTGACTTATGATGAACATGTTTGATATGTTAATCTTTATTATGAATATTCATATATAATAAATGGTTTTAAAATCTCCTTATGGAAATATAAACGAAGTTTATGAATGTTTACGAATTACGTAGAACAATTGACACTGCATTGTAAGAAATAGATTTCAACTCACTTCAATAATGTGGTGAATCATTTGTTTGACCAACCAAATAGAGACTTGATTTCTGATAATATTAATATGCATGCATGTTTTTAGGTTCTACTTTCACCTAATTAAACACGGGTGTCTTTTCTTCTTGCTTGATGGAGTCTTTCAGTAGGTTGTTATCATCAACATTATGTTGGTGGTAATTACCTTTGTTGTCATCATTACTATCCACCATATGATCATTATTGTCATCATTGTTTCCATCCCAAAGAAACCTATAAGCATCTCATTCAGTACTTCTTCATGCATTTCATTTTCACTATCATGCTCATCATCACTAAAGTTTCTAGCTGGTAGCATATTGCAATCATCAGTGTATGTGAATCTCATCAACTGTTCAAATTTCTCAGGTGGTAGAGTTCTCTTTAAATATGCTTTTTTTCCCTGGTATGGTTTAAATGATGGTTTGGATCATATCATCCAAATATTAATATCCCAATTGTATTAGCCTAGGTATTAGTAGTTTTTCTTTCATCGTCATCTTCTACCTATCGACAAACGCAACCATTATTTAGTATTTGGCAAGAATTGGATAAATCATAAATGTATCAATTTCAAAGAAATATAATCAAATATCACTTAATAAATCCCATCCCATTTACTATAGTCTTGACCAACCTATTCTTGAGTGAAAATATTTGTTATGTCTAAAGTATCCATTGTCAAATCCTCTTCCACCCATTGTGTTCTTCGTGATTTAATAGTTCTAGGTCCATGACCACATATATGTTTTTTTTCTTTTTTTAGTTGAACGATTAGGTTGTGCACTTGTTCCAATCTCCATCTGAAATATAAATAACATGCATGAATTTATTTCAAGGTTGGATAATACACTATACATTCTAATAATACTATGTAAAAGGGTGGAGGTATTGCAAAACTCTTCCTAAGTTAAGTCAAAATTTGATAATTACCTAATGTCCTGCAACATTTGTTGTGTCCTTATTTAATATGACATGATATGTTGTCACGGCCTCGTATTTCCCCTATAATACATAATATAGTCAATTATGTTAAGTACACCAATTATATCATTTCAAACAATATGCTATCCAACAAAAAGCCTCACTTTACTCATATATTTGACATATCGATATCATGTTTTGGATTTTTTATAAACAACAACATATTTTATATAACTTTATCTCATCTATGTTGTAGCATTTGTGAATTCAAAAACACCATCCTCCTTTGGTTGAGATTGCTTTATCTTCTTACCTTTATTGTATCTGCAAATTATGTATCTTATTCTATGGCCACCAACTTTCCTCTCGTTGATTTAGTAGGTCTACATCATCCACGTCATCTGCCCATGGCCTCCTCTAGATCCTGTAATACACAACAATGACATTAGTCACATAACATCTATGCACTCTGTGTTTTCTCCATCCAATTTTCTAAACACACAATCAATTTAAGCTCGATTGGTTTTCACTGCACCTTTCTAACTAAAATGCCCCTATTTTCAATATATACCCTTTTTGTTAATTTCTACTCCCAATATGGTGACATGACACAACCCTTATAAATATTAGATGAGGATTATGAAAACTAATGGACTACTTTTTCTTTTTTTCATATTTTCATTTAACTTAATTCAAACACTTCATCCATAATTTTAAATTGCCAAATATCTATATTTTTGTATATTTAAAAAAAATCCTTTGACCCTATATGTTAGAGAATATACTATTTTCAAATTTTGATTTTTAAGTCTTCTAAATGAACTCAATATATAATATAATAATTAGTATAAGTTAAATTATGGATGATATATATTTTCAAATCCAACATCCACCCTATAAAGGAGTAAAGAGTGAGTGATGGGATCAAAAATGTTTATGTCACATGTATACATAATCACTAAGTAACACAACCTTTAAAGGTGAAAATGTGTGTATGTGACTATAACTAGTGGATTTTTACATTATGAGTCATTGGCTATTAAAATAAAATTATAAAGTTTGAAATCACACCAAATTCATTAGTGGGCTAGGAAAATACGACATAAAACATCCTTCATTGCAAGGTAAAAAAACACTTACAGGGATTTACATCAACCAACATTCCAGCTTATCGCATGTGCCTATGCACATTGCACACCCAATATTGGTATTCCACATTAAAAAAATTAGTTGATAAATGTCGATAGGTTTATATTAAGCATATTTATTAATATTTTATCAACCATAATTATTATTATTATCCCATGTGCTTATGCACATTGCACATCCAATATTGGTATTCAATTAAACGTCATAAAAAATGACAATAATATGGAAGCCTCCCACATTGACATTGCAAAGTGAAAATATGACAATGAATACAAATTAGACCAAATCGTAAAAACAAAAAAAAAAAACCTCGCCAATCGTGTAGAATTTCTTGTAGATTCACAAGCTCATGCAATTTACTAAAGCACAAGACAAGAATCTACTTCTACTTTCTACCAGTGGAAGCCAATAGATCGATGAAAAAAATATGAACAAGAAGAAGATAAGTCAATGGCACATAACACAATAAGTTTTCTTGGGGAAAGCCAACAGCTCAAAACCCCGTCTATATGTATTGCATTAAATCATAAATATGAGTGAAGATACAAAGCTTGTTCTCACAAGAACAATTCCACATAAGTATGCTCAACTCTCTACCTTGCAAGCCCGCTATTAGCCAACACTTAGCCAATGTCCACTACCTGCCAAGCCCATATTTCCTTGCGCAATTCCTAAGATGAACAACCTGTATTTAAAGGGAATTCGTGCTTCCAAAACTACGCAATCCAAAAATAGGTCCTTCTCTGATTGCATACATGATATTTACAACTCAGTAAATCATACAACTGATAGTACATTATCCATGCACTCTTGTCTCAACTGGGTCTTTCTCTAAACTGACATGCATGAGTTTCTCATGAGGGAATCTTCAGTTAACTAGAGTAACACTTGTGGATGCACCAACGCACCAACTGACTGTTAGTCCTCTATTAGTTCCATAAATAGTTAGAACTAATTTAAGTAACCATAACTCAATAAACTGAGTTAATCTATTTACAACTCAAATAAACTCATCCTGGACCCCTAAAATTTAGGGAGAACATATACATGACTAGAGAAAGACTTCCAATTTGAAATTCCTAAGCTCATTAAGTTAATTAAACTTAATTAACTATTTACAAGTTGCTATGAGAATATAATTACAGTTTTAATTCTCAATATAATTCAAGGACAAATTAAATTGGAATTTCCTGATTCTATTTTTAACATTTCTTCTTGTTATTTTCAATAAATCGATAATTTGCGGGAGGAATGGATAACAATATTGTGTATCTCGACTATTCAACCAAAACGATATAGTACATTCACCATATTTCCATTCTAATATTCACCAATTGCAAATGAAGGGAGCTTTGAAGTTCTGTACAAAGTTAGAGTAGACCACGATTGGAGAAATGCATTGAGACTATGAAAGAAAATAACTAATCAATTTGATCTTTGTTGATGGTGGAAAGAGATATTAAATGGCCTCTCCTCCCCTGTTGTGGATTTTAATAAATAAAAAATTGATTTGTGGGTGTGATTCAACCTCTAGTAGTCACAAAATCAATTTGTGCATCTCATTCACCCCCTACCAGAGATGAAAATCAAACCCCTGTCCATCCATTTTCCACCACTATTCTTTAAAACAGTTAGAGGGAAGGGAACAAAACATAAGAAGAAAAGAGAATGGATTTTCCACAGTGTGAAGGAAAAAAAATCGCCTTAGGACGCCAAAAAATGTCAAGCAGTAGCAGAGGGAAACGAGCAAAAGGATTTGATTCTTGCGAGAATGAAGTATTTCATACTCAATTTATAGATTTTCACATGTTTCCATTGCTTGTTTGAATTGTATTTTTTAGTTTTTAGTTTCAAAATTATAAAAGAAGAAATTAGGGTTTATTTTTTTATTTATAATTTTAAAATAAATATGTTATTTTACATATATAGGGAGATGACAGTGAGAAACTAAAAGAAGCAGTGGCTTCTACATTGGGGGTAGAAGCAATGAATAAACTAGGAAGTATGGACTTTTCCATGCTTACCGAATATGTGGAAGAACATACTAAAGGCACTGAAATAGACCAACCAAAACAAAGGGAATCGATTGATTCCCCATCAACTCTTAGATTGAGCAAAATATATAGGAAAAAATCAATCACAATAACCTATAAGAATGTGGAACAAGGAACAGAGACGTCTAATGTCCCACCCACTCTAAGGACACAAATTTGTTCCACCAGTACAGGTGTTTATGCATCTTGCATTAGTACATACAAAACTGAGGTAGAATATGATGTTGTCTCTAAGGAAATTA
The DNA here is from genome assembly GCA_031772625.1 of Pinus tabuliformis. Lineage (NCBI taxonomy): Eukaryota > Viridiplantae > Streptophyta > Pinopsida > Pinales > Pinaceae > Pinus > Pinus tabuliformis. The sequence goes on along the minus strand of CM062809.1, from coordinate 470,987,698 downwards.
GAATGACAAATGCCGAGAAAGTGTTCAATTGTAGGTTGAAATAATCATGCCTTCAATGGTTCAAAGAGAATCTACATCTTCCATTATCGAAGATACTCATACACTTTCAAAAGGCATCCACCCATGACATGCAGATTAAATTTGGGATAGGTTAGTCAGTAAAGCAAGTAAAAAAACAAATGACTCAAAGCTGCAAGAGATTTCATTGCAACCAAACGAAAAATATAAAATTGATTCCTCTTGAGCTAAGGGCCAGAAGAAGGCCAATTGATATAAGAATGGAAGTATGGAAAGAGCTCGTGAAATAATATGATAGATCAAATGCATGGATGAATTCCAATGAGGAGAGCATACAGGTATTTACATTTGGTCATAAGATTATTTCAAATTCATTAAATGATTTTTAGATTTTACTGGTGCATAATTAAATTGAATTAGTGTATGTTTTAGGGGAAGGCCTCGAAGGCCAGGTTTTCAAATATCGTGCCACATATCACGGTGGGCAAATAGGTTTATAAGACTTAGCATGAAAATTTGTAAGTATATTTAATATCTAAAATTATATTTTTTAAAATTTGTACAAAAAAACAAATTATTGGATATTAATTATGTTAACTTGTCCATCTTCCATGTTTTGATAGGAGCAACAATATGGCCATTATCCAATCACAATTGGAATTCAATATTATACAAGAAAGAAAAATGTTGATTTTGTTATATGGATGGAGAATAAGGTATCATTAGTTTCTTTCAATAACTTACTTGGGTATTGTTATGTTAATATGTCAATTTTCATTTCTTGTGTTGAGTTGTTTATTTATGTGTAGCTTGAGTTATTTTGTGCTCCCATCGGTCATAGCACCCTTATAAATCACCAACCTTTCACTATGATCAAGTCCTTCGAAATAAATATCCAATCATGGCTTTATCAAGTCCTTTTCCAAAAACCCTAGGCCAAAGGAGGGATGCAAGACCATGTAATACATAACTCGTAGACAACAAAACATATTACATGGGATTGATTATAGATGCTTGGGTTGAGAGCACATTACATGGGATTGATTATGGACCCAAGATACATGTGTTGAGGAGCATGGGATGATTGCCTTGGAATGAAATAAGCCTTTTGATGATGAGCACTTGACAGTTGCAACCCATCCTTAGAGAGTGCACCACCTGAGGTTTGGTCTCTTAACGTGTATACCCTAGAGAGATAGCACTTCACTTTATTGCTTGTGTAATTAGTCCACTTTACCAATGTTGGCCTCCTTCACCTACTCTTTATAGAGGGAAGAGACTGTCTTTTTCTACACTATACTCATTATTCCATCTATATAATTGTCATGGACAGTTCTTAGTGCTTGTGTGATGCAATCAAGGAAGACCTAGAGTTTGTTACACAAACCCTAGAGAAGAAATGAAGTTAAATGTTAGCACTATGACTTATCTTGAGTCTTAGCACTTGTCTTAGCAATTATTTTCCATGTGGTAGGATGAAGGGTGTATTGAGGTATAAAAAAAAATGTAGTGATATATATATTGAATAAATTAAGCAGATATGTAGGGACATGGCTATCAGAATAGGAACATTTACGATGTAGGCCTGTGTTGGAGCCTGTTTGAACTTTGAAGGAATGGTTTGAAAGAAAGGACCTGAAACTCTATAGGGCACTTTCTTTTCTAGTCCTATGGGGAGTATGGTTAGCACACAACTTTGTGATTTTTAAAAGTTGAATTCTTCCTACATTCTAGAATACAACACAAGTTTGCTCACCATTCCATCTCTATCGAACCCTTATTAATCCTAAAACAATCAGACAAGTGAGGAAGGTGTGATAGACCTATATATTCAATTTGAACTAGTTTTTGGAGAAATTAATGAATAAATTCAATTGGCCTACTTATCTGTTATTACAACTTTTAAAATTGATGTTGTAGTATGGAGAGAAGAACATAAATAAATCTGAGGTTTAAAGCATAGGGCTAAAAAAAATCCTATGTCTTAGATCTACAACAGAGAGCATGAAATGAAAGAAAATAAGATGCAAAGACTATGGAGTGCTTTATTAAGGTTTCTTAGATAAAAGTCATAGGTATCTCAACTATTCACACAACATTTATAAATTTGTTAATGAAATAAACCAACAACTTTATTACACAAGTCTCAGAAGAAGAATAACACAAATGAAAGGTTACTAAGAAACACCTCTTTGGTTGCCCACTTTCAAGATTTGACAAGCAAGGTGAAATGGTGTGTTGTTAGAACATACGATGTTACAACTTTTGTTGTGGCATTTGTTGTTACATCATATGTTGTTAAAACATCCATTGTTACAACATTTTCTTCTCAAACCGTTGTTACCTATGGCATTTGTTGTTACATCATCTGTTGTTACAACGTCCGTTGTTACAATATTTGCTTCTCAATCCATTATTACCTATGTTTGTTCTTCTAAATTTGTTTTCCTGATCCCCCAAGTGTTGGTCTAGTGTTGGGTGGTAAAAAAAGCTCTTTGGCTACCCACTTTCGATCTTTAACAAGCAAGATGAAATGGATTTCTACCCCCTCAATTGTTACAACATTTGTTGTTACAACATCCCTTGTTACAACATTTGTTGTTACAACATCCCTTGTTACAACATTTGTTGTTACAACATCCCTTGTTACAACATTTTTTGTTACAACATCCCTTGTTACAACATTTGTTGTTACAACATCCCTTGTTACAACATTTGTTGTTACAACATCCCTTGTTACAACATCTATTGTTATAACATCCATTATAATGGTCACTGCTTCAATAGCTTCAATAGTAGCAGTTGTTATAGCATCAACTTTTACATTAGTTTCAGCATTTTCAACAGTAATGAGTGTTACAGCATTCTCAATAGATTTAACATTGACATGTTGTTACGGCATATGTTGTTACAGCATCTTCTGTTACAGCATCTGTTGTTACAGCATCTGCTTCTCAATCCGTTATTACCTATGTTTGTGTTTCTCAATTTATTTTCTTGATCCCCCATGTTGTATCTTTGTAGACAACCCTTGGTTAAAGAATTAAGCCAAAGCATCAATGTGAGGAATTGAGAGGAATTTAGAAGGCTAAACAATCTCCCTGAACACTTAATCATCTAATAATAGAAGAGACATATAGATGAACCTATATAGTCGACACAAATATATCCAAGTACAACATAGAAGAGATAATCTAAACATTTTTGGGCAGTAAATTAAACAGATTGTTCAATTTATAACTCAGTTATGAACATAACTTTGCAAAGGAACGTCAGGGAGATTGATACTCAATCTTACCTTCACAATGTCCTCTAATATTCTCAAATATACGCAGAAATAGACTTTGAAATAACAAGAATAACTCACAAGTACACAATTTTCGTCATGAAAGAAAACCATAAGCATTTTATATATCCAAATTGAAAGTATTATAGAAATATTACAAAAACATGCTGCAAGTATCAACCTTTTCTTATTCAAAAGTAAGGTATATATAGAGTGCTTTACAAAATATCTTATCTCTTACACTCAATGTATTCTTTATCCAACGTTTAAACAACTTTTAACCAATTTTGTGAACATCGACATTGGGAAAAATCAGCAAGGGTCTGGAAAACCAAAAAATCATAAAAATCAGGAAAATATTGGTAAAAATTGGAAAACATTGGCAAAATCAAGATACCATCAAAATATCGATAAAAAATTGCCAAACATCGCTTAGGCCAAAAAAAATGTGATTTCAAGATAAAATCAAAATGTTTGCAACACTTATTTTAACTAAAAATAGAAAACTGCTCCAAAAATGTCTGCAATTGTGCTTGATTTCTACATTCTAGTTCAATGTATTTGAAACTGCTATGTTCTTATTGCTTGAAATGCTTAATAGTTGTGATCTTTTACTAATATGTTGCATTGATAATCTGAATTTGTTGAACAAATTTGACCAACTACTCCCTTTCTTCATATGTTGTCTAACCGAGATCCATCGTTTGTATGTGCAATTCATCTACATCAGTATACTTCTCATAAGAAGGTTTTACTATGAACAAGTTTTTGATTTCGTAGTATATGAAAAGGTCATCAGCTATCACTTGAAGTGGATTATGACCACTAATCTCTCCCTTGATTCTAGCAGACTTTGCCATGTCCCCTCCCTCTCTCTTCAATAATATTTCATATTGGTCTTTTGTTACCATCTAGCCATATGAATTCTTATATGATGGAAGACCTCACTCTTGCAGAATAGAAAAAATTTTGTAGAATTTATTGATTTTCACTCAAATATTTTCACACTTTTCCTTTCTCTTCAGCATTATAGTTTTCTTCATGAGAACTTTTCTAGACTGTTCAAAAATGTAGCAAGAAATTCTCAATTTGATTTTGCCTTGATTAAATTGAGAAAAAACGAATTTCCACATTAGCATAAAACTTGGATGATGTTAACTTGTGTGACATGGCTAGTGTCACCGAATTTACTCAGTAATTCGATGTGGAAGAGTTAGAGTTCAGTTATGCATATGTGATTGTAAATTTGTATCAGTTAAGGTGAGTTATCTCAAGTTGTTGTTTGTTAAACTATTTCAAACTTTTGGAGGAACTAGTGAAAGGTCAGTTAAGATGTGGGACTTTAGTCAAACTCAGTCATCATCTAGTTAACTAATCAATCAGCACAAAATAGCTAGTGCATGCAGAGAATTTGAGTTACCCAATTGAGGTGGAGATTCCAAGGCAATGTAACATCATTTGTAGACTAGCCTTGAGTGTATAGGTGTTGCATGAAGTCAAATGATCAGGCTAACGGAATTGCATAATTCAATTGAGGGAATTTTCCTAAATAATAGGGGTTAATTCCTCAAGGAACAACACAATGAAATACGAGCTCAAGCCTAGGCAAAATTTTACCAAGTCTAGGTCAGAGGCCTTCAGTGAGAAGAGAGATAAGTCGTGCACTTTCAGGGTGAGCTCAGCTGAGCAAAGAAATTGTAATACATCTCTATTTCATTTGACTAATGCAAGATCCATTAGGGTTTTTAGCAGATTGCTTTCCCCAGATAAAAATACTTGTTTCATGTGTGTTATTCCTTCTTGCATGTCTGAACTTTTTGTTCTAAATTGTGAAATAATGTCTGCAAAGTAGTAGTGTAGATTTGTGTCTTTTGATTTTGATAAAAAATCATGAGCAGTTGAAAATATACAAACTAATTTCTACTTGGTATCGGAGTTGGATTCACATTAGAGCATAAAATTCAAAGTTGTTTCGTAGGGGTTCGAATTTGAAGATCAGTGTAGCAGGATTTCTTAAGAGATGAGAAGATATCCTTCAATGGACTAAAGCTAGAGTATACCTTGGAAGGAACCTCTAATTTTATTGCATGGAAGTACCACATGGAGGAAGTATTGGATGACAATGAATTGCTAGAATACATCAAGACAAATGTTGCAAAACCTCAAGCATATGATTCCCAGAAACTTTCTCAGTGGAAGAAATATTTAGCCAAGGTGCGGAGAATCATCTTGGAGGGAGTATGGGATCATATTGTCTCAAAAATCCATGGAAAATAAACTTTGTTCATCATGTGGAAAGTACTAACATAATTTTTCAAGAATAATAGTGACCACGGGAAGTTGGTGCTCAAGGATAAACTTTGAAGTATCAAGATCTAGAAGAATGACACAATTTCGCAGTATCTGAGCAAGTTTACACAGTTTCATGATGAACTTTGTGAGGTCAGTGTTTATGTCCCTGAATAATACTTGGTAACCTTAGCCCTTCTATACCTTCCCAAGTGTTGGCATAGCTATCAAGGTTCAATGAATGGAAGGGAGAAACTACCGAGTTGGGAGCGCTTATGGATCGACTTGGTACAGGAGGAATTAAGGTGGAATACTATAAATGGGAATTCATCCAAGGGAGAGAATGAAGAAAATTTTGCATTGGCTCAAAAGGAAAAGAAGGGAAAAGGGAAGAAATCCCAAATCAAACCAAAATCCATTCAATGGGGCAAGAAGAAAGATTTGTCAAAAATTAAATGCTTCCATTCTCATGAATTCGGGCACTATGCCACGAAGTGTCCACACAATAAGGAAAGTAAGAAGACCTCAAGAGGAGAAGCAAGTGAAGCTTTGGCTTCATATTTCAAGCTGGAATTTACCCTTATTGCATGCATGGCCAGCACAGTGATAGGGATCATGTGGTACTTGGATTTAGGTGCATCATTCCATATGACAAGGAATAGTTATTTTTTCAATGATCTAGAGGAGAAATATTTGTAGATGCACATCGAGATGGGGGTTGGTGGAAGGTATAGTGTGATTGAGATTGGTACAGTCAGCTTTCATAGGGAGTTGAGCTCCTCCCTTAGGCTCAAGGATGTCATGTTCATTCCGGACCTAAAGAAAATCTCGTATCTATCGCAGTTTTGGAAGACCATGGTTATGATGTGATATTCAAAAAAGGAAAGGCATTCCTAAGATGCATAGCCATGGGATAGGTGAAGTATATCGGCGTTCATGTGAAGAACCTATACAAGTTAGATGTGGAGGATTGTGCTGCATTGAGTGTAGAGTCTGGAGATTGTCCTATCATGACATCCTTTTTGCCTAAAGATCCTCTCTTTTTCCTATATATTTACCACTTAAATAAAGCCATATCTACCAGGTTTTGATGAAGGTATGCAATATTATGTCTTCTTGTTCATATTTAACTTTATACCCTATTGTTTTGTTAAAGTTGCAATTGGCTACCGAATCAGTCTGTTTTCGTAGTTAATCCAGGTTTTTGTAGTTGTTTCCAATGCTCGCAAGGTTCCAGAGTTCCAGGTCAGCAGCAAAAGGTGTGGATGGATAGAGGATGGCTCCCTCATGGATACCTTCCTATCCACTTGAAATTTTTTGCTAAAAGAAGCACAAGAGATCACTATCAAACTCCAAGTCAACCATCGGATTAACGCAGAACAGAACTCGAGATCAGTTGAAACCTTATCATTTTGCTTTCGAAATAGAAAAATGATGGTTTAGTGATATAAGTTTAGATAGGTTAGAGATATTACACTTGAAATATTCATACATTTATGCCAAGAGACCTGCTATAAAACTAATGGCCGCACTATTATTTGGGTGCACACCAAATGATATGATTATGAACAGTTTGTGAATTCCGTGTGAATAGAATTGGTTTTTGTGTGCGAGCGTTGTGTTGATTTGAAGCTCTAAACTGCTATGTGGAGGGCCCCTACAAACAATTGCAGATTTAATCAATTACAATCTGATTTCCTTTAATTCTTCAATTGCTCTGTTTTGTGTGACAATGTTTCATAATGGTCTCGTCAGCGAATTGTTATCTACATACGAACTTTAATTTTCTTTATACCTAGTACTGCACAGTTCTTTCCTTTGCTTATTATCCAACATAATTGAAGTGTGTTCAATTCATAATATAGATGTTGCTTGGGTTACTTTGTTTGAGAAAAATTTGAATAAGTGAGAAGTCCTCTCCTAAATAATTGAGTTCAACAGTATTCCTTCATAGCTGATAGAATAGGTTTATTTTTGCACTTAAAGAATTAAGAGTTTCAGCATAGAGATTCAAGATCAAAAATCCCAAACAATCTAACATAAGTAAAATCACTCTCACATCATCTACAAACTAATTGGATAGAGATTAATTCCTAGGAAACTCAATCAACATCCCTAAGAATTACGACACTAATATAATTCACAAACACCACCCCCATCTTAAGTTTAGATCTTAACAAATACATAGCGACCTAATAAATAACTTCTAAGCACATAGTGTACACCTGTACTTCATCAGTCTATGCACCCTAGTTGACAATTTATGATTTCCAATTCAAGGACATTGAATTGACAAAACATTTTGGCGTCGTTGCTGGGGAAGTACAATTAGAAGTAAAAAAAAAAAAAAAAAAACCATCATTAATTTAAAACATGACATGCATAGGGATAGAGACTCTAGGGGTATATTTGTAGGACGAGGAAGAAGTTTAATTTCCACAAATCCATTCACCTCACCACGATTTCAAGATTCCACACCACGTACTCAAACCCGAATTCCATTTAGAGTTCGACAAAGACTTCTTGAAGTCTCAAGATCAGAAATTCCACCCAGAACTTCACCTACTTCTTCTGCTGAAGCTATAATTGAAGAAAATCCTACATGCCCAACAACAGGAGTAATCTTTCTATCCCCCACTAGTGAACAAATTTTGGGAGAAGAATTAGAAATTCTTAGTGAAGAAAAGGAATTGGAAACTTATTTTGAACAACCATTGATAGAGGAACCAGAAAGATTAGAAGAACACTATATTAGCTCCGAAGAATCTATCATGGTTGAAGAAGGGGAAGGAGAAGTACATAATGTCCATGGCGAAGAAGATAGGATTGGAGGAAGGGGAAGAGGAAGAGGTAGAGGTAGAGGAGGGGGTAGAGGCAGAGGAAATCAAGATCTTTCGGGATTCCCTATTCTTGATGAAGATACAACCCTCACAATGAAAAATATATCACCCTTGATTCTTCCCAATTTCCATAGGAAAAGAAACAAAGATCCGAAGACATTTATCTTTGAATTTGAAGTATTATGCAAATCATATGATTATCTGCATGATGCTCAAAAGTTGAAATTGTTCCCTGCCACATTAAAAGACTCAACATTAAAATGGTTCATGAGTCTAGGAGTGCATTCCATAACAACATGGGCACAGATGAAAGAGGATTTCTTAGGCAAGTATAGAGACTATTGTATGCCTAGTAACCTTAAAGATATCTTGAAGACTTGGTAGAAAGGTTTGTTTATAATGTTAAAATATCAGAATTGGATAATTTGGATGAAGAAACCTTAAAAGCTCTTTTAATCAGAGCCGTTAAAGATGAAAGGATCGATCTCCTTAACCTAACTTGAAAAGGAGACATTTCCCAAATACCAGTTGCAGATATTTGTGATTTATTTGTACATATCTCAAGGGGAAAAGCAAGAGTTGGAAAGAGTCATAGAGACCCTCTCTTATCAAGAATAAACAAGTCTGCAGTTGGGACAATAAATAGGGCAGAAATAGGAAATTTTCTTGACACCTTTAAAATAGATATTTTAGGGGGCCTAAGTGAATAGATAGACACCCTTAAATTACAAAACAAGAAAAATTCCAAAAATGTTACATTATCTATCTTCTGTCCCAAATGTCATAAGAAACATGCTCTGAGAGAGTGTCCCTTAGACTCAAAAGCCATAGAAACCTGTGTCATATGTGCAGATAATCATGATACAAAGGAATGTCCATCCTTACCAGGTCTTAAGGTTGTATTCAATGATGAAGGAATCTCAAAACCAGTAGACCCTCTCTACTTTGTAGCCAAAAGACCATGGCAAAACCCCCAACCAAATCAATCACAAGGATTTAGACCACAACAATTTTCCCAGTCTTCACAAAGTAATTGGAATTCAGCCTGGCAGCCTTGGGCTCTGCCACAATCATAACCTTGGAATCAAGGATGGAAAAATCCTTATGGAGCCTATGCTCAATATCAAAATACTTGCCATCCTACCTTCCACCACAATTCTTAACCCCGTCCAATCAAATTCCTCAAGCTAATCAATTACCACAAGTCCTAGTTCAGAATCAAAACCTGCAACTTTCCCTACCATTTCCACAAAAATCAAATCAATTACCCGCTCAACCACTTCCAAATCCTAATAATAAGATACCACAACAACCAGTATACAACATGGAGGGTCAAAATCCTTAAACTTATGTAATAACCCCACTAGACCTAAACAATGTCCAATTAAGGTATGGAAGAGTGTTACCAAAAAATCCTCCTATTGTCATTCACAAAACAAAATCTGATCTTCAAAAACATAAAAATCAATCAGAAGAAGGGGAGATTTCTCTCCCTCAAAAAGAAAATAAAAAAACAGAAGAAATTCCAATAGATGCTCCTATCATAGAACAACCTTCAATATCAGTTAAACCACCTTTTCCAGAAAAGTTGAAAATCGATGAAGGAGTAGAAAAATAAATTATCTTGCCTGATTACAATATGATGGATGAATTGACAAATGTTTGTATTAAGATTCCTTTATTACAAGCCATAAAGGAAATACCATTTTTTGCAAAAGTAATTAAGAAATTAAGTACACAACGATCAGGGAGGAGAAGAAAGGATATAAAAAGAATTCAGTTAGTCGGAAAAATTACAGACATTATGATGGAGAAGATGAAAATTCAAAAAATATTTAGACCCCGGAAGCCCCATTGTAAAAATTCACATCAATGGAACTGAAATACCAAACACACTAATTGACCTAGGAGCAGCCATAAACATAATGAGCAAACAAGTTATGGACACACTTAGGCTTCCTAACCATCAATACACACCAACCTTAATGCAATTCACAGATAGATCTGTTATTAAACCAGATGGTGTGTTAGAGGATGTTTGTGTATCTTTAGATTCTTGGGAATATCCTGTTGATTTCATGGTCTTAACACCCAACAATAATCTAGGAGGACATCCATTAATTCTAGGAAGACCTTGGTTGGCTACAGCTGATACTTTTATCAGCTGTAGATCAGGTGATATGTTTATCTCAAAAGGAAATTCCACGAAGAAAATTACATTATACCCCCCTACAAGAACAACAATAGATACAGAAACTGAAGAATGGATAGAAGATGGAGAAGATATACAACCTATTTTTGTCACTGAACAAGTAAAAGAGGAAGACAAACTTCTAAATTTACTAGAAAATAATGAATCTTCCTCACATTATGAGCAAAGTCAAAATGAATTTTTCTCCTCTAAACAAGTATCATTGTTGTCCATGGAAAAATTTGGGAATTCCTCGATAGAAATCTTTCCAGGAAAATCATTGAATGTCAATGAAAACTTGGAAGACATGCAAAAGAAACAATTGATATAAATTTTACAAAAACATTCTTCTGCTTTTGCATGGGAATACACTAACATGAGAGGGATTGATCATAAAACTTGCATACATAATATCTACATTGAACAAAAATCAAGACCAGTTAGAGAACCTCAGTGAAGAATGAAACCAAATCTAAAAGAAATTGTTAAGGAAGAATTGCAGAAATTATTAAATGTAAATTTCATCTATCCAATATCTGACAGTCAGTGGGTTTCACCCCTAGTAATCATCCCTAAAAGGAATCGAAAATGGAGAGTATGCATTGATTACATGGAATTAAATAAAGCAACATTAAAAGACCACTTTCCATTACCTTTCATAGACCACGTCTTAGATACTTTAGCGGGGAAAAAATATTTTTCCTTTTTGGATGGGTTTAATGGATATAACCAGATTCAGCTAGCTCTTGAAGATCAAGATAAAACCACATTCACTTGTCCATGGGGAACTTATGCTTACCGGGTACTTCCCTTTGGGTTATGTAATACTCCAGCAACATTCCAAAGGGCAGTCCTCGACATTTTCTCTGACCTTATCCATGATTATGTGGAAGTGTACATGGATGATTTCACAGTCTATGGGGATTATTTCAATGAAGCACTAGAAAATTTGGAAAAAGTCTTAATAAGATGTCAAGAAACAAATCTTTCATTAAGTCATGAAAAATGTTTAACGAGGGAATTGTTTTAGGTCACCATATTTCAGGAGATGGAATTAAGGTAGACTCATCTAAGGTGGAAGTCATTTCCAAGTTGTCAATGCCAAGTTGTCAAAAGGGCATTAGAAGTTTTCTCATTTTACTGGATACTATAGAAGATTTATAGAAAATTTCACAAAAATTGCATCCCCACTCTTTAAATTACTCACCAAATACTGTGAATTCAGTTGGGATTCTGAATGTCAAGTTGATTTTAAAACTTTGAAAAAGATAATTTCTGAAGAACCCATCTTAAAAGGACCTAACTAGAAATTGCATTTCCATATCTCAATAGATGCTTTAGATTCGCCTTAGGATTTGTTTTAGGACAAAAATATCTCACTCATTATGCCATTTATTATACTAGTAAAAATTTAACCCCTGCAGAGTTAAATTATACTGTAACCAAAAAGGAGTTCTTAGCTATAATTCATGCCATTAATAAATTCAGACATTATATAACTAGCTATGAAACTTTTGTCCACACAGACCATTCTGCCATTAGATACCTAATGAATAAACCAGTCACTAATGGAAGAATAACTAGATGGCTCCTACTTTTACAAGAATTCAACATAACCATTCTAGATAGGCTAGGAAAATAGAACACAATTGCCGATTTTCTATCTAGAATACAAAATGAAAACAATGATCAACCCGTAGAAGATAAATTTCCTGATGAATATCTTTTTGCAGTATCTACTAAATCACCTTGGTATGCAGATATTGCTAACTATTTGGCCACAGGAAAAATGCCATTTCATTTATCTCCTAGAGAAAAAAGAAGAATAGTCCACAATAGCACATCCTATTCATGGATAAATGAGGAATTATACAAGACAAGACTAGACCTCATCATCAGAAGATGTGTTTGGGAGGACGAAATACTAAAGATACTAAAAGCTTGTCACAATGAGCCATGTGGAGGACACTTTTCTGACAAGAGATCTACTTACAAAATCATGCTTTTAGGATATTATTGGCCTTCCATTTTTAGGGACACCAAGGAATATGTTAAAAGATGTGACAGTTGTCAGAGACTGGGAAAACCTACTCTTTCAAATGAAATGTCACTGCAACCACAGGTACTTATCGAACCATTTGAAAAATGGGCACTGGATTTTGTTGGACCAATCAGCGCACCTTCAAAGAAAAAGAAGTATATTCTGGTATGTACTGATTATGTCACTAAATGGGTAGAAGCTAAAGCACTTCCTTTTGCTACTGAAATTATTGTAGTTTCATTTATTTTTGAGGATATTTTTACTCATTTTGGTGTTCCAAGGGAAATTGTAATAGATCAAGGGACACAGTTCACATCCAAACTAGTGCAAAAGCCTGTGGAACAATACAAGATAAAACATCGGAAGTCAACTCCATACCATCCACAAGCCAATGGACAAGTTGAGTCCACAAATAAGGTGATCGAGGCTAGCCTTACAAAGAATGTACATCTACACAGGAAAGACTGGGTGGAAAAGCTTCTAGAAGCCTTGTGGGCCTATAAGACTACATGGAGGAATACAGGACATACTCCCTGTGAACTTGTTTATGGGAAGCAAGTCTTACTTCCAATAGAGTACCAGATCCAAACCTATAAGACAACAGTCCAGTTAGATCTTGACTTGTCAGAAGCCCAGAAACAAAGGATGACTCTATTAAATGAGCTCGATGAAATCAGACAAGAGGCCTTCTAGAGGACCAGCTTAGTGCAACAACAAAGGTCAAGATGGCATGATAAGTAAATTAAAAAAAGGAAGTTTCATCCAGGAGATTGGGCATTGCTCTTTGATCCAAAATTCAAAAATTTTCAAGGGAAATTCCAAACCCATTGGCTTGGACCTTATGACGTTGAGAATATCTTTGACAATGGTGCAGTTAGAATCAGGACTATTGACAAAGAGAGAACTCCTCTATTAGTAAATGTACATCGACTCAAGCTTTACCAGAAACCATTAACAAGAGAGAAATTTGTTAAAATGTTTCAAGATAATTCAGAACTGAAGATGGTCAGGAAGAATTCTTCTTCTTTTCCACCTTAGAAATTTTCATTCAGTTTGTCCTTCAATAAAAATAAAATAAAATAAAAATTAATAATAATAAAAATATAATAAATAAATTATATGTATACGTATATATATATATATACACATATAATGATATGAAAAAAAAAAATTGTATAAACATGAAAACCAACATGTTGTTGGCATGTTTATATAGAAAAATTAAAGTGAAAACCAATTTGTTGGCACTTCAAATTTTCTTTTCAAAAGGAAAAAAAACAATACAGTTAATCCATTAAAGCCTTCTTTCTCTTAAGCTGCAGAATCAGCAACTTTCCCCAGCTTGGACAACTTTTCGCATCGAAACAAATTTCTGCAGCCTAGTAATTTTGAAGTCTACAAGGATGCTTGGTGATCTAGATTAAAGGACAGTTAACAGCAAGGCACCTACAAAAGATCAAAGGACAACAAATAAGGTTAGCAACAGAAAATTAAAGGTACTTGTTGCTTTAATTTAACAATAGGGAAGGTTATATAGCATGTATGATTAAGAATATATAGTACTAAAGTGCAATCATTATAACCTAAGGGTAATGGTCGTCTAACAAAATATCATATGCCACCACTTTAAAAGTCATGTCATGACCTTATGCCAAATCTGCCAAATTAATTACCAAATCATAAGTTTGAATGCACCTAACAGTCAAATTCATGCCCATAATCCTTATGATAACCCATCCATTCTTCCCTATTCTTACACCCCTCTGATCTTTCACAGCCGCTCCATCTTTCTGCCAGCTAGCAAACCCTACCAGTCCCATTTTCCTATCAAGGTAGCTAATCTTCAAGGCAAAGCATCCTTCAGCATGGGGGTAATTGTTTAGATTGAGCCAGCAGGGAAGCAATTCCTGGAGGGGTACCCACAAACTAGGGAGCTTCTGCAAAGAAGACAATGGTTGCAGTTCATTGAGAAATTTAACAGTTTCCACAAGGAGGTAACCAAGACATTTGGGCGCTCATTCGATGGAATGGAAGCCGAAATTGGGGACATAAAGCTCATAGTAATGGAGTCTATGATCGCTAAGGCCACCGAGCTGCTAAGAAATGGAGAAAAATGGTTTAAAAACAATGGGATTAACAGTGAGGACTAGAAGGCTTTCCTCAAGAATTTGAACATGGACACTACGTTCTATAAAAAAGGTATTCCTAGCTCTTCTCTTAGAAAAAAATGGAGAAACTTATTACTTGTGCTTTAGAAGTTTATCACTTGTGAGTGTAGGTTTGGGCAAATGTATTTTTATCATGTTAAAATGATGATTCACTTCCTTGCACTTCCTTGAGGATCATCAGATGAACCTCCCCTATTTCCTCTTGAATAGCCTTAGGAAAATGGCCAAAAATGTTCAGAAGAAAAATTAATACATAGAAAACACCATGTATCATCATGGTCTAGTAAAAATATTGGTCGAATTTCATCTCTGAAGTATAGGGGATAACTGGGAGAGTTTCCTAATAAGGAACCGTTTTGAAGAAAAATCCCCAGAAAAACCAAGTAGCAGTAGGGCCCTCAGAGGGAGAAAGAGAACCATAGAAATGATAAAGGAACAGGCACCTCAAACTCAAACAGAGGTAACAGAAGATGAGTTGCCTATAGTAAAAATTTTGCAGAGAATGAAGAGGGGAAACCCTAGAAGAAAGAAAGTCAACCCAAGTAAAGAAGAAATCCACAAACTAAAACCTCTCCTCTAGAAGAAAAATCAAAAAATAAAAGGAGGAAAGTGCGGTAAACACAAACCCTAGGGTTGAGAAGGAGCACGAGGTTGAACACAATTTCCAAAAACAACCTCAAAACTTACAGAATACATTAATCTTGAAGAAAATGAGCCAACTGAAGAGGAGCCAATAGAGAACACTCCAAAAGAGATTGAGCCAATAGAGAACAAACCAATAGAGGATGAGCTAATTCAAATCCTTCGGAATACTCCAAAAGGGTCACCAAGATCATCACCACAGCCTTACAGCTCACCTTTAGGAAGCCTGATACATATTCAACGGATTGACCCCGCTCAGCAAGAAATATACGACTACATAGAGTCACTGGAAAGGAAGGAGAAAACAACAAAGGAAACCATTGAGATCCCTAGAGAAGGAAGCAACCAAGTAAATGAGCAATCGGTCTCAAACATCTTGAAGCAGGATTTCTTTGAACTAGAAACATTGAATTGGTATCTCAAAAATTAAAATCAAGCCTTGAAGACACAGAGTGAGATACAGATTGCCAAGAGTGACAATCTGATCCTACATCTAAGCTTGTGGTATAATAAAAACAAGACGCTGAAGAAAGAAAAAAGAATTATGCAGAGGGAGATAATCAGTTTAAAGTACAAAATTCTAATGAGGAAGCCTAGAATGCCAATCTCTGCCAAAAAGAAGAAAACAGTGAAACATGGAGATGACAAACAAGAGGCACAAGAAAAAGACAAGGAAGAAATGTATGAGTACATACAACATCTCCAGTCTGGGGGAATGTAGAGTTCGAAGATTGTCCTACCATGACATCCTTTTTGCCTAAAGATCCTCTCTTTTTCCTATATATTTACCACTTAAATAAAGCCATATCTACCAGGTTTTGATGAAGGTGTGCAATATTATGTCTTCTTATTCATATTTAACTTTATACCCTATTGTTTTGTTAAAGTTGCAATTAGCTACCGAATCAGTTTGTTTCCGCAGCTAATCCAGGTTTTTGTAGTTGTTTCCATTGTTAGCAAGGTTCTAGAGTTTCAGGTCAGCAGCAAAAGGTGCGGATGGATAAAGGATGGCTCCCTCATGGATACCTTCCTATGCACTTGAAACTGTTTGCTAAAAGAAGCACAGGAGATCGCAGTCAAACTCCAAGTCAACCACCAAATTAATGCAGAACAGAACCTGAGATCAGTTGAAACCTTATCATTTTGCTTTCGGAATAGCAAAATGACGATTTAGTGATACAAATTTAGATAGGTTAGAGATATTAGGCTTGAAATATTCATACATTTATCCCAAGGGACCTTCTATAAAACTAATGGCGCACTGTTATTTGGGTGCGCGCCGAATGATATGATTATGAACAGTTTGTGAGTTCCATGTGAATAGAATTGGTTTTTGTGTGCAAGAATTGTGTTGACTTGAAGCTCTGAACTGCTATGTGGAGGGTCCCTACAAACAGTGGCAGGTTTCAATCAATTACAATCTGATTTCCTTTAATTCTTCAATTGCTCTGTTTTGTGTGACAATATTTCATAATGATCTCGCCAGTGAATTTTTATCTGCATAAGAACTTTAATTTTCTTTATGCCTAGCTTAGACTATTATCTAATTTGATTTATACCTAGTACTGCACGGTTCTTTCCTTTGCTTATTATCTAGCATAATTGAAGTGTGTTCAATTCACAATATAGATGTTGCTTGAGTTACTTTGTTTGAGCAAAAATTGAATAAGCGAGAAGTCCTCTCCTAAACAATTGAGTTCAATAGTATTCCTTCATAGCTGATAAAATAGGTTTCTTTTTGTAGTTAGAGAATTAGGAGCTGCAGCATAGAGATTCAAGATCAAAAATCCCAAACAATCTAACATAAGTAAAATCACTCTCACATCATCTACAAACTAATTGGATAGAGATTAATTCCTAGGAAACTTAATCAACATCCCTAAGAATTACGACACTAATATAATTTACAAACACCATCACCATCTTAAGTTTAGATATTCACAAATACATAGAGACCAAATGAATAACTTCTAATCACATATTGTGCACCTGTACTTCATCATTCTACGCACCTTGGTTGACAATTTACGATTTCCAATTCAAGGACATTGAATTGACCAAACATTGAGCACAAATGTGGAGAAGGTGCAGAGCCACAATGTCGGTGAACTTTGGCATAGAAGACTTATCCATTTACATCATGGCGCTTTGAAGATCATGTATCATATAACCACAGGCATCCCCAAAGGAGCACTTGAGAAGTAGGATGTATGCAAAGGATTTACTTTGGGGAAATACACAAAATCCAAATTACATGATTAGGACAGAAAAGCACATGCATTCCTTGAAAGGATCCACTCTGATGTTTGTGGACCTTTATCGATAGCCTCCACTACCAAGCACAAATAGTTTTTCCTTTTTATTGATGACTTTTCACAGAATTTTTGGATCTTCTTCATACAGAATAGGGATGAGACATTCTCCATGTTTGTAGAATTCAAGGCACTAGTTGAGAAAGAAATGGACAAGAAGGTGAAGGCTCTCAAGATTGATAATGGAGGTGAGTATGTGTTGAATGAATTTTAAAAAATTGTTCAAAGGAAGGAATTCAACGAGAGTTGACAACACCCCACAACCCACATCAGAATGGGGTGGATCAGAGAAAGAATCGTAGCATTGTGGGAGCAACGAGGGAGATGTTGCATGATCAAGTCCTACCTCTGAATTTGTGGGTTGATGCATGCAAAATAGCAGTCTATTTTTAGAACTAGAGTCATCATCGGATTCCTTGCATGATTACACCAAAGGAGGATTTCTCAGGGAGAAAGTCGGATTTGTCACACTTCAAGATTTTTGGAGCCTCTATTTAGTACCATGTATCCAAAGAATCAAGGAAGAAGATAGAGCTGACAACAAAATTGGGGGTATTTTTAGGTTGCACAGAAACTCCCTATAAATACCGTGTGTACTTTCTATCCCTCAGAATGAAAATTGCGTGAAGGGATGTAAAATTTGACAAAGATAAAGCCATGTTATGCTCTCTTGAGAGGGAGCTTCAGATCCCACTAGAAGAGAAGATTTTAGCTCTAAAGTAGGAACCTAAAGAAGTTGTGGAGAAGCCACAAATTGAGGAGTAGAGAGTGGAGACATCCACTCAAGCAGAACCGTCCAAAGAAGGTAGGAAAAGGACTAGGGAAGATGAGAGAATTGTGCACGATGCAAGGGAGAATGTGGGTGCTCCTTCAAATCAACATAGGCAAAGAAGGTCATCATATCAGTACACTAGATACATCGCTATAATGATTGAGCTTGTAGAGACTGAGCCATTCTCTTTCAAGGAAGTAGTAGAGAAACATGTATGGGTTGATGCAATAGTGGAAGAATACAAATCCATTGTAAATAACAGTGTTTGGGAAGTGGTCCCAAGACCAACAGACAAATCAATTGTGGGTTTGAGATGGATCTTCAAGGTGAAGAATGCATTAGACAGAAGCATAGAAAAGTACAACACCATATTTGTGGCCAAGGGGTACTCTCAAGTTGAGGGGATTGACTATGAGGAGACATTTGCTCCTATAGAAAGGTACTCATCCATTATATCAATTCTTTCTTACGTTGCACAGATGGGGTGGAAGATCCACCAAATGGATGTGAAACCAACATTCTTCAATGGAGTGATTGAGGAGGAGGTGTATATCGAGCAACCAAAAGGCTTCGATAATTTTGATTGGGAGTATCATGTGTGCAGACTGAAGTGAGCATTGTACAGTCTCAAGCAAGCACCCCGTGCTTGGTACACCAGGATCGATAGTTATCTCACAGTTTGGGCTTCACCAAAAATGAAGCGGATGAAAACCTCTATCATATATTTGTAGAAGGTAAATTGTTGATTATTGTCTTATATGTTGATGACTTGATTTTAACTGGTGATGAGAAACTTGTGAAATATTGCAAGGAGGACCTTGCAAGAGCGTTTGAAATGAAGGACATGGTTCTCATGCACTACTTCCTCGGATTGGAAGTATGGCAAGGTGATGGGGAACTATTTCTCTCTCAAGGACAGTATGTCGACAAGATACTTTGGAGGTTCTGCATGGACAATTGCAAACCCATGGAGACGCATCTAGTGACCAACTAGAGGAAAGAGGATGCCACTTCATGTGAGGAAGTGAATGTTATTGTTTACCAATAGTTGGTGGGTTCACTAATGTATCTTGTGAACACATGACCAGATATGTGCTATGCAGTCAACTAGTTGAGCCAAGCTATGGTTAGCCCAACCAAATTATTTTGGAGGGTAACTAAGCATGTTTTATGGTACCTTAGAGGCATTACATAGTTTGGACTATGGTACAGACAGATAGATGGAATGAATTTGTGTGGCTTCATAGATGTAGATTAGGCGAGGAGTCCATCAAACCAAAAGAGTACATCAAGTGGAATTTTCGGTGCTGGGGTCCGCAACAATTTGTTGGTACAACAAGAAGCAAATATTTGTGGAACTCAACTCGGTAGAAGCTAAATACATGGTTGTCATTCAAGCAACTTGTGAGGTGATCTGGTTGTGAAAGATACTTTTTGGATTGTTAGGTTAGATTATGGATCCAACTGTGATCTATTGTGATAATTAGAGTTGCATCAAGCTTTCTGAGAATCATGTTTTTCATGATCGATCCAAGCATATAGATATTTGGTATCACCATTTAGCGACTGTGTGTAGAGGCGGATAATGTTATTGCAGTACATTCCAACAAAGGAACAAGATGTTGATATTTTGACAAAGGCCTTGTCAAGAGGGAAGTTCTAGTTCCACGGGTGCAAGATAGGGGTGGTTGATAATCCCTTTCTTACTGAAAGGGAGTGCTGAAAAATGCAGCAATAAATTCTCAATTTGATTTTGCCTTGATTAAATTGTGAAAATTTGAATTTCCACATCAAAAAACATATTGGATGATGTTAACTTGTGTGACATGGCCTGTGTCACCCATTTTACTCAGTAAATTCGATTTGGGGGGATTATAGTTCAGTTCTGCATGTGTGATTGCTAATTTGTAGCAATGAAGGTCAGTTATCTCAAGTTGTTTTCCATTAAACTAGTTCCAACTTTTGGAGGAACTAGTGGAATGTCAGTTAAGCAGTGGGACTTCATTCAAACTTAGTTATCATCTATTTAACTGATCATTCAGCACAAAATAGCTTTTCCATACAGAGAATTAGAGTTACCCAGTTGAGGTGGAGATTCCAAGGCAATGTAACATCAGTTTTAGACTAGTCTTGAGTGTACAAGTGTTGCATGCAACCAAATGATCAGCCTAAATGAATTGTGAAATTAAATTGACGGAATTTTCCTAAATAATAGGGTCTAATTCCTTAAGGAACATCGCAAGGAAGTAGGAGCTCAAGCCGAGGCAAAATTTGACTAGGTCTGTGTCAGAGATTTTTAGTGAGAAGAGAGATAGGTTGTGCACTTGCAAGGTGAGCTCAGTCGAGAAAAGAAACTGTAATACATCTCTATTTCATTTGATTAATGCAAGAGGCATTAGAGTTTTAGCAGATTTCTTTCCCCATATAAAAATACTTGTTGCATGTGTGTTATTCCTTCTTGCATGTCATAATTTTTTGTTCTAAATTGTGAAATAATGTCTGCAAAGCAATAGTGTAGACCTGTGTCTTGTGATTTTGATTAAAACTTCATGATTAGTTGAAAATATACAACATCATTTCTACATAGTCTAATAAATTATTTTATTTTGTCTACAATTCCTAGTTCTTCAAGTTCTTCTTTGGACCTTGTCTTTAGAAATTTTATTATCTGACTTGCTTGTCGAGGTTTATTTCCAAATTCTATTTTGTTGTCATTAATAGCTTGTTGGTTTTGATTTGGGCTGAACCAGGTTCGATCTATACTACGCACCAACAAAACCATCAATCACTAACCCTTTCAGAAATGACTTGCAAGCAGATCGCAGCCTCACCCGAAGTGACTATGGGAGGATGCAGAACCAGGTTTATGTAGCCTTGAAGGACATGGAGATGTGGTATTATTGTGTTTTATTACTTTTAACATGCATAAATCACTTCGTCGTATTCATTTATTAACATAAACATATCATATAAACCCCTAATCATCATTGAGTTGTAATAAAATGCAATTGTAATAAACTGCTACACTACAACAGATAAAAAGCAATTAAACACATGAAGACACCAATTTTACTATGGTTCATCCCAATGTGGAACTATGTCCACAAGAACTGTTGCTTATAATAGTAATTCCTGTACAAAAAACAATTCTTGACCTGCGCACTCAGTTGTAGGTCATACGCACACTCAGCTGCAAACTCATGCCTCTGTGCACTCAGCTACAGAGCCTTGCCTTCTCTCCCTAAACCACATATCACAAAAATAGAACCATAACACAGATTTGGATCAATTCGATACCTATCTTATTTATTATTTGACCCTATATATATTGTTACATTGAGGGTACATCATTACAATACCATGGTCCACATACCATGGACTCCCTAATACAAGCAGTTATAACCATTGATACTTTACATTTTCACATGATTTTACAAAAAGGAGGGGCTTTAACCCACTCTGATGCCCTCGTACCGCATGGTATATTCCAACTACTTCGTTGCGCGCTCCATTGCACACTCTGCTCCTCCAAATGTAGAGTCTTTACCAAAAACTAGGCCAAGTTGGTCTATGCCCAACAGGCCCCTAACACTCACATGTGACTTGTCCCAAGTCACTCAACCACTTTGCCTCTAATTTTTGTTGCGATGTTGTTATATGCGTTATTGAACTGTTGCAAAATTTATGCAACCTTTTTTTCTTCGTTGCGCACCTCCTCTAATAGTGCTTCTATGACATGTTCTGTAGCTTTCTGTATCATCGCTGCCTCCCTTTGTCGAAGCTCTTGGAGCTTCTCATCTATTGCCTACGATAGTTGGAGAGCCTCATCCTGCCATGGTGGAGTCCTCTCTATTAAAACCTATTATTCCTTCTTCAGTTCCTCAATCTTCTTCTGGAGGGCCTTTCCCTCATTGGTTTTGGCGAGCTTCAGTGAGATAGGTAGGGTCCTCGTAGATACCTTAATCTCTTCCCACTATTGTTGGTTCTGTTGAATCTCTTCCTGTAGTTTTTGTGCATTTGGATCTTCCTGCGGGAAAGTCCAAATATGTAAACTTTTGTATAAAATTTTTCCACATTTTGCCACTAATGCAAAGATGTTGGCCATCGTAGCCTTTATTTCAATCTCCCTTTGATCTCTCACTTCTTGTGGCTTGGTTGGCTATAGCTTCATTTGTAGTTCATTGATCTACATTTCATATTTGAATTGCACTGCAGCAATTTTCTCCTTATAACCTTTCACTGCAAGTCCAAGCTTCGCAACCTTGTCCTTTGTTGGCTCTTCTTCACGAACGTCAAGGTTCGAAATCTCTCTGCATGTTGCTTCCTCTGCCTCCTTGATCTTCTGGTGATGTTGTGCTACGTGATCCCTTTCTTGGATCACCTGCTCGATCTTCTTCCAAAGCGCAGCTCACTCTTTTTCTACTTGAATATTTAGCGGCGAGGTGTGTTGTTCACACATCCTCGCCTCTTCTATAATTTCCAAGTGTATCTTGTATAATATTTGAAACAGCACTGCTGCGATGTTCATATTTCATCCCATAATGTACAAAACATTTGTCTTACATTGCAGCTCCTATGTACTTCCACATAATCTAGACTATTGCGAAGTAACTCCTTACGTCGAAAGCTCTCTGCAGCGTAGTTTATAGTCTAGTGCCCACTTTAAACTATAGGTGGCACTAAGACTCTTCTCCTTTATTTCTTATATCGAGGTTGTATGGATAGGGTTGTCCCTGTACAACTTCAACATACTTCCATTTATTCTTTCTTCAATCAATTCTCCATTTAACTTCACTAATTGAATTGTGCCTACATCAATAATATGCTTAATAATGTAGGGGCCCAACCAACGCATCTTGAATTTCCCTGGAAATTTCACAAACTTACTATCATATAGGAGAACAAGGTCTCCTACCTGAAACTTCTTTTGCTTAATATGCCTGTCATGCCAAGCCTTTTCTCTTGCTTTCTCTATCTGCTGATGAAATCCTACTATGAATCTATCTTCCTCCAAAGCAATCAATTGTGTCATTCTTTCCTTCATTATATCAGGGTCTTCGATATCTATAAAAGCTACAATTCTCAAGCTAGGGATGATATATTCCATGGGAATCACAGCTTCTTACCCATAAACTAATCTGAAGGTTGTCTGACCTGTCAACTTCTTACATGTGGTCCTGTAAGCCTATAAAATTGTTGGAATTCTAAGATCCCAATCATCTCTATTCACATTGCATACCTTAGTCAGTGCATTCTCCAAAATCTTATTGAATGCTTCCAATGTTCCATTGGCCTGAGGATGATAAGGGATGCTCTTCTGATGATAGACTTAGAATTCCTCAATCAATTCTTCAATAGTTTAATTCAAGCCCTTGTGAACCTTGGTCACTCATCAAAATCATTAGACATCCAAATCTAGACAATATATATTCAGAAATAAACTTCGCAATAGTCTTTGCATTGCAGTCCCACACTGGTTGTGCTTCGGTCCATCTTGTCAAATATTCAATCGTTGTGATTATGTACCTTTCACCGGTCCTTTTTCCAGGTGGGTTGATGGGTCCAACAAAATCAATAGCCCACTTATCAAAATCCTACAATGTAACTTGTGGCATTAATTGCATTTTATCTCTTCATGAAGGCTTTCATGTTATTTGACACACATCACATGCTCAGCAGTATTCCTTTGCATCTTTTTGTAGTGTAGGCCACCAAAATCCTACTCTCAAAATATTTTGTGCATTAGTTTTTCCTCCATATTATCCACCAGTTGTGCCACCATGAGCTTCTATTATAATCATTTTTCTTTCATGTTCAGGAACATATCTGTGCAATATTTCATCTGGTCCCATCTTGTATAACTACCCTACTATTAATGAAAAGGCAGTTGCCTTAACAACTAATTCTTTCTTTTGTTGCGTAGTATATTTTGAAGGAGACATTCCTATGTTCAAAAACTGGATGACATCTATAAAATGGTCATCTGCAATTCTGATTGCAAATAACTGCGCATCAGAGTGATTATCTTCAATATTTGGTCAGTTCCTCACCTGTTTCCAATCTTGACAAATGATCAGGTGTCGCATTCATTCTTCCTGGTTTAACAATGTTTTCAAAGTCATATTCCTAGAATAATAATAACCATCTACAGATATTTCCTCCAAGGACAAGCTTATTAACCAAATACTTCATTGGAGAATGATCTGTAAACATTTTGAAATGTGATCCCAACAAATAATTTCTAAACTTATGTAAAGCATATACCATGGCCAATCCTTCCCTTTCTGTAATTGTGTAATTATTTTCTACTTTGGACAACTTCCTACTTGCAAAATCTATAGGATGATAAATTTCTCTTGCACCAGGTTGTGCCATTACTACTCCCAAAACTATACAAGAGGCATCCATATGGACATGGAATTCCTTATTCCAATCAGGGAACACTAATATAGGCGCAGCTACCATTTTTTATTTCAATATGTTGAGGCTCTTCTGACATTCTTCATTCCGTTGAAAAGTTACATCATTATTTAACAACTTCTCCATAGGCGCAGTGATCTGCGCATACCCCTTGATGAATTTCTTGTAATACCCAATATGTCCCATTGTAGTGCGAAGTTGCCTTATTGTCTTAGGTGGAGGTAAGTTCATAATGATAGAAATCTTAGTAGGTTCCACCATTAATCCTTGCTTGCAAACAATATGTCCCAACAATATGCCAAAAGTTACACAAAATATGCACTTCTTCAGGTTCAAGGAGATCTGATATTGTCTACATGTGTCAAGCATGAGTCTAAGACTTCTAAGATGTTTTCTTAGCAACCCAAGTATTGTCCAATCATCAAAGTATACTTCTAATGATAACCTGAAAATCCATCTGTAAATCAATAAGCTACCTGACGTCCTACATTGTCTAGCACTTCATCTGTGAAAGGTGTAGGGAAGGGATCAAGTAAACATGCATCATTTAAATTCCTCATATCAACACATAGAGTCTTCTTTTCTTGAACCACCATAGGTCTCACCCATTCTGACTCTTCCATTAGTTCAACAATTTTTGTTGCTATCATCTTATCAAGCTCTACCTTCACTTTCTCCTTATACTTTGGGTTCAATCTGTAAGGTCTTTGCTTAACTGGCTTTGCATTAGGATTAAGGGGAATCTTCATAACTCCTAGATCTCCTAGTATACGCTTCATCCCTAAAAACTTAGTGGGAAACAGTTCTTGGTATTCATGAAGTAACTCTATAACTTTATTGATTGTCTCTTAACCACAATATTCTCCTATTGTTGAAAACTTAGGTTCCTTCTCCAATCCTATGATCATCTTCTTAGTCTTCAGTGGCTTCGTTATATCTATTATCTCTAATTCAAGTCCATTTACTTCGCAATATCCTTCTGATTCCACTATGTCAATGTTGTTAGGATCTTCTTATTCTTCTATAATAAGGTTATATCATTCTAGTGCATTTTCTATCTACGCAGACCAATTAGGTTGTTTCCATGTCAGTGGGGTTGCATTCTCAAATATCCTCTTCGTAATTTTATGAAGGGCCAAGTCTATGTATGGAAATCATCCTCAAAACTGAATGTTAATATGAAGCCATCAACCATGTATTTCTAGTTTATTATACCATGTCAAATCTTTGCTTCTAAGCACCATTTCTTATGGATTGTCTCTAATGTATGAATGAATCCATGTACCCATTCTTGTTGTGCAATCTCCTTCCAGGTTGTAGTGCATAGCTGGATATGCTTCCTATGATTATTTTCACCATATATTTTATCTCTCTTTATGTATCTATTTGTCCAAACCTTATCCACATCAATCTTCAACATTCCTATCAGCCTTCTATATTATTCTTGTGTGCACCCCACCATCTAGCAGGGGTAGTTTTCAGGGCTATATCCAAGGCTAACAACCTTTGATTTTCTGGAAATTGTTCTTCATAATCATTAATAAAAGTATTTATATCACTTAAGCCATCATAAGAAGGCAGATTACATACCTCAGATGTCATACAGCAAACTGATTTGGTGATTCTTACACAATGCCTTGTAGATACTTCAAGCAGCCTATTCTACCAATTTTCCAATTCTTCTTCTGAGTCTGAGGTACAAGAACTATCATGCTCCCAACTCAACTTGCCTTCTGCAGTAGGGTTAACAAAATCTTGTTCCTTTGTTTTCATTTGATAGATATTATCTATATCAGTTGTGCAGTATTCTTCTCTAATTGGTTATGTATATCTTAGTCCTTCTGATGGATCCAGGGGAACAATTACTCTCATACTATTCCCTTCAAATATCATTTGTATCTTCTTCATATTAATTATAGCCATATTGTCAAATTCCCAATCAAGTCCAAGCAATGCAGGATAGGGGTTACTGTCATCAATGACCTCTATTACTTCAAAATCAGCAGTAGTATGAATTTCTTCAATGTCCATTGTTACACCTAGTAGTCTTCCTAAGGGGAAGATCTTTTGTTGATTTTCCATCCTTAACTGAATAGGAGACCACTGTAGCTTTGGCTTACCCATTAACTCCCATGTATGCTTTGTTAATAAATTAGCATCGAATCCCAAATCCAGGATAACTTCATCCATCTCATATACTCATATTTGCACACTAAACCTCATCTCTCTTACAGTTCTCTTTTGTCGATGCAAATTATTGACTGTGTGCATCTCACTTCGCTGTGTTTCTTTGGATGCATGGGAATATATCAAATCATGAAGCCCTTCTACATCCTTTTGATCTCTTAATAATTCTATACAAGTCTGTAGAAAAGACTTTAAAATACATGCTTGATTTGTTGAATCCTGGTCTTGTGTCGGATCTCGATCCTGTGTGAAAGCTCGGTTCTACGTCAAAGCTTGATTCTGTGTCGAAGTTCATGACACGTCGTAGTTTCTTTTCTGATCGGTCTTTGGCTGCGCACTAGAGGTCGAAGCTCCAACATCCATAAAGCTTCGCTTTTCTTCCATAAATACTTCTTTTTCTACTAAATATCAAAAACAGGAGCTTTCTCAACAGTTTTTCCAACCCATGTACTTTTAGATTCTCTCTTCTCATCTGCTTTATAACTTCCGGTCGCAGCTCCACTTCCAATGAAAATACTAATTAGAGGTTCATCGGTCCTTCTTCTAGTAGTCATCATTTGAATATTTTGTGTTGGCTACTGATTCATTTTTTCTTGCATCTTTTCCATAAGTATAGAGCATTTTTCAATTACATGATCAAACTATTTACAATACTTACATGTCGTTGTAGAGTTCTAACAATCTCTCGCAAAATGACTTGTCCAACTGAAATTATAGCAAATGATTTGTACACGTCCTCGACCATCTCCAGCACCTTGACCTCTTCCTGTGTAGCCTCCTCGACCACAACATTGAATGTTGACTTCGTGTCCATGTTCTTCTTCTTGCATTCTATAAGTGTTAGCACTGCACTCCATCATTAGTTCATAAGCTCGACAATTATTCTCATCATGTCCTATTGATTTATAGAAATTGCAATATAAGTTCCTTGGAGTCTGCACATATTTTTGTAACAGGTAATAGTCTTCTGAGCGATGTTAGCCTCTGGTCTTGCATATCTCGCACCATAAGTTGGATCCTTCATTTAATGGATTTGGTTCCCCACTAACCATGTAATCCCTAAATACAGGACATTGTTCTTTAGAATGGCCCTCCAATCTGCACTTCATACACCATACTTATTCTCTAACTTCTTTGCTTTTCTTTGCTTCACTTTGTAGGGATAGGTTCTCCAACTGGCTCTGAATATATTGCATACCTACATTAGTATCTCATATTAGTAGAGCTTCGACTTGACTTGTTATCTTTTGTTGAATCAATGGTAATATGATATGCGGTAACAATGGAGTTATAAACTATTCTTGATGTTGCTACAGAGCTATTTCGAAGCTCACTTGATTCAACAATTCCTTAAATCTCTGATCAAATTCCCAAACAAACTCAATAAGTTTTTTTTTAATTTCTTTTAACTCAGTGATGCACTACGACTCAGACTTTAGCTTCTTAAATTCTCTTATCAACGTTGCTTTAATATCTAAAAATGTTTTAATTTGATTATTTGAATACTTCATATACCATGTCAATGCTCTATCTCGTAGCATCATAATGAGTTGTGCTTTCTTTATATTTTCATCGTTGATCTGCTTTATGGTCCTTACAGCTTCACATAAAAACCAAAACTATTTTGGATCTTCCAATCCAGTTCCTTCAAAATATGTAGCTTAATATCATCAACCATTTTTCTTCTTGGAGGGGGAAGGGGATGAGTAAGGGGAAGAGGATGGTGGATAGGGGGAGTAGGGGGAGAAGGGGGAGGGTGAGGGGGATAGCCAAAAACACCCTAGTTATTACTAGATTCTAGCTTCTGCAAACTCTCAGGCGATGAATACTATGAAGTTACCTGGGGGTTATCAGGGTGGATATCTTACCTTTCAATTTTAGATTCACTCAACAGAGAACTATATTCAATTTCTACAAAGGTCTTTGGGTCTTGTCCACGAGCTATTTTTTTTGGTATCTACTCTATATCTTTTTCCACTTCGTGTTACTGCGATCTCTAGCTTAGATTTATTATATCTTATTCCCAACATAACTAAACTAACAATATGGTTGCATCTATAAAACTCTCTTTTCACATAGAAGCATCTTAATCCAAAGTTTCAAAGATTTTAAATACTTGCCTCACGGTGCTTTGAATAATCGTCGTTTTGCTTCATTGTAGGATGTGGTATGGCCTATTGCAAACTCAGTAATGAATCCTCCCAAGATGCTATCAATCTAGAAATTGACAGCCATTGAAATCCTGTTCTCAGTGCTCTTGAGTCATTGTATCAATTCAGGAGTCCACGTCATAGGTTCTCCACCTTTAAAACATGTATTTTTTTTAGTCAACCTTGATATCCATTCGTATAGTTCAACATGAAATTATGTAAAGAAATTTTCGTATTGATCTGTCAAAATATATATCTATAACCAAGATTTAGACTTCAAACGAGGGTTTTTGTTCTTTTCTATGAAAATTCTTGCTCCTTCAATTTTAGCCAATATTAAATCTCCTTCTTCAATGGGTGCCACATAAACATATCCTGAAACAAATCCTGGTCCCAACAATGGAACCATTTTTTGGCTTAGGTTGGGCTGACCCAGGTTCAATCTATACTGCGCACCAATAAAATGCTCAATCACTGGCCCTTTCGGAAAATACCTACAAGCATATCGCAGCCTCACTCAAAGTGACTATGGGAGGATACAGAACTAGGTTTTTGCAGCCTTGAGGGATGTGGAGATGTGGTATTATTGTGTTTTATTCTAATTAACATTCATATATTATTTTTCCGCATTACATTCATCCATTAAACATATCATATAAAGCCATAAATCATCATTGTACTGAAATAAATTGAAACTGTAATAAATGGCTACGCTACAACAAATAAAAAGAAAATAAACACATGAAGACACCAATTTAACCATGGTTCATCCCAATGTGGGACTACATACACAATAATTGTTTCTTATAATAATAATTCTCGTACAACAAACAGTTCTTGACCTGCACACTCAGCTGTAGACTCAGGCCTCTGCGCACTCAGTTGTAGAGCCTTGCCTTCTCTCCCCAAACCATAGATCATAAATATACAACCATAACACAGATCGGGATCAATTCAATACCTCTCTTATTTATTATTTGACCCTATATATACTATTGCATTGAGGGTACAACATTACAATACCATGGACTCCTTAATACAAGTAGTTATAACCATTGGTCATTTACATTATCACATACTCTTACAAAAAGGGGGCTTCAACCCACTCTGATGCCCTTATACTGCGTGGTATATTTCAACTGATTCGATGCACGGTCCACTTTGCACTTCACTATGCGCTCCACTACGCACTCCACTCCTCAAAATGTGGAGTATTTACCAAAAACTAGGCCAAGTTGGGTTGTGCCCAACATAGCTTCTTTGACTCTTTCAATCAACTCCTCCTATTCTACATAATATCCATAGACTGTTAAATATCAAACACATATGACATAATTTGTATCCAAATTTGTTCTTTGGCCTATGATAAACATTGAATATTGTTAGAACCACTCAAACATTGGTTTAATTACTTTTGTAAATATTCATTTTTCTTTATTTCCTCAACTAAGGCATTGTCTGATTCATTTTTGTTCATCTCAGCTCTATCCAATTTTTATTTCAATCTTCCAATCTCGAGATATTTTAGTTTAAGAGAAAATAATGGTTGTGATAGAATTTATGTGAAACCTATTTTTGTGGTCAGAATTACTACATTGTCAATTTGGGCCTTCTCTTTTAACAACTCTTCCATCATTTCTTTCATTTTTTGAATCTGTGTTGGGTAATGAAGGGCCCGCGTAACAGTTTTGGGGCTCAAAGCCCACAGTTTTGGTTGAAGGTATGGTAAAGACTCCGTGAAATACGCAGAGTGTGAATTGTAACGAGTCAATTCAAAGGGTTTTCCACCCGAAAATAATGTAAAATAATAGGAAGTGAGTCAGCCTGCCCATGGTTTGTGGACCATTGGAATGTATAAATATAGCAAGGCTCTATGGCTAGAAGTCAGTTTTTGGAAAGTTTTGGTTTTGGATCTTGTTGTTCATGGGTTTGTGAAGGCAATATTCTCTGTGTCTGTAAGTCCAATTCAAGGGTGTTGGTAGAGGGATAGAGTCTTTGCAGCTGTGTGCGCAGAGGCTTGGTAGAGTCTACAGCGGTGTGCACAGACCCCTGTAGTTGAGTGTGCAAGGCGGATTTGGTTGTATTGGTAGAAGATATTAAAAAAGATAAGTTGTTTGCTGAAATACCACAGATCTATTGTGTTCTAGGTTATGCATCTGTTCTCTGAGCTTATCTCTTTTTATAATTACATGCACTGGGTTTATTGTTAAATGTTTTCTTAAAGACTATAACTAGAAGAATAGATTTGGAATAGCTTCATTAATAACGTATAACTGTGTGGATCTACGGTGGAAGCCCGATAGTAGTACAATGTGGCGCGAGGCCTCCAGACCACATCAAGACATCCCAAGGGTGCAGAAACCTAGTTCCAACACCCTCCCCTGCTACCTCAGGTGAGACCTCAGTCCATTATCTACAGGCTGTTGTCGAAAGGGCCAGTAGCTGCGGGATTTGTTTGGCTAAAAACTCTTCCGAACATGGGTCAGGGCCCAATAAGCCAACAAATGGTTCCATTGTTGTGACCGAGATCTACCTAAGGGATGTCTGATGTCAGAATACTAGAAACCTACAAAGAAAGAGCTTGAAGACTAGTTGGATTAGAAGCTTCACGAGTTCGTGGTACAGGAAAACAGAAATCCGCAGATCTCTGAGGAAAGGTGGCTGGATCGCTACATATACACAGAAATCCATGAGATCTTCTTCGCGTCTTTCTCGACAGAGCTGTATGAGTGGATCGCGAGGCTAGCTGACAGTGTGGGAAGGTGCAGACTTGATCAACCAATAGTGTGGACTCCCGAGTTGGTGCGCAGGCTAGAGGCGTCTGAAGATAAAATCGCATGGGCAGTAGATCACTGGTTGGATCGGATAATAGGAGGGTTTATCACTGAATTCGCGATAGACACAACTGTGAGTTACAGCGAAGCGGAGAGGCGATTTCTCCAAGGACCGCGGGGTAAGTACATCAAATCATTGAATACTTGGATTAAAATGTTGTTATGTGAAAAACGGGTTATGCGCATCCATTAATGTCTGGGGTAACAAGGAGCGGAAGAGGCTATCGTGGGATCGAAGGATTAGAAAATAGTCCTCTGATTTCACTTTCACGAGAAAGCGAGGAGGAGCTTACAGGGTTCTCCCCGAGAAGTGCAGTCCGACTGATAAATTAGCGCATTCCACTGATACCACCACCATCCATGCCACCACCTGCTTCACCTGCATCAAACCCATCTTCACTTACCCCACCACTGCCACCACCGAGGGTTGGGATGGCAGGTGTGATCAAGTTTCCGGTACTTAGAGGCATAGGAAATGAGGAACCAGATTAGTTCTAGTTCGTGGTAAAGGTTGTATGGGAAGCCCAAGGAGTAACAGATGAGAACATCAAGAAGGCTTCTCTGGTTAGCACATTGCAGGACCGTGCGTTGACGTGGTATATAAAGTACTCGAGCGATCACCCGAATGCGGGAATAGCGGCGATCCAGGATGCATTGAATAAAGAATTCAGCTGGCCTAAATCAGAAACACAGTCGATCATCGGGTTCAAGGAAATCGCGATGCTACCTGGTGAAACCCCATGGGATCTAGATCAGAGATTGAAGAATACAATCCGCGAGGCTAACATGACGTTGACAGATGCACAACACTGTGCATGGTTTGTGGCGTCTTTGACACCACACCTGAGGACGGTGCTATCACAGCAAAAGATCTCAACCCAAGCTAAAGCATTAGAGACATCAATGAGGTTGCACGAAACTCCAATTCAGGATCCAGGGTTGGGATTTCAGAAAATCCACGCGCAATTGCAAAACCTATGCTTAGAAATGCGAAGTTTGAAACAAGATAAAGCACCCCAGTCAGAAGTGCGCGCAGAGGTATGGTGCATAAAATGTAAAAGCCAGCGCCATGACAAAGATCGTTGTCTGATATTCGTGAACTATCTGGCAAGAGGGGGACCAATGCCAGTGTGACCATAAGCACAGGTAGGGCCGAGCGCGGCTCCCTCACTCTGGTGTGCAATCTATCAGGTGGGAGGAAAGCACAACACAGATAACTGCCATCTATTACCGAAACTGATACAACCCCCTTAGCAGCTATTTTGCAATTTTTGTAGATCGATGGGCCATGATGAAACCAATTGCCGAAGTTATGAGTTTCTGATGGAAAGGGCACCTACTTATAGGATGCAGGTTGAAGCGCGAGGTCAAGATCCAGTTGCAGCGATAGCATGGAGCGGATTTCAAAGGTGCGGACAAGGGCAAGGAGGACTGGGACCTGGACGAGGCCGAGGACAATTAATCTGCTACAATTGTGGAGGACCTAGGCACTACGAACGGGATTGCACGAACCCAACCAGAACATGTTTCCCGTACTGTTACCAATTCGATCATGAAGTAGTATATTTCCCCATACTAATTGCACAAATGCAGGAAAATGGGGTGCTTCTGGCTACTCTCACTCAGAACGTCCAGATGATGAAGGCGGAACCTCGCAAGGAGGATCCTAACGTGAACATGATGATCAGAAGTGGTGCACTATAGGAGAAGATAAGGGGCAAAAACCTGAGGAGGATGCATGGGTTTGCAAGGCCCCTATGAAGCAACCTGAATTTGATTTGGAGCGCACGAAGGAAACATTTATGGAAGCTAAGAAGGGCTTCACGGAGACTTCTACTTCAGGTAGCAAGGATCAAGTTGAGTCGGAGATGGATACTTCCATGCTAACTACCTTTTTAGAAACATGCATGAAGCTACTACGGGACACTAAGGAAGTGAAGGGATTGCAAGAGTTGATAACTAGGTGTGCAAGGTTAGACGAACCGTGCATGGTCTGGAAACTAGGCAAGCATGTTTTGTGCACCGGGCGGGAAATGCGGTTGACTGCCCAGATTGGGGATTTTGACATGGATCAGGTTGTTTTGGATTTGGGGTCCGATGTGAATGTCCTACCTAAACAAACATGGGAGTGCATGGGTAGGCCCACACTACAATGGTCTCCTATCCAATTACGGATGGCGAACCAACAAAAGATCTTGCCTATGGGGAGACTGCAAGGAGTCATAGTGGATATTGAAGGTGCAAGCACACAAACCGATTTTGAGGTAATAGAAATTGTGGATGATAGTAATCCTTATCCTACATTATTAGGGATAGACTGGGCCACGAACATGAATGGGGTCATTAACCTGAAAAGACGAAAAATGATATTCGAGAAAAAGTCTCTCCGCGTAGTGGTCCCACTGGATCCATCTTGTTAGGATATTCCGACACATAGGAAATAGTTAAGTACAACTTGGTCTAGTATAGAGTTAGGTAAAGTGTGTTTCTTTACCTTGTACATTTTGTAACTTACAATCCGACGGTCACGATATGTAGTGATCCGACGATTCATTCTCTCCTCGGTATTACCGACACTTGATCCGTGGCTTAACACCCGATTGGTCCATGATTTCTATTTAAAGCGCATGGAGGGTCATTTGTAGGGTAATCCGTCTATGAGAGAAGCATATGTAAATTTTCATTCTTTTACTAATAAATTGCCTGAAGTGGCCGCGTTGGCTCAGGCTGTGGACTGTTTCCCTCTTTGAGGGTTTTAACCACGTCAAAATACTGATGTATTGATCTGTGATCTGTTTGTGAGCGGTGTCCTTTGGTGTTCTGTCTGAGGAACTTACCTTGTAAATTCCTACATGGTATCAGAGCTATTTGAGGGCCGCGTCCGTTGGTGATCCAAATCTGAAGCCGGTAGAACTGCATCTGACTGCCGTTTCCTAGATCTATTGTTTCTGACTGCTTTCGGGCCGAGAGGATTGCTCTGTTGTGTTGGGAGCATCTGTTCCAGTGAGGAACCCCTTTCGTTTCATGCGAAAAGGTTTCCGGTAGCCCTAGCTGCGTCATTTTTAAGATCTGGAGGTATACAATGTTTATTTGCAGTTTACAGTTATTTTCTCTGTGTTTATTTCGGTTTTCGGTTTATTTAGCTTTTTTTTAATTACCGGATCTATACCTTTCATTTCTGCGTATGCTCTTTGCCCTGCGACTCTGTGCAATCTGGGCAAGTCAGAAACAGAAAGGAAGGATTTTTCTCATGCGTATGCTCTTTTCCGCTGCGCCTTAGTGTGATCTCAGAAAATCAGAAACATTGAGGAAAATATTTAGTTTCCAGCTAAAGCTAACTTTGAGCCGCAAGGTTCATTTTTGAAAATATTTAGTTTTTCGGCTAAAGCTAACTTCGAGCCGCAAGGTTCATTTTTTTTTGTATGTCCGTGTTGGGTTTTGTGTTTTTTGTTTTGTAGGGAAAAAGAGCCTTCTCAAAGCAAGCACGCAACCCAAAGCATCAACCCCCTTCTCTCTCTCTCTCTCTCTCTCTCTCTCTCTCTCTCTCTCTCAAACTTTTTGTATAGCTCACTTGGTGCAAAGCTAATTTATGAGAGTAGAGGTCTTGGGTTCAAGTCTCCATTTTTTGGGGGCGGATTTTTTCATTTCCGCACATTCCCGCACTTCGTCGGCGACTTCATCAATTTTTTTTCAAAAAGCCATAACTTCTTCATCCGGAAGCCATTTTCAGAACCGTTTTTTTTAAACAGCCTAATTTTTCGAGATCTTTCCATTGGTACACTTAGTTTCAGCATCTACAGCTTCAGTTTCTGTTAAAAATGGAAAGTCCATGCCAAGTCATTCTTGATAGCACTAACTACTTCCAATGGTGGTCCTATATTGTGGATTTACTTAGAAGTAAAGGTCTTTATAGAATAGCCACAGGCCAAGAGACCAAACCGAAAGATGAAGATAAGGCAGCTAAATGGGAAAATAGACAAGACCAAGCACGTGGGTTGATAGGGATGTCTATTTCTCCAGATCTTAGATTCCATATTGCAGAACTTGATACTCCTGATGAAGCACTCCAACAAATTACTAAAGTTTTTGGAATTAAAAATGAACTTAAAGCCCATCAACTTGAAAATGAATTGCTTACATTGGACCCCAATAATTTTTCTTTCATTGAAGATTTTTTGTCCAAGTTCAAGACCCTTAGACTTCTCTTGGAAGGTGTTAAGGTTAAGAAAGAAGATAGTAGCCTTATCTACTCAATTCTTACTAAGTTGGGACCAGCCTATTCTGTGTTTGTTTCCACCTTCCATTCTACAAGAGAAGCCTTCATTTCTCAAGGACAAACCTACAAGTCCCCTTCCTTTGATTCCTTTTGTGATTCTTTAATAAGAGAACAAGAAAAACTCTTACAGCTTGGTCTTCTTCATCTTGGAAACTCTTCTAAGAAAGCATTAGCCGCCCAGCAGCAACCGAATCCAAAGAATCCTAAGAAGTTGTATCCTAAAAAGAATGGTCCTAAACCAAACAAGGGTCCTAAGCAATTTCAGCCTCAAAATGAAAAATCATTTCAACAAAATGATAAGACAAATAAAAACAAAGGGAAGAAGACTGATAGACATTGCAACTTTTGTAATCGAGATGGCCACTTAGAATCCAAATGCTTTAAGAAGATGGAAGCCTTGGAAGCAGCAATGAAGAAGCATAACATCCATTTGGAGCAATCTTCAACTTCAACTTCATCTTCAGGAATGGCACTTTCTGCATGTGGTTGTCAAGCATCTCGGTCTGGCTATGCACTAAATGTATCTTCTTCTTCTCATTCTCATGAGTGGCTCATTGATTCTGGAGCTTCTTATCACATGGCCAAAAACAAAGCCATGTTTTCTTCTTTAAATGATTGTAACACCAAAAATATATATGTTGGTGATGATAGATCTCTTAGTGTTGTAGGGACTGGAACTGTTCATCTAGACAATGGTCAGTTTAATGATGTATTATGTGTTCCAACCTTATCCTGCAACCTTCTATCTGTATATCAGACAACCCATTCAGGTGAAGGTAAAATCGTTGAATTTTCACCTCACGATGTTGTAATTAAGGACCTAAGAGATCCTAGACAGATTTTAGCTACTAGCATTGCTGATGATTCTACAAGGTTGTATAAGTTTCACAACTTTGGGTCATCAAATCTTCCCTCAGTATTTGTTGCTCATAATGATGAAGTGAGCAAACTTTGGCATGAGCGATTTGGTCACTTAAACTATCGCTCTCTTCAGAATCTATGTAAAGAAAATATGGTGACAGGTCTTCCCATGGTATCTTGCAGAGATGGTGTTTGTTCCGGATGTGTACTCGGAAAACATCATCGGGACAGTTTTGAAAAACGTGCCTCTTGGCACGCCTCAGCCCCTTTACAGCTCGTGCATAGTGATTTATGTGGTCAACTTCCAGTTGCTTCATTCTCTGGCTACAAGTATTTCTTAACTTTCATTGATGATTTCTCCAGACGCACTTGGGTATACTTCTTAAAACTCAAGAGTGAAGTATTTAACATGTTCTTGGCCTTTAAGGCCTTTGTTGAAAAACAATCTGGACATCAAATTCTTAAGCTAAGATCTGATAATGGCAGAGAATATGTTAAAAACACATTCATCAACTTTTGCACTGAGAATGGAATTCAAATGCAACATACTGTTCCATATACTCCACAGCAAAATGGTGTAGCTGAAAGGAAGAATCGCACCTTAAAGGAAATGGCTAATTGTATGCTTCAATCTAAAGGACTTAGTCTTAATTATTGGGCAAAAGCAATTAAATGTGCAAATTACATAATAAATCGCACTCCTACTAAGGTTTTAAAGAATATCACTCCAGAAGAAGCATGGAGCTCAATCAAACCAGATGTAAGTCACTTTCGTGTTTTTGGAAGTGAAGCATGGGCCCATATTCCAGATGAGAAACATAAAGCTTTAGAACCAAAGAGTGAAAAATGTATTTTTGTTGGATATTCTGAAGATGTCAAAGGATATAGACTTATTCCACTTAAGTCCAAAAATGTTATCATTAGAAGAGATGTAAAGTTTGATGAAAACATATCGGCCTGCGAGCCTAGTTCGGCGAATGTGCCACCTCTCCCTATCTCTTCTACTTTTGAAAATATTTCTTCTTCAGATGATGAAAGTGAGGATGAAAATCCTCCCCCACCTTCTTAGGATCCTCCTTCAGCTCCTCAGCTTCCAAAATGGGTCCGTGCTACTTGGGATGCAGCAGGTGATCTTGCCGGTGATCCTACAGATCAGCGACGTACACGTTCTCAGTTCGAGAGAGCCTCTTCTTTACTGGCTCAAGCTTCAATGAATTATGATCCTGACACCTTTGCAGAAGCTTCAGGCCATCCAGATTGGGAAGCAGCTATGAATGAAGAATATCCTTCATTATTGGCAAATGATACATGGGATCTTGTTCCTCTACCAAAGGGACGAAAACTTGTTAGATGCAAATGGGTTTACAGAACCAAGTATGGACCAGATGGGAAAGTTGATAAACATAAAGCTCGTCTTGTTGCTAAGGGCTTTTCACAAGTTGAAGGCATTGACTACACTAAAACCTTCTCCCCTGTTGCCAAAATGAACTCTATCCGCCTTGTTCTTTCCCTTGCTGCTTCTTTCAAATGGGAAGTCCATCAGATGGATGTTAAATCCGCCTTCTTGCATGGGGACTTGCATGAAGAAATCTATATGGAACAACCTATTGGCTTTATACAAACAGACTCCAGCCTTGTATGTCAGCTTAAGAAATCCCTTTATGGTCTCAAGCAAGCTCCCCGAGCTTGGTATGCCAAAATGGATAACTTTCTTTTAGAATCTGGCTTCTCTAGGTGTCATTCTGACAATACTGTCTACACCAAGAAAGTGGGCAAGTCTCTTATCATTCTTGTTCTTTATGTTGATGATCTTATCCTGACTGGTAGTGATCCCAACCTTATAAACCATGTGAAGTCTAGCCTTAAAAGGAAGTTTGAAATGACAGACTTAGGACACTTACATTATTTTCTCGGTCTTCAAGTCTTGCAATCCAAGGAAGGTATTTCCCTTTCTCATTCCAAGTATGCCAGTGATATTCTACGCCACTTTCACATGGAAGACTGTAAGCCAGCCCCTTCTCCCTTTCAGTCTGGAGTCAAACTTTCAGTCACTTGTACTCCTCCTGAAGTTGATGCTACCTTATACCGTCAACTTGTAGGAAAACTTTTGTATCTAACCCATACTCATCCTGACCTTTCCTTTGTTGTTGGCCTTGTTGCTCGGTTTATGCAAAACCCACGTGAAAGTCATTGGAAAGCAGCTAAAAGAATACTTCATTATGTTCGAGGTATAGTTCAGTTTGGGATTCATTACAGTGCTGAAGCATCTCCTCTATTAGTTGGTTTCACTGATTCCGATTGGGCTGGTGACCCTGATGATCGGAAGTCTACTGCAGGTTATGTGTTCACTCTTGGTTCAAGACCTATTACATGGGCTTGCAAGAAACAAGGTGCCATTTCTCTTTCTTCAGCAGAAGCAGAATATCGTGGTGTCGTAGAAGCTAGTAAGGAAGCCTTGTGGCTTCATCAGATCTTGTCAGAGTTTGGCTTTCAGCAGCAGCATCCGACTACACTTTGGTGTGATAATCAAAGTGCCATTCAGCTATGCAAAGATCCAGTCCAACATCAGTGCAGCAAACACATTGAACTACACATGCACTTCATCAGAAAGCTCATTCATGACCATGTTCTTGAAGTGCAATATTGTTCAACAGATGATCAAGTTGCAGACATCTTTACAAAGGCTCTCACAGAGGCGAAGTTCACTAAACTTCGATTTATGGTTGGAGTTCAGGAAGTTGTCACTAAGGGGGGATAGGCTCTAGTGCCTCCTTCCTTCTCCTATTGTGTCATATTTGTAAATCCTTCAATCCTATCCCAAGTTGTTCTTAAGGGGGGATGTTAGGATGTTCCGACACATAGGAAATAGTTAAGTAAAACTTGGTCTAGTATAGAGTTAGGTAAAGTGTGTTTCTTTACCTTGTACATTTTGTAACTTACAATCCGACGGTCACGATATGTAGTGATCCGACGGTTCATTCTCTCCCCGGTATTACCGACACTTGATCTGTGGCTTAACACCCGATTGGTCCATGATTTCTATTTAAAGCACATGGAGGGTCATTTGTAGGGTAATCCGTCTATGAGAGAAGCATTTGTAAATTTTCATTCTTTTATTAATAAATTGCCTGAAGTGGCCGCGTTGGCTCAGGCCGTGGACTGTTTCCCTCTTTGTGGGTTTTAACCACGTCAAAATACTGGTGTATTGATCTGTGATCTGTTTGTGAGCGGTGTCCTTTGGTGTTCTGTCTGAGGAACTTACCCTGTAAATTCCTACACAGCTGAAGGGGCTCGTTACACTGAGCCTGTGCGCGATGAGGACAGTGAAGAGGAATTGGACTGCATCTACCAAATCACAGCACTAGATCAAGATCGGGTGAACCTGACAGTGGACGGGAGAATCTCATGGGAACGTGACAGTTCCTGCACATCGGACTCCGATGAAGAGATCGAGCGATGGCAGAACCGATTACATGAGGTCACAACGCTAAATTGTAATAGGATGGTTAGATCATTACGCCGCGTAACAATAGAAGCAAGGGAGTTACTCATAGACACAATGCACGGGGAGGAACTAGTAGACCGTTGCGAAATGGCATGTCTAGAGTAGAAGCAGCCAAGCGCGCACGTGATGAACCGACTAAGAATCAAGAATCTGAAGCCACCACGGCGAGGTAGTCTGCCAACTAATCGTGACAAAGCCAGTACAAAACCGGGGGGGAAAGACTAGCGTCCATCTGAAACGACCACCCAATAAGAATATGTGGATACCAGGGGTTCGATGGGCCTCTAAAATCAGCAACAAAAGGAGAGGGACAAGGGTAATAAAAGTAACTCCTCAGACTGTAAAACCCACAGTTCACGAGGTCCTGGGCAAAGAAATTCGGTGGTTGCAAGAAGCTATTTAGCGTGGCACCAGTAAGCTTCATGAAATCGAGGAAGAATGGGCACGACTGAGGAGGAAAAGCGTGATGTTGGAGGAAGATATCAACAAAATCAAAGCTGGCGTCAGCACGAATATACAAATAAGGGAACCAGGCCTGGTTGGGTCTAGCTTGGCACTAAAACGAGCAGCGACCCTGCTATCATGGCTGCGATCGCACCAATGAAGAAGTGTACCATCTACAGTAGCGCTCGATGGGATAACGGAGACAAAGGCACGCGAACGGTGCCCGCAACTTGGGCTAGCAGGGACGGGGAAATCTCGGCCCTGGGGTGCGACCACCTGACTAGCTATGGAATGCATAGTCTCAATGCCCCAAGCAGCTGAAAAGAGGCACGGGACTTTAAACCAATCCGCAAGAGGCCTGCATGGAAAAATGATTCCAGGCAAGGCCAGTCGATCTGCCAAATCGCAATCGTGTCAAAAGTGTTGTGCTACCGCGTGGAGAGGCTGGGAGGTGACCGTTGAAATCACTATTCACGAAAAGAGGTTCGGGTTACGGCAGAGAGGAGCGAACAGCAAGTCATTAAGACAAGAACCCCACGTTAGATACAAAAAGATCTACCGCTCAGAAGATAAGAATAAATTGAAACATGAGGGAAGGGTTCCATTCAAACATACATGTGGGTATGTAATAGTGAGCATCAATGACCAAGGGGCGTGAGTCACCACCCAGCTACTAGCCAATAAACTCATGAGAAAATGTCATGGAGATGAGGTACCAGCCCCTGTTATTGCACTTGCAAAACAGTGTGCAGAAGGAGTCCAGTTCAACTAGGCGCAGTTCTTATGCGACGAATTTCTGACCAATTGTAAGGAAGCACAGGAGAAAGGTAAGACTTTCCATTATGCATGGTTTCTACTATCAATCCTTCTGGTTGCAGGAGAATTTCCACAGGGTAGCCAGTTTCCCAGCATTGAGCACACCCTACCTGAAGCAGTGTGGTTTACTTCGCTCTGGGCTACGAAGGACGCCATGAGGGTCCGGGAGATCAAGGTATTTTGGATATTCATGGAAGCGAGTATCCAAACATGGATCACTCGCAGACTGTGGATGTCCCGAACAGTCTACGACAAGTTGCTCAGCACGGCTGAGTTCAAAGCAGACATGCACAACCTATATCTCCGAGCGTGGAAGGATCCAAAGCAAACATGGGTCAAGCTCCCGTTCATTGCCATGGATGA
Organism: Pinus tabuliformis; assembly: GCA_031772625.1. Classification (NCBI taxonomy): domain Eukaryota; kingdom Viridiplantae; phylum Streptophyta; class Pinopsida; order Pinales; family Pinaceae; genus Pinus; species Pinus tabuliformis. The sequence goes on along the minus strand of CM062809.1, from coordinate 470,945,283 downwards.
TGCAATTTACGAGGTATTGGCAGCATGGCCTCTGGAATGGCATGCCCTGGACATGGCCGCATTAGAAAGGATGGCAGCATAGCAGCGAAAGAAGGAAATCCAGTTGCGACTCACTAAACTGGCAGAAAGGACACGTCAGGGACAAAAGGCCACTTCGCTGCAAGAGGCGACCTAGGAAGTACTTGTCGACAAAATTACGGAGGATCAGGGAATGTCCTCGGAACAGGACATGCAGAAGGAATCTAAGACACAGGAATGCATGAACCTTACCACAAACTCGCCCCAAGGCAAAAGGTCGCGCAGTAAGGAATTGCCACATGCACGCAAGAAGTCAAAAACAACAAAGACCTTGGAAAAAGAATTTCTTGATAGCAGTAAACTAGCATGCAATGTCGCTGCTGGCGCATTAGAGACGTTGATGAAGGAGCATACAACTGTGTTGGGGGAGCTCAGAGCACAGTTTTAGGCATTACAAGTGCGACCCTCGGGAGGGATGTTACCAAACCTTGTAGATGATATAACCGTAGCCGAGCAGACAGTGCGTAGTCACACAATGAACACTTTAGTGTTGCCAGTAGGTGTGGTCTGAGCCGAAGCCGAGGGGGACATGCGAAGTTGGGAGTTGAATTTGACCGCTCTGCCTCATGAAACCCTCTACCAACTGTAGGATGGGGTAACCGCTGAGCTGCGTGCCAGGGAAGGTCGCGCCCTCCAAATCTTAACAAAGCATAAGGCAAATCTGGAGCAGGTCATCTTACAGCATGATGACTTGGTTGTCCGCAACCAAGAAGTGGAACAGGTCATGGCAAAGGCTTGCAACAAGGTACTAGAGTTGGTTGTCCTAGCGGAACTTCCAGTAATTGATAAGATCCATCACATGGTGGCAGGATATTGTACGACCCGGGAGTAAGCCGTGAGAGCTCAGTGTGAATTAAATTTGCAGATTGCAGAGCTACAACTGCAGGCGCAACCACCCACGCCCCCGGAAGTTCGCGAACAGCAACGCAGCGAAATTTAAGCAGGATTGGAATTCATGAAGCGCGCGGTCCAAGATTGCTCAGGATTGTTAGATCAGTGCCTCCTTACGCTCACATCCCTACAGGACGACCCAACGTTGCAACAGGTAGAAGCTAAAGCATGAGAGTTACAGCAGGCGTATGACAAAGTTCGGGGGGCTGTGCAAACAGTCGCTATAACACAACAACTAGCCAAAATGAGGGAGGCCCAGGGCCTCAAGGCACAAGTTGACGCCACTCGGCAGAAGGAGGCAGTACTTAAAGAACGCATCCAGCCTTGGCTGGATGAAGCCTTCGCGGTGTTGGGTGTGGAGCTTGATTATCTTCTGTATTCAAAGGTTTCAGCCATATGTATACCCTAGGAAGACTATACACCCCTCCACGCGGGGGGTGCGGGGGGGACTTGTCCCCCCCACGAGGGTCCGGGGGGGCTAATCCCCCCTGGCTGGGGGGTCCGGGGGCCAGCGGTCCCTTGGCGGGGGTTCGGGGGCAACGCCCCCGAAGCTAAAAATAGATGCAAAATTGCCTTGTAAAAGTCTAGTAATTTCTAGTCAATCGGGGTTGTTCATTAGGTGGATGATCTTATGGTAGAAGTTATGTTTAATTTAGGGTTTTTTTCCCTAAAAGGCAACCCCTCACTATATATGAGTGAATTGTATTGTGTCTATGTATATCTTTATTCTGAGTGAGGAAGAGAGAGGAGATTGAGAGCGAAGAGGGTGTTACAGCGCATCCGTTGTGGGTTGTATCTCTTCAGTTTGCTGGATAATATAATAAAAGAAGGACTGGCTGTTTCTCTGTGGACGTAGCCCAAACTGGGTGAAACACGTATATCTGTGTCTCTCTTGTTTTATGTGTTTTCTATGTTTATATTTCTCCAATATTTTATGTGTTCCATTGCTCTGTAATATATAATTTTCTAACACACGGTTTCCACCAACATCGAGGGAAAGTTAGCAAACATGCAGGCAGCATCGGAACTCAGCCCAACAAAGGAATCTGATGAGGATGCATTGGTTGGCCACGTCGAATAGATAAAGAAGGTGGCAGAATATTTTGCCGTGAGGGTAAGCGAAGCCCAAAATTTGTTGAATGACCTCCGTGCGAAGATTACTATACTAGCCGAGTGACTCAAGACAAGTCACGTTGATTGTGTTGGGGGCCTGTTGGGTAGCGGAGGTCCCTCGTAATGGTTTTGGGGCTCAAAGCCCACAGTTTTGGGTGAAGGTATGGTAAAGACTCCGCAAAATGCGCAGAGCACAAATTGCAACGAGTCAAGTCAAACAGTTGTCCGCCCGAAAATAACGTAAAATAATAGGAAGTGAGTCGGCCTGCCCATGGTCTGCGAACCATAAGAATGTATAAATAGAGCAAGGCTCTATGGCTAGAAGTTAGTTTTTGGAAAGTTTTGGTTTTGGATCTTGTTTTTCATGGGTTTGTGAAGGCAATATTCTCTACGTCTGTAAGTCCAAGTCAAGGGTGTTGGTAGAGGGATAGAGGTTCTGCAGCTGTGTGTGCAGAGGCCTGGTAGAGTCTGTAGCTGTGTACGTGGACCCCTGCAGCTGAGTGTGTAGGGCGGATCTGGTTGTATTGGCGAAATATATTAATAAAGATAAGTTGTTTGCTAAAATATCACGGATCTATTGTGTTATGGGTTATGCATCTGTTCTCTGAGCTTATCTCTTTTTATAATTACGCGCAGTGGGTTTATTGTTAAATGTTTGCTTAAAGATGAAACTAGAAGAATAGATCTGGAATAGCTTCATTAATAAAGTATAACTGTGCGAATATATGCGGAAGCTCGATAGTAGTACAAAGTGGTGCGAGGCCACAGAACTATTCGCGACCCCTCCAGACCACATCAAGACATCCTAAGGGTGCGGAAACCTGGTTCCAGCACCCTCCCCTGCTACCTCGGGTGAGACCTCAGTCCGCGCGCTACGGGTTGTTGCCAAAAGGGTCGGTAGCTGCGGGATTTGTTTGGTTAAAAACACTTCCGAACCTGGGTCATGGCCCAATAAGCCAACAATCTACGTGTTCTTTTCAATTAGATAAGATAATATAGTTTCCTTCTCCTTCTCTATTTCCCTAGTTTATTGTGTTTGGAGATGCTATGTTGTGGGCAACTTCAACTGTCTTCTAAGTGCTTAAATATCTTCATTTTTCTTCTTAACAATCTCTTAAGTTACATCCACATTTTTGGGATCCAAACCTAATTTAATTACAACATCTTCCGGTGATTTTATCCTAACATCCTTCACCAGAGAACAATTCTTTTCCATTTTAAGTTCTGCAATAGTATTATTCAAATAATTTTGTAATTTTGATACATTTGAAGCAGAACTAGTGAGAGAGGAATAAATCATCTCACTATTTTGTCTATGTAGATCAATCTGATCTATAGGATGGATTTGTTTAGTATTAAAGGATCAAACAAAAGTCTTGTAATCTCCAACAGCTCTAGAAGCATAAATTTTAGGTTCAAGAAATGCTAACTTAAATTCACCTTTTTCAGTATCAAGCTATGAAAGAAAATTGTTTTTATTAGAAGAAGTTTGCATCCAAAACTCGATATAAGTTATTGCCTTCAAAGCCTCATTCTTTTTCTTCATTTCCAAAAACTTAGAAAAGATTTTTTGGTTAGAAGAAGGAGAAGGAGAAGATTGTTTTGTCCCTAGATCCAATTCTTGCATTTTGAAAACATGCTCACTTGAAACAATAGTAGCTGGTGAAGAAATGTCATATGAGACAATTTATGATACTAATCCTTCCATATTGTTTGTCTTCTTTCTCTTGTATACTCTAAATTGTTCCATTTCTGACTCTAATAAGCTTTGATTTTTCCTCTTAAGTTATTTTTCTTTCATTGGAGTTGTAACCAAAAAAAATTGTCCTACTGACTACTCCACATTTTGATCTTTTGTCACTTTCTACAAAGTGTTTTCCTCCCATGTGTCCTTATTATTAAACTTCCCTATCTTAGGCTTGGACACATGAAAATAATGTGGGGATTTATGTTGAACTATGATGGCTTAAATTCTCCCAATGGGGTCATATGGCCAAGTAACGCCCAATTTAAACTTAATTTGTGCCATTAATTGTTCCACCTCTTTGTCTATTGACCTCTGATTCAATATAAATGGCCATACATGTGCCTTCATTTTAAACAAGGTTTGTTTAATTCTAAGCAAAATATGAACTTGATCTACAGTGAGGCTTTGTCTAATGAATTCAAGAGCAAAAATATGCATAGGCAAAAAAACTGGCAACTGATAGGGTGGATGTTCACACCCATACAATATAATTTATGTAAAATGTTGGAACAAGTGCCAATCACCAAGCCTTATTTGTTCACTAATAAATATACTATAGCATATGTGAAGAAATTTGTTCACAAATCATTGAATGAAAATTCCTCATAATTCCTTCTAACCAAGGACGTCCAATGAATCACAGACCATTGATTCCCTTGAAAATCCTACTTTTGCAATTGTATCGGGAATTTTTCTGGATGATAATAAAAATAAAAATACACCAGGACTGATCGATATTTAAAATCTTTTTCAACTCCAAATTTAATAAACTGGTCATGAATGGCCTCAGATAAAAACTAGTTACAATTGAATAAAATTTGTGGTTTCTTATCTAGACAAAAAGTTGACAGAAAATCTAGAATTACTTCATCCACTTTCTCATCACTCTGATATCCTAAAATAAAACATAAAATGGATATGACTTGTCTTAAAAACTCTGGAAATTTTGATGAATACCAGTCCCTTAAGGCATGAATAATTCAAAAATAGTCTCTCTTTTTACAAAAATTAACTTCTGATATATTTCCAAGAGAATTTCACTAGAGAATGGGTGCAAAAAGCTAGGCAAAGATATGCACAAGGCTTTTAAAATGGACTCAGAATTTACAAAAAATAGGGTTTCACCGTTTTGAGCAATTATGGTTTTCTCACTGGGTAAGTACCTGTCTGCACACCATACTACTAATTCCAGAAAAGGATGAGTTTGAGGAAATATAAACTGGGCTAAAAATGACTCCCACAAAGAAAGATCATCGCAATTGTCTTGAAACTTTTGGGAAGCCAAATTCTGCAATTCATAAACTCTGAGTTTGTAGATTCTATTATGTTTTCCCTATCAACTAAGGGACATTCATCAAATTTTGGGATGGTTTCAGACTAAAACTAAGACTCTCTTCCTTTAGTTGAACTCAATTTGAACTATCAACTTGTAGCCAGGAGCAGAATTACCTGTAAAATGTATCACGCGTTGTATTTATGATTTGTCACTGAGGGTTTTCTGAAATTTTTCACTTCGATTCTCTGAGTCTGGAGAGTGAATGAAAGTGATAGGGGAGAGACAAAGGTGGAAGAAATTAAATTATGAATGGGAGTAGAAAACAGTGGAATGAACGTTCCGATAAGGGGCATATTTAGAATTAAAAGGAAAACGTTATTCAGAATTAAATGGAAAACGGCCAATAAAATGGTGGCAGGTAATATTTATTACCAAAAACTGGGAATGGTTTTTTGTGCAGGGGTTTAGGCGGTAATTGGTAATGAGTGAGGGAGGTGCGCAATTTATATGTCACTGCCACGTTGCAAAAATAACTTTTTGCACGCACACCCCCCGCCTCTTCATTAAATGTCAAGCAAGCGGGGAGGTCGCACAATAGAACAAGAGTCATTGATCACCAAAGCGCCAATCGCCACCAATAGAAATTGCACGATAGTTAGTGTGTGGCAGTTTCACATTTTGTTTATTAAAATAATATATTGTGGCATTATATATTTGCGCACAAACTATTACAATGTGCAATAATAATAATAAAAAATTGAAATTTTAATCAAAATTTTGAAATTTTCATGTAACAAGAAAATGTTACAACACCCCAAGTGTTGGTGTAGTGTTGGGTGGAAGAAACACCTCTTTCGCTGCCCACTTTCAAGCTTTGACAATTGTTACAACATTATTTGGCTTTCTACCCCCTCAATTGCTACAACATTTGTTGTTACAACATCCGTTGTTACAACACCCGTTGTTATAGGATCTGTTGTAATGGTCATTGTTTCAGTACTTTCAATAGTATAAGTTGTTATAGCATCAAATTTTACAACAATTTCAACATTTTCAACAGTACTGGGTGTTACACCATCAGTTGCTACAACATTTTCTACATATTTAACATTGACATGTTGTTATGGCATATGTTGTTCATCATGGAATTTTTGAGGTCTAAAATGGGCCTCCTAAGAAAAATGTACAACCAAAATAAACTTTATAAGAACCAATAGGATTTAATATGATGATATCAACCATGGGCGATGATTCACCATTTTTGGAGTAAAAAAAGTAAAAAGATTAAAAAATAATAAAATAATAAAACTACTTTTTCAACTCATATTTTCAACTTATCTCCCTAAATTTATACTCAAATTTCAAGTGGGAGTACTTTTTGGATGCAAAATTTAATTCCTCATCCAAGGAGTACCCATGTTGCATACTTTCGATGGACCCTGCTACACGAAAAAATGAGAAATACATGAAAAATTGTGGCTTCAATCATGTTTTTCATGTATTTCTAATTTTTCTTGTAGCAAGGTCCATCGAAAGTATGCAACATGGGTACTCCTTGAATGATGAATAAAACTATGCATCCAACGAGTGTTTCCGCTCCAAATTTGAGTAAAGCCATAGGGTGATAAGTTGAAAATACGAGTTGAAAAAATGGTTTTCCTTTTTTCCCTCGAAAATTTGATGATGTAATCTAATATTATTTTATTATTTCCACTATTATTTTATAATTTCTTTAGGATGCCCATTTTAGACCTCAAAAATCCCCTAATGACAACATCTATTGTTACAACATCCATTGTTGTAGCATCTATTTTTCAATTCATTGTTAACTATGTTTATGCTTCTTAATTTGTTTTCTTGATCCCCTAAGTGTTGTGGTGTTTGGTGGAAGAAACACCTCTTTGGCTGCTCACTTTCAAGCTCTAACAAGCAAGATGAAATGGCTTGTGGTTACAACATCCGTTGTTACAGCATATGCTTCTCAATTTGTTGTTACCTATGTTTGTGCTTCTCAATTTGTTTTCTTGATCCTCCAAGTGCTATTGTAGTGTTGGGTGGAAGAAACGCCTCTTTGGCCGCCCACTTTCAAGCTTTGACATGCAAGTTGAAATGGAGCTCTACCCCCTCAATTTTCTCCTCAAGGTACTACATCTTCCTCAAGGCTACAAATTCAACTGCTTTGATAACATATGATCCATAAACATTAGGCCTATTGCTTGTTTATCTCATCAACATGGACCATTGTGAAAATAAATATAAAATAAAACAATGATGTCTCTAAAACTCAATTATTATTTCCAATGCAATTCATTAATCAGTTGTCAATGTAATTCATTTACAAAACCAGAAATTTGTCAAGTCGAGTTCAAGGATCCTTTGTTAGTCCAAGTGAGTTAAAGGATCCTACCCATGATGCATTGTTGTAATTCACGTAACCAATGCTCAACCTTCAACTTGTATACAATTGACCAAAAGAAACATTTGTTAGGATCAATTCTCTTAATCAACAAAGGGCATAATCGACTATTTTTGCATTAGGTTTCAAGCCTAATTCCAAAAGTATTCCAACATTATAATTCATCAATAAGACGCTATTTCATAAGGAAGTTCCATTTATTTAGTTAAAAATTGTTGCAACATCTAAAATTCATAGGTTCACCAGTGAATAGAGGTTCATCATACCCAATTTTTGAATCGACCAATGCCAATCCATAGATTCCATGGATTAACTTGATTTTGAATTTGACCCCTAATTATTATCCCTGGAAAAATCTACCTTGAATATGTTCTCAAACTGTTAGGCAAGCACAAATAATTTGCAACAATCATTTATATGGAAAGTGTTTACCCTGTAGTTTTAGTGTAGACTTGTAGAATCCCTTTAGCCCTAAATCACCTCTATTTCACCTTTCTTGTCTTCATTCTTCGACTAAAGTTAATTTCTTTCATCGTCCCACAAGTAGTTGACTTTTTTTCACCTCTAAGCCTAAGCCTATGGTGGAACGATCCCTTTATCTCCTAGCTCTTCTACATGTGAGCATCAAACACCACCATTTCTCTAGGAAGTGACATAAACAAAGGTAAGTTCCCTTTCACCACTTCTTGCAACTAGAGAGTCAATGCTACTAGTTGCAATTGCACTTGTGTCATTCTTGTTGATCCTTCTGCTCCACCTGGAGTTGACTCTAGTCTCATTCCCCATAACCATTTCATCTTCAACACTTTTACTACATCTAGATACTCAATATTGAAAGGTAACAATGACCATCCCTTCACTTGAGTGTGGAATGTAATGTATATATAGCAAAAAAAATTACAAAATCTTAGCTCAAAGACTCCCCATATCTCCCTATAAAATAGATACAACACCGTTTTTTAAGAAAAACTTCTTCAAAATATTGAAAAGCGGTGATGCTACCGAGTTGAAGGGATTTGAATGGGTGTTACAGCATCAGTTGTTATTGCATTTTCAGCAGATTTAACTTTGACAATTGTTATGGCATATATTGTTACAACATTCATTGTAATGGTCACTGTTTCAGTGGTTTCAATAGTAGTACTTGTTCTAGCATCAGCTTTTACAGCAGTTTCAGCATTTTATACAGTAATGGGTGTTACAGCATCAGTTGTTATAGCATTTTCAGCAGATTTAACATTGACAGTTGTTATGGAATTATTGTTACATCATCTGCTATTACAACATCATGTGGAAACACCATCCATGGTTCTATCATAAAATGCATTGTAAATATTTCTTACAAATATGTGAAATTAAGAAAAATGGATTGAGTCAAAGGGACACAGATTCAAGCGCTAGGGAGGAGGATTTCTTTCTTGGGAGGTTGAGGTTTTCATGTGGATAAAATCTGAAATTTTTGGGACAACCATTAAAAGTTAGTTGGTGCATGAATTAATGAATCATCTCTTAAAATTGAATGAACTGAAAGGAAGGTACACATGCCCATAAACTTGGGAAACTTCACAAGGAAAAGGGACAAGAAACTAAGAGGGGAACTGTGCAGTGCAAGAAATAAAGGACGGAGTAGTAAATGTGATACAAGAAAATAATATAGGCATGAAATTCGAATTCATGTTTAAGGAGAGAGGAAACACAATTTGAGCAACAGAAAAAAATAAATAAATTTGTTTAGATTAGTAGGTAGCATATAATAGGAGAGAAGAGAAGGGTTGGGTTGGCTCTCAGTTTCCCTAGAGGTTGTGGATTGAGTTGCTAGTCTTTAGAGCCTTGTAACGGTTTTGGGTTCCTTGGAGGTTGTGGGTTGAGATAGGATCCATGGAGCTCTGTAACAGCTTGGGTCCCATGGGGGCTATGGATTGAGATGGTTTCTTGATCCCTGTAACAGCCTGGATCCGTGGAGGTTGTGGGTTGGGATGTAATCTATGTAGCCCCGTAACAGTTTGGGTCCCCTGGAGGGTGTGAATCAAGATAGGAGAGTCTAGAGCCCTAGATAGCTTGGGAAGAGGCTAATCATGCAGTAGCATCAAAATAAAACTTGATTAAAGACCTTGGTTACTGCATTATTGTTATAATGGATCCTAGACTCCCTGGAAGGGAGTGAATCACTATGTATGCACTTGGGGTGAGGAAAGGACCTTTGGAGTCCTTGTGCTCAGAAGATGGAAGCATCAAATAGTGGGATTGAGGAAGTGGCCCAATGGATTCCATGTTTTCGTTGGCAGCTGGTGTTCTAATCCCTTAAGCAAGCACCCCCCTCAAAATCTAGAATCTGGCTCGGGGGTGACAACTACGAGTGTGGCTGCAACTATCTATGGTTGGGTGGAGAGTCCTTGTCCCAAACTCATTTTCCATGCAACTTTAAATATAAGTATACATTTGTGTTTCTTAAATATTAATGAACTTATGATGCATTTCTGGTTGAAATGGTTTGGATTCTTTTTGGACTATAATAGCATTTTAATGTGATGAGCATGTGGATGCCTCTCTATGCAGAGATAGATTTATAGTTATGATAAATAAATGCATACATAAACACATATGTCACACCTATGAAATGAACAGTGTTGATAAACAAGTTGAACTAGTGTATGCATCTGCAATGGAATGAAGTGTTGTGTTAAATGCTCATTACCGCAGTTCATAACATATACTCTACAGCAGAATGTGTAATGTTGTATATAATAAACTAACTTGAGTCATATTCCTGAACCAGAATCCTGTCTTGGGGTAAATTCTCATTCATACTAATTAATAGTGCATATGTAAGTAATACAAAGATGTCATGAAACTCCACACACAGTGGAAGGATCCATAAGGATTTGGAATAAAAAAATTGGAACATTGGGCACAGAGACCCTTTTTATTAACATAAAATAAGTACATAAGAGACCGCTGGCTTGGTAGGGTATGTACATATACATGGATGTTATTTCACTGGGCTATAAGCCCTTGAACCTATGCAAAAGACGTTGATTTCATGTTGGAAGGGTTATCCTCCCTTTAAGTGTAGGAATAGTTGAAACCCATGCAAGAAGGCTTTGACAGCCTTACATTATAAGCAACTTGGATATATTCTACTTGCACCAAGGTGTAGCTAGCTCGACCTTGAAAATATATGCATATTCCCATGGAGCTACTTATAGGATTATTTGAAGCCTGAAACCTTTGGTGTGTGGCAGGCAAGGTGGAGACCTTTCAGGAGTTCACACGCAACCGGTGGTAGGTAAGGGTTGTAGGAACACTTATGACTGCATGCCTGGAATTCCCTGTCCGAGAACGGGGAATGCAGAAGGGCCAGGAACTCCTTAGAGTTGGATTGGCTCAATATCAGGAGGGCTAGCACCATAGGGAACCTTAATAAACCATCAATGTTGGCACCGAGTACTGGCATTGATCTAGAGGTCTGTAGGACCTCTGAGACAGAGCCATGGTCGAAATAACTAGCTCATGGAAATTATGGTCGGTATGAGACTTTCTCTTACAACGGTCGTAAAGATCCACATCTGATGCATTTCTTAAGATAGGGTCAATATCCCTTAGTTGATCCATGGTAGAGATTGAAGGCAATATTGATGCGGCGCGGGAGGGAAATCCTTAAACTTATAATGAAAATTCAACAAAACGTTACACTGCTCCAAACCCTAGTCATGGAGAGTCTTTGTTGGCATGACCTAGTTTTTCGTTTAACGCAATTGGATGAGGAAGTGACGACGTGGCCCAAAGGTACAAACACAAAAGATTACCCTCGACGATTGTGTGGCGCGGTTATGGGATCAACCAAGATGATGTCAGTCAAGATGATCTGGCTGACACACCAACTTGGAAGTTTTGCGATTGGTCAGAGGTGGACCCTCTTGATAGGTCGAAGACGGGATGATGGAGTGAGTGGAGGTCATTGCATTTGGTCAGAGGTGGACCCTCTTGATAGGTCAGAGATGGGATGATGCAGTGAGTGGAGGTCATTGCATTCGGCAAGCCCTGATATATATATATATCTATATCTATATCTATATCTATATATATATATATATAGATAGTAACAACTCTAGTTGTGAGGCCCTTATGACAAGTGGAAGTCAAGTAGAGTTTAGAGGAAGAAATAAATAAATATGTTTTACCCCATTGCTTTAACAATATGAGGGGTTAGGTGATGTTACACATTCGTTCTTACAACATTTTCTTCTCAATCCGATGTTACCTACATTTATGCTTCTCAATTTGTTTTCTTGAGCCCCCAAGTGTTGGCGTAGTTTTGGGTGGCAGAAACACCTCTTTGGATTCCCACTTTCAAGCTTTGACAAGAAAAATGAAATGGGTTTTTACCCCTCATTTTTGCAACATTTTTTGTTACAACATCCATTGTAATGGTCACTATTTCGGTAGTTTCAATAGTAGCAGTTGTTATAGCATCACCTTTTACAGCATTTTCAACAGTAATGGGTGTTACAACATCAACTGCTACAGCATTTTCAGTGTATTTAAGATTGACATAATGTTATGGCATCTGTTCTTACAACATTTGCTTCTCAATCTGTTGTTACCTACGTTTTTGCTTCTCAATTTGTTTTCTTGATCCCCCAAGTGTTGGTGTAGTGTTGGGTGGCAGAACCACCTCTTGGTTGTCCACTTTCAAGCTTTGAAAATCAAGATGAAATGGCTTGTTGTTACAACATATATCACGGCATCTGTTGTTACAGCAACTATTGTTGCAACATTCGTTGTTACATCATCTTCTTTTCAATCCATTGTTACCTATGTTTGTGCTTCTCAATTTGTTTTCTTGATCCCCCAAGTTCTTGTGTAGTGTTGGGTGGGAGAAACACCTCTTTGGCTGCCCACTTTCAAGATTTGACAAACAAAATGAAATGACTTTCTACCCCCTCAATTAATACAACATTTGTTGTTACATCCATTTTTACAACATCTGTTGTTACAGCATCCGCTCTAATGGTCACTGCTTCAGTAGTTTTAATTGTAGCAATTGTTACAGCATCATCTTTTACAATAGTTTCATCATTTTCAACAGTAATGGGTGTTACAACATTTTTAGCAGATTTAACATTGACATGTTGTTATGGCATTTGTTGTTACAACATCTACTGTTACAACATCTTCTATTATAGTGTCTACTTCTCAATCTATTGTTACCTATGTTTGTGCTTCTCAATTTGTTTTCTTGATCCCCTTAAGTGTTGGTGTAGTGTTGAGTGGCAGAAACACCTCTTTGGTTGTCCATTTTAGAGCTCTGACAAGCAAGATAAAATGGCTTGCTGTTACAGCATCTTAGTTCTAACTTACTTGAAATTTTATTATCGTATGTGCACTTTGATATGATGTAATATAATTATTGTTTCATTTCATATATTGTAATATTAGATATATAACAAAGAAATTGATTATTGCATGAAATAAATAATAAATTTTCATTCTAAATGTTTTTTGTTGTAGAACAAGGATCTTCCAAAATATTTGAATGATCCTTATCACATAGATCCATATTGCATTGGCTTTGATGTTGAGATGGAAGATGATGCTCATGATGGCACAGATATAGATGACAATGAGGTCGATAACAATACAGAAGATGATGATGATCACAATGGTGATGATGATCATGAGGCAATTGTTGGTAGCATCTAGTGACATTCATGATCATATAGAATGCATCATGGATCATTTTTTATATATTGTTATGATGTTGATTTTCATGGTTACTATCATATGTATCATTTTCATAGCCTCTTGTACCATATTATTGAGTTGTATATTTTTGAAATGTATCATTTCGAATGGGAGGTCATGACTCATCAGTATTGACTCGTCAACTTTTATATGTTGAAATCGGTTGATGATTTGGATGCATATTTATTACGTATGATGGTTTTGATTTACTACTCATGATGGATGTTGTCAAATTCACTTAAATTATAGATATTTGATTTACTTGTTTTAATTATAGATGATGATCATGTTACAATAATTATCTTGTTATTTTATATATACTGGATGTTGTAGATTTTATTTTGATGTAGGTTTAATAAGTTTATTGATGTTTCTAATTCGTATGGATGTTTGTTTCCCTAAAAATTCTTTATAAACATTATCCTATAAAATATTTCAAATGCATTCATATGTTGTATAATCATATAACTTATTTAAGAGACATGGTATATTTAACTAATTAAACATATTCATTTAATTATATGCAAAACAATAATCATTTTTTGGAAGCAAACAAAGAAGAAACAATGGAAGCAAAACTGGAGGCCAAATCAGAAACCAAACTGGACACATATCCTTTCACTAAACCTGGCACTCAATAAGACACTAAACCTAGCATTATTTCCTATGATTTGAAGAAAAAAAAAAAGAAATGGAAACCACGCTAGAAGCAAAATTGGAATCCACACTAGAAGCAAAACTGGAAGTCACACTAGAAGAAAAATTGGAAGCCACACTAGAAGCGAAACTGAACACACAATTGGAAGCCACACTAGAAGCGAAATTGGAAGCCACATTGGAAGAAAAATTGGAGGCCATACTAGAAGAAAAATTGGAAGCCACACTAGAATCAAAATTGGAAGCCACACTAGAAGTAAAACTAGAAGCAAAACGCGAAGCAAAATTGGACGTTAAATTGGAATCCAAACCATGAGCCAAATTGGAAGCAAGTCTCGGTGCTATTTCCGGTGCTAAAATGGTGTTATTCAAGCGTTATTTATAGCATTATTCCTAGTACTACTTATGACCTTATTTCCTGCACAACTCCAAGAAAATTATGGGGCGTTACTTTGGACATTATTTATGGTGATATTTTTTCGGTGCTATTTGTCTGGCTATTTCCGACGTTGTTTTTGGAGAAATTTACGACACAAAATCAAGCGCTAGAAAAAACATACCTAGCCACGCCCACTTTTGCACTGGGAAAGGTGTCCAATTCAAGAACTGAAAAATTCTAAATTCCGACGCAATTTTAGGTGTTATTTCCCTATTTTGTTATAGTGTGAGTTTTTATGTTGGATATGCATTGTCAGTTTACTAAATTGCTTAGAGTACCATTATTCCTTTACTAAGTTCAATGGAATTTTATTGATACTACAACACTAAAAACTAACTTGTATAATTATTATTAATGGAGATTTTGGTCTGCTAAATTGTTTACTAATGAATGTTAGAATAAGTATTTGTTGAACAAGATCAAAGTTGTTTCCTAGGGTTATAATTGTTGCAGTGCATTTATGGTATGTAGAAAATCCTGTAGATTCACAAGCTCATGCAATTTACTAAAGCGCAAGACAAGAATCTACTTCTACTTTCAACCAGCAGAAGCCAAAAGATCGATGAAAACAACATGAACAAGAAGAGGATAAATCAATGGCACATAACACAAGATGTATCTGGGGAAAGACACTGCTGAAAACGTTGTTATTTGTATTGCATATATCAGAAATATGAGTGAAGGTACAAAGCTTGTTCTTACTAGAACAATTCTGCACAAGTATGTTCAACTTTCTCAGCTCACAAGCAAGCTCTTAGCCAACACTTAGCCAATTCTGCAGCTCTCCAACCTCCTAATCTCTTGCGTAATTACTAGGATGAATTGCCTGTATTTAAAAGGAATTCATGCTTCCAAAACTGTGCAATCCAAACATAGCATCAATATCTAATGCATGCATGATATTTACACTCTAGTAAATAATACCACTGATAGTACATTGTACCTGCACTCTAGTCTCAACTGGGTCTTTCTCTGAACTAACATGCATGAGTTTCTCATGAGGGGATCTTCAGTCAACTGGAGTAGCACTAGTGGATGCATTAGTGCATAGTCCTCTATTAGTTCCAAAAACAGTTTAGAACTAATTTAATTTAACTTTACTCATTAAATTGAGTGATCTAATTTCCAACTAAATTTAAACTCATACTGGACCCCTAAAACTTAGGGAGAACATATACATGACTACAGAAAGACTTCCAACTCGAAATTCCTAAGCTAATTAAGTTAATTAAACTTAATTAACTATTTACAAGTTGTTGTGAGAATAGAATTCGATTTTAATTCTCAGTTTAATTTAAGGACAAATTAAACTAGAATTTCTTGTTGCCACTTCTCAACATGGTATTGGACTGCTCCTATATTGTTGCAATTATGTTCATGTATGTTGTGTTAGGGTTTCTTCCTAAAAAAAAGATACCAATGTTTGAAAAGCAAGTTGTTGGGACAAGGGTTGTATATGCAGAGTTATTTATGCTAAGCAGATATTGTATTATTTGATGCAAGTATTTGTATGAATTCGATGGTTGTATTCAGTTGTTGAGGGTTTGTCAGTTGTGCTGCTATTTTTGACAGAGACATGTATATGATAAGACAGGGTTTTTGGCATAATTATTTATGCATGGATTGTTAGAGAGAGTATGTTACTGAGCTAGGGTTTGATCCCTTAAGAAAGAAAAGTTGGTATTTTTGTTGATGACCTTGTGTTGCATATTAACAAAGTCAACATATGATTTTTTATATTATTTATATTGATATTGAGCATATGTGGATCTAGTATGAAAATTGTGAAACGTGGTCCACTTGTTGAATGGGGTGGCAGGGTGGTGCAAGGTTGGATATTGGAGTCTCCTTCAGGTTGAAACATGTGAACACTTTAGGGTATCAGGGTGGTGTTAGGGTAGGTTGGAGCATGTGTAAGGTGTTGGAACATCCTTTCAATCGGAGCTGATAAAACCATGGCGTTGGGGCATCCTTCCAGTTGGAGTAGTAAACTAAGGTGTTGGAGCGTCCTTCCAGTTGGAGTTGGTAAATCAGGGAGTTGGATCTTCCTTCAGGTTGGATTTTGTAAATCATGGCGTTAGAGCATCCTTCGAGTTAGATCTGGTAAATCAGGGTGTTGGAGCATTCTTTCAGTTGAGGCTGATAAATTTGGAAGTTGGATCTTCCCATTGATGTAATATTCAAAATACCTATATTAAGAAGCATTTGTTGGTTTTATTCTAGAAGGGTTTCCACCTAAAATTTATTGTGTATTGTCTTGGATGTTGTGCATTATTGAATAGTGTTGCTAATTTATGTGTTGAACTAATTTTAATGATAATTAATGCTCTATGAAGTTAAGTAATTAATAGAAGAGAAATATTAATTCAACCCCGTCTAGTTATTTCCAACAAATGCGACTTTTTATAAGCACGGGGAGAGATAAAGGAAACTATTGAAAGAGGGGGAGTTTACCTGATTGTCGTGATAAAGTTGATCTTATGTGCCATTGCTTTATTTTGTTGTTGATTTCCCTTGATCATTAATAACAATATTTTGGTGTTTCCATCAATGTCAAAGTGGGAGAATGTTAGAAATATGTCGGCATTTGTCAGACCAGAAGGTAACTCCTCAAATGTAATCGTATTATTCATTCAGGTTGTTCATTATTATATACAAGAGGGAGTGATTGTTCAGTTCATCTCCTGATGACTCTCCAATTTATCTATTATTTATTTACACTAATTACAGTTGTTCACCCAATCCCTATGATTAGGTGTCAACATTCCCCTCCTTAATTTGAAGGGATGTTGGTGAGTCCAAGCATCGTTCTGAATCTTTCAAGCTTTTCTCTTCCAAGCGCTTTGGTGAATATGTCTGCAATTTGCTCATTAGTGGAACAATGGCGAATATGGATTGTTTTGGCCTCAACATGATGTTGAATCAAATGATATTTTGTATTGATGTTCTTCGTTTGATCATGGAACTTTGTGTTCTTGGCCAACTTTATTTTCGAGGTATTGTCAATCATGAGTGGAATCGATTGTACTTGTTTTACCTGCAAATCTTCCAGAATTTTCCTGAGCCACATGATTTCTTTTGTTTCCTCGGTTGCTGCGACATATTCTGATTCTGTTGTGGAATCTGTTGGAACTGATTGTTTGCGTGATCTCCAGGAGACAGCTCCTAATCCAAGACTCATAGCATAACCTGAAGTAGATACCCCAGTTTCTTTGTCTCCATCGAAGTCTAAATCAAAGTATCCAATCAAGCTGAAGTTGCCCACCTGTGTATACTTGATTCCAAAGTCTTGAGTTCCCTTCAAGTACTTTAGAACTCCTTTTGCAGCAGACCAATGTCCCTCACAAGGCTTTTGCATAAACCTGGGGAGGATTCCAACAGCAAACGAAATGTTTGGTCTAGTAGTAGTTAGGTAGTTGAGACTTCCTACAAGTTGTCTATACTTTGTTGCATCCTCAAATTCTTTTCCTTCAATGGATGTGAGATTTAATTTTTGTTCCATTGGAGTAGTCAGAGGATTGCATTCAGTCATGCTAAACCTATTCAATAGATCTCCAATGTACTTCTTTTGAGAAAGGAATATGGACTTCGGATGTTAAGTTACTTCAATACCAAGATAGTAATGAACATAGCCCAAATCAGCCATTTCAAAACCTTTCCTCAATTCCTTCTTTATGGATGCAATGTATCTCCCATTATTCCCCGTCATCAAAAGATCATCTACATATACCACAAGATATAAAATTGTTTTTCCAACCTTCTTGACAAACAAAGTTGCATCATCAAGATCATAATGTTTGAAATTGAGTTTTAGAAGATGCTCAGTTAGTTTTTCATACCAGGCTTGCGGTTCTTGTTTGAGGCCATACAAGGATTTCACAAGTTTGCATACTTTATGTTCATGTCCTTTTATAGCAAATCCTTCAAGATGGGACATAAAAACATTCTCTTTTAGATCTCCATTCAAGAAAGCAGTTTTTGCATCCATTTGATGGACTTTCCAACCGTTCTAAGCTGTTAGGGCAAAGAGTGTCCGGATGGTAGCCCATTCTGTTGTGGGGGGAAAGTCTCCTCATAATCGACCCCTTCCTTATGTGCAAAACCTTTTGCCACAAGCCTGGCTTTGTGCTTTTCAAGTGAGCCATCAGCTTTATACTTGTTCTTGTAGACCCACTTGCATCCAATTGGTTTGGTTCCCAATGGAGGATCAACCAGCATCCAAGTGCCATTCTTTATCAAGGCATCATACTCCTTTTGCATTGCTTCTTTACATTCATCATGAGAAACAACTTCTTTGAAGGAAGTTGGTTCAAAATCTGTAGACAAATTCAATTCATAATCATAAGAAACATCCATATCAACAGGTGAATCAAAGTCATCTACATCACCTCCATTTCACGGGGTTGAATTTCTAGTTCCTGTCTTTCCAACCTCATCAGGATGAACACTTTCAATTGTCTTTGTCAGCCACTTTAGGGGAACTTTCTGAGATGGTCCATGTTGCTTTGTTGATTGAGTTAGGACTGAATCAAGATTGAGTCTCCCAATTCTGTCAATCACATCACTCAAAGTATCATCCGTTGTTGGAGTTTCATGCGGGGGAGAGAGTGCTTCAGAAGAAGATTCCACAGGTCGATCTAGGATAGGAATCCCCCCTTCAAGATGTGGAATCTGATTATCAAATTCTTGAAATGATTTTTCATTTGCGAATCTATCCAAATGATCAAGTTGTCGCTCAACAACATTGTCAGTTTTGGATGATTAAAGAAAGATTACATCTCTAGATACAACAAACTTTTTATTGACTTCATCATAGAGATGGTATGCTTTGGAGGTGTTTGAATACCCCAGGAAGATACACTTACGACTTCTTGCACCAAGTTTGTTTCTATTTACCTTTGGTATCAAGGCATAACATGTGGAACCAAAGACCCTAAGATGCTTTACCAAAGGAATGTGCCCATACCACATTTCATAAGGAGTCTTGTTTCTAATGGCATTAGATGGACATCTATTCTTTACATATACAACACATAGAACTGCATTAGCCCAAAACATCATTTTTACATTTTTGAAAAACATCATGGGGTGCACCATATTTAAGATTGTCCAATTCATTCTTTCAGCTACTCCGTTCTGTTGGAGATTATAAGGCACAGTTTTTTGATGTTTGATCCCATGTTGGTGAAGATAGTTTTCAAATTAATTTGAAGTGTATTATTTTCCATTAACAGTGCGAATAGAGCCAATATGAGATTGTGCATCATTTTAAATCCATGTATGAAAGTTCTTGAATGTTTGAAAAGCATCATATTTGTTCTTCAATAAATAAACCCAACACATTATGGTGTAGTCATCAATAAATGTCATCATATATTTATTTCCATTTGCAGAAGGAACAGGCATTGGACCACATAAATCTGAATGAATGAGTTCAAGTTTTCTATGTGCTCTGGAATATGAATCATGAAAACACTGTTTGCTATGCTTTCCTAGAATGCAAGCATCACATTGCTTAAGTTTCCTAAGAATTGTAGGCAAACCAATAACACCATTTTTCTTCAACAAGCGGAGGCTATCATAGTTCAAGTGTCCAAATATAGCATGCCATAATAAACTTGATGGAAATTTACCTTCTTCATAATGAGAATTGTATGAGAAATTTTGTGCACAAGCAGAGGTGCCCTGCAGCTTGAGAAGCCTTTCTTCTTCTATCCCCGTCATGACAAGTGAGTGGTCTGATGTTTTTCTCACCTCAAGCTTTCCATCAAAAATATGAATGGAGTGTACTTTTTGGTGGATGTGGACCAAGGACAGCGAGTTTCTCCTCAGCTGTGGGAGATATAAAACATGATGTAGAAGAAAGTCTAGAAGACCAGGAAATTTAAGCCTGGTTGTACCAAGCCCTGATGGGTTGAGTTTTTATTTGTCTGCAAAGTATACTACTCCATCAACATTGTTAATAAATTCTTCAAAAATATCTCTTTTAAAAGTCATGTGGCAAGTTGCTCCTGAATCAAGCAACCAATCATTTTTCCAAGAAGCAAGTGAAGCATTAAATAAGTCTTCATTTACTCCAATATTACAGTGTGCCACAACATAGTGAGCAGATTCAGGTGCTATACCTTTCTCTTTGTCATTAGTTTTACCTTTCGGTTGGTTTATTTCATGCTCAATTATGTCCCAAGGCAACTTGCATGTGGATGCATCATGTGATCCATCTCTTTTGCAGCGTATGCAGTGCAAATCTGACTTTTCTCCTTGAGAGTGTCTACCCCCCTACCTCTGAAATTTCTTCCTCTTCCTCTTTGAGCACCTCTTCCTCTCGAAGAATTTTGAGCAATATTCTTCTCTTTATGTGCAAGGCACATACCCTCTTCAAAAGACTGAGGAGTTGTCTTCTTACCAAAATCTTTCTCTCTTTCAGCAAATTTTTCACAAGGGAGTCAAAGGTAATATCTTTGAGGTTTCCATTTGCTTGCAATGACTCAAGATAATTTGAGTAAGTGGGATAAAGTGCCTTGAGAAAAGCTATCAGAGGAATGTCCAGTTCAAAATTAGTGACTTTGATATCATGCATAATAGATTTTACTTCTAATGCAAGAGCAAGAGGATCATTATTTTGTAATTCAAGGGTGAAAAATTTAATCATGAGTTGAACAACTTCAAATTCAGAGTGTGAGTCATAGAGTTCTTTCTGTTTTTGTAAGGCTTCAAAAGCATTTGAAAATGGAGAAATATGGCGACTCACCTCTTCATTTACTGATGCTGCAATCAATGCATAAGCCTCCTTGTTTTTACTTTCCCAAATGGTGAATTCCTTGTTTGAGGTAGGTTGTTCTGGCTCTTTGTCTCCGTTTCCAACACACACTCCTTTCCACAGCTCATTAAAAATGAGAGTGTGTTGGATTTTTCGAGACCACTCTATTGAAAATCCAACAAGATGATGGAGCTTAGTGGAAAGGAGTCGCCTTCACTAAGTGGTCCCGCAAGGTATTTTTGGCACAAAGTCTATTTTTAGACATATGGATCATGGTGTATGAGTTGCAGGATGTTGTTTATGGATGATTGGTCATGTTGGGAAAAATAGATGGACTTCTATTTTTGGTTCACAGTGGAGTGATCAGAGTCTATTTTTAGACTGCCAAGCTAAAAATAGAAACATTCAAATATTATTAGCCCTTAGTAATATTTGGACTCTAAACATTATCTTATTCTCTTGGAGCACTTCAGTTCGAGCTACGGATGTGGCACATGCAGCTGACAGAAGGAATCACGTGGTTTCTTATGTGTTATTTGAGCTATTGCATGGAGGAATTTAGTTAGAACTCATGCATGTGAGTTCTGTGGAGTTGGATGTGGAGTTGATGGAATTGTGTTCAGTTTGACTTAGTTGAACTAGTTGTATTTAGTCTAACTGCAGAATACACTAGTGATGAGTTGTGTGAATTAAATGTTAATTAATTCACTAATTATTAGCTCATAAAGAAACTAAAGAATACATCAGTGAACTCAGTGCATGGACAGTTCAACAGAGACAGGTGTTAGAGGTAAGTGAAAGGGTGAGTTGTGACTATCAGTTGTGCATGAGATTTGCACATGCATGGATTGAGTAATGCCAATGAGGATTGCGCAGTGTGGGCCAATAACAAGGCAATTGTAGCTTGTGCTCACGTGATTCTCTTGCAGGATTGTGCAGTGGAGGCAGGCAAAGCAGCGAAGGAGATTTGAACCTGTGACTTGTTCGGATCTGAGCTAGTTTTGTGTGTAATAGGTGGAGATAGTACTGAGTACTTGTGAGGAGTATTGTACTATGTATTGTTACATGTTCTCAATCATTATAATATACAAATAGTGTGGGGTTTTCAGCTGTATGCTTTCCCCGGGTTACATACTGTGTTAATGTGTGCATGTGATTGATGTTTCATTGTTTTTAATGCTGCTAAATTGATGATCAACGTAGAGGAGGTTATGTATTTTGCATGCATTCAGCAATAGTGTATAATCGGGATAATCTCTGTGAATAAGTGTTTATTATTCAAAATTTCTACATAGTCAGGATATTTCTCCTTCCCATTGAGAACCACCCCCACAACAGATATCAATGAGTGCATTTTAAAATGTGTACTGTGTATAAAAAAATCTCTCTTCTGCTTGTAAAAAAATGACGCAGGAGGTTGACGAAAATGAGGTGGTACTCTATAATTCGACTACTGGTTAACTTTGTAACCAATTAGCTATGCTTAAATCGGGTTTTGTACGTGGATTTTCCCCTTGAGGGTCCCCCTTATCTGACCAATCACTGTCAGTCCCTCGTTGACTTCTCCTTTTATCAAGCACTTCAATCCGCACCGTTGATCTCACTTCTCCAGATCCAACGGATATCGAGTCATCCACTCACCAACTAACCCGGATGATCTCCACCATCGACGTGACCCGTCCAATCAAATAGTTGTCACGCAATCTCGCGTAAAATCTTGCACAACCGATATCAGGTCAAGAGCGCACGAGAAAAGTGGTTTTCCCGTACTACGTCTTGCTCGCTAAGGTTAATCGCATGAATTTTAGGAATACCCTTTACAGCCTTTAGGGCGCGCGAGATACCGCTTCCCACTTATCAATACCACCCACGTGCTTCATTCATACTTTTAATAAAGGCGCTTAAGGAAAGTTTTAGAACTTAAATTCAGTGTTAACGCTTAACACTAATTGACTATGATTTATAAATAAAATGTATGAACAGAGAAAAATACCCGATTAGGGTCCAGAATGCCGATACACAGTCATAAGAGAATTTCATTCATCACACCCGTGTTTAACACTATGAAACCAAGAGAGTGATGAAACCATGAGAGGTATATCGGTAGGCAGCATGCATGCAGGTGTGGGAGTGATACCTCAACTACGCTTGTGGAGCAGTTGCCTCACATAACCAGTCGAACGTCTGCAGCAGTTGCCAGAGAGGGGCAGCAGTTGCGAGAGAGGGGAAAACCTGCAGAACGGTTATCAAATTCTTGAGAGAGGCACACCTGTGGAGTGGTTGCAAGAGGTCAGTTCTGCAAAATAGGCAGAACATAGGCAGAAGGGAGTTACAAAGCAGAGAGGGAAGCCAAAAATGGCGTTGGCTCTGATACCATGTCAGACCAGGAGGTAACTCCTCAAATGTAATCGTATTATTCATTCAAGTTGTTCATTATTATATACAAGAGGGAGTGATTGTTCAGTTCATCTCCTGATGACTCTCCATTTTCTCTATTATTGATTAACACTAATTATAGTTTTTCACCCAGCCCCTATGATTAGGTGTCAATAGCATTGATTTAAAAGGAAGTGTCATCAAATGACAATGATCGGATGGTTGCAGGCAGATTGGTGAACAAGTGAATTAGTGTCTAAAGGGGCATTATATTTAGATCAATTTTTGCCTTATATATTTAGTTTAAATTCTCTTGGAAACTACTTAGATGGATAGATATCAAAAAATTATTTCCAAAGGTATATGGAAGTATGAAAAAGAACCCCATGATCAAAAGTTATGAGAAAATCAAAGTTCACAGGCCAAGGGCATAATACGTCAATTTATTTTGTCTATTAAACTGGAAGTCGGCTAGACCAGTCTAATTCTAATCTGCTCAGCGAGACCATTATAAGTCTAATCTTCCTAACCAGACCAGTCTAAGTCTAATCTACACAACTAGACCAATTTAAGTTTAATATGCCCAACTAGACCAGTCTAAGTCGAATCTGCTAGACTAAACCAGTTTAAGTCTAATATGCCCAACCAAACCAGTCTAATATGTCTGACTAGACCAGTCTAGGTCTAATTTGTCCATCTAGACCAGAAGTGTAATTCATCCATTTATACTATAAGCTTAATATGTCCATTTAGACTAGAAGTATAATTCATCTGTTTAAACTAGAAGTCTAATTCGTTCATCTAGACCAAAAGTCTAATTCATCCATTTAGACCAGATGTCTAATTCGTCTATCTAAATTGGAATTCTAATCATCTATTTAGATGAAAAGTCTAATCAGTAAGTCTCAACCAATTTGGTGGTATATTTGGCATTTTTTCCTAAATCTGATATCTTGCTAAAGTTAGAATTGCATTAAGTCACTACTAAAACCTGTAACTTACCAAAATGGTGAAAACTAGCAGTTTAACTCATAATTTCTCCTCAAAACAATAGATCATAGATTGAAGACTACATGAACACATCAAGATGATTTAACAGAAGTGGAATTAAGTGAAAAATAAGAATTCATGCATGTTAAGAGCTAAAGTTAAAAGCAAAAACCAAAATTATCAACTCAACAATCTTTATAATCAGAATTGAATTAGTAATAAAGGGCAGCGATTGGTGAATCGATCAGTTGAATCAGAGATCAGAAAATGATATTATAGCAGTGTTTATGGTGTTTAATGGTGATTTTATGAGCAGAGAATGATTTATTTATGTGAAAGTGAGGCCTTCATGGTTTGAGTTTGACAATGGAATGAAATATGAATCAAGAAGGTCTAGCAAGTTGGAGTTTGCACTCCATGGGTTGTAGATCCTTTTAGTGGCAGCTGAGAAATTGGGGAGTAGCAGCTTCCTTAAGGTTGGAGCCTAAAAAACCAGCAAGTTGGAACTTGCAACAATTTGAGGGTTGTAGCTCTCAAGTAGGTTGAAGTATGATTATTTGTTGGTTGAAGTAAATGTGCATGATTATATATGTGGTTTTTATTGTAAATATCGTAATGAGTTGTGTTATAAAGATCCAGTAAGCAGTATGTTTGCTTTGCTTTCACTAGGATGTCATTGTAAATACTGCATAGAGCTATGTTATAAACCTCCATAGGCAGTGTTTTTTATTTTCACTAGTTTGTTGGTCATAAGTGTCATGGAACATCGAGGACAGTGTTCCCCCAATGGGGAGGGGTTTGTAACATCCCCGGGTTAAGTTTCCATGTAAATAAAAATAAGACCAAGGTCATAGGACACGTATTCCAAGCTAAATGGTGGGAAAACATCACATTGGGGGTCACTTTTGGTTTACTTATGGCTATGGAAATTGGCGAAGGCAAAGAGGCATTAATTGGCATTTATTTATGAAAAATAAAAGAAAATAAGAGATAAGGAAGGTGAAATGACACAAATTTGCATACTAAGGAAATTAGAGGAAAATGAAGAAAAAGGAGACATCAATGATATTAAAAAAAGGCATCTAAGAATCAACTCATAGATTTTTCCCATCTTTGGAGTAAGTGTAGCAAAGGAAAGAGAATTAGCACTTGACAAGCAAGAAAAGGAAGGAAAAATGAAAGCAAAGGATAAGCAAGGAAAACAAGGAGAAGGTTGGATCAAAAACTTCAGCGGGAATATTTCATAGGCAACAGGTTGCATGTGTGATTTCATAGCTGAGGTGTGAAGCATGGTACATGCATTTGTTTATTTGGTTCATTTTTTGTCATTGACATGGGTTTTGTCGGGTTTGACAGTGGTTTTAGCCATGCCTTTCCATTTCTTGGATAGCCATGGTGTGATGGGATTCATTCTTGGTTGAGCTTTGGATTGTCGGAAGGTTTTTGAATTGAGTGAGGTGGTCTCAGGGAAATTCCCAAGGGTTGGGGATGGAGATGGTTCTCCTAGAAGCCCTCAATAGGTGGGTGGAGATAGGAAAATTCCTCAAGGTATGGTGAAGAAACTCTAAGGAATCCAAGCTCGGTTTGGTTTTTCGATCTAGAGACCAGTTTAGGTGAGATTACAATAGGTTGAGGGTGGAGGTGGTTTAACCTCAGGAGTCCCTGGTTGATTTTATCTTGGTTTATCCCATGACATCCCACATTCATGCTTGGAATATGGCACGGGGGTGATTGGCTAAAAGAAATATTTGGTTCATCTCAATCTATGGTCGGATGGTATGTGGAAGTCCCCGACTTGGTTGGCTTTTGCATAAATTAATAAAATATATTTTCCTATTGTACTCTATGATCACTTGCATTTGTTATTATGTCGATTTGATGGATGTTTTTTCATAGTTAATATTCTGGTTATATGTTGGTTATAAGCATGGTTCTATGATGTGATCTAGCTATGTCTCTTATTCATGATTTAAAAAGTATGTGAATGGTCGGGTGGTATGTGGAAGTCCTTAACTTGGTTGGCTTTTGCATAAGTTAATAAGAGATATTTTCCTATTGTACTCTATGATCACTTGTATTTGTTATTATGTCGATTTTATGGATGTTTTTGCATAGTTAATATTATGGTTATATGTTGGTTATAAGCATGGTTCTATGATGTGATCTAGCTATGTCTCTTATTCATGATTTAAAAAGTATGTGAATGGTCGATGAATGCATGGGATAACAAGTGTTGTTGCAACTACTTGAGAGGGCATCAGACCTTCTTGGTGATTCTCAGATGAAATTCATACTCTTAAGATTAGTAAAAAGAAGAAAAATAAGAATAAAGACATGTCCAGAGTCCAGGAGTGCATTGTTCTTTGATCTTGTGGAGAGATAGAGTGTACTTGTCAAGACCATGTTAATGTGACAATGATGGCTATGATGATACTATCATCATTGATGCTTATCAATGTAGATCCCTTCTTATGTGAATATTTCAACTTGAGATAAACCTGATTGAGTCATTATGAATACCTCCCTAGTTAAGAGAGAGTGTTGGAAAATATAACTAGTGTTGGTCTTCATAATGAATATATATATATATATATATATATATTTCATTCTATTCTTAATCAAACATGCTCTTCATGCTTTAGGAGTCAAAAAGAGTCAAAATAATATGTATTTGATTCATGTTATTTGACATTTGAAAAGATAGAAAAAGGATTTTTATTTTGCTCAATAAAAATCAATCAAAAGGTTCAAGTCGGCCCTCTCAATCAAGTTAGCATGTATGGTTATTGTACACCTCTTGGACAACAATTTAAAGACACCTAGTTGAGCTCTTTCGGAGGAAAGATAAGTGCACAAGAAGAAGTTTGTTCTTTGCAATAATCATAAGACATACAGGATGAAATTTAAAGAGAAAGAAAAAGACAAGAAAATGAATTCTCTTCCATATCTTTCACATGTGTGAGTTCTCTGAAATTTTGTGACAGGGCTAAAAAATCTGAAGTACCCTACAGTGTGTGATGGCTGAAAATTTTGAAGTGTCCCATATTCTATAATGGGGTCGAGAATCTAATTTTTTCCTGAAGTTATCAACAGAGCCAAGACCTTTGCAGTTGGACTGAAGTTTGTGAAGAGTTGACTATATCTTGATATCTTGAGGAAAAAGGAGCTTGACTACATTTGATTTTGACTTGACAGGAGGGTTGACTTGGAACCTTTGAAGGAGTTTTTGGTCTTGAATTGGATATCTCATTTTGACTTGATTCAATAAGAAGAGGATTGTTGGGTTTTCCCCCTTGTGGGGTTTTTCCCTAGCTTGAAAGCCTAATTTTTTGTCTCTTACTTCTTTGTGATCTTGGAAGACTAGTATTGTGTAATTACCTAATGAAGGAATAATAAATAATAGGAGATAGAAGATTAACTCTCACAAGTAATTACCAAGAAAGAAAATCAATCATCATATACATTACCTTTGATATTCTAAAAAGTAAATCTATTAAAGATAAATTATCTTTGTACAATCTTCCAATCTCAGGTGACTTAAACAAATTCATCGGTTTCTGGCCAAAACCAGTGGATATGTTTCAGTGGATTTTCACGACATGGACAATAAACTGTGATATTCACCTATGTTCCAAGGGTTAATTCATCATAAAATTTGAATTATTGGAGGCAAGAGATTTTATCTTACAAGAAGGTCCATGGTTCTGACATAAATGGTGGTATCAAGAATGTAGGTATGGGCTAGATTGCATAATCTACTTCTTAATTTCTGGCATCATAAAGTGCTAGAAGGAATTGGAAATATATTGGGGAAGTACATAGAGACAGATACACAAAGAAAAAAATCAATTATATTAAGTTTTAAAAATCAACCCTTAATAAAAATAAAATTTTGATTATATATATTTTAACGTATTTATAGTCACAAATTACAATTAATTTATATTTATTTTTATTTTTATTTTATTTAATATGTTAATATTTTTCCCCATTCAAGGTTTGAGCCGGAGGTTTCAGGATTTGCAAATGTCATTCTGTCATGATTAAAATACCCAGGTAGCGATCTATCACCCTTCGCATGCATAAGGCACGTGGAGCAATGGCCTCTCGCATGCAGTTAATCAATGCGATTAAGGTGGTAGGAAGGGAATAGCGTTGAGGTTTTCTGGCATTTATGCTGCGATGGTAAGTAATCTCTATGCTCATAAAGGAAACTCAGTTGCAGACTGGCTCGCGAATTGCTACAGATTTGAGATGGCGCTCCTCATGGTTCTCCATCGGGTTGTTGCTGACTTTCAATTTGCTCTGGTCACCTCTACAGGTATGTTCCTAGTTTAAGTTTTTGTTGCCTCGCAGCCATGGCTAGCCACATAGTTTTGCTTTTTTCCTCGAGGAATGGCTAGATTCTGGTGTCAGATGTTCAATGGAAGTTTCACTGTGGTTTTTGGAAGGAAATTGATGAATTTTATGAGGGTTTGTCTGTATTTTGCATTCGTGTCTATGTGTATTATGGAATTTTTCTTTCTAGCATGGGAACGTTATGGGAGGGAAAGTTAAGCTAATCATTGTATTCTCTTTGCCTAATTCCCTGGGGCATTCGTAATGCTATCTCTATGGTTGTGTTTTGTCATCTTTTATGGGTTTACATGGTTCTAGCTCATTGTTGCTCATTTCACGCCTACACCCCGAGCTATTCATGGTAGGCTTGGTGGCTTTATTTTTGGCTCCGGGATTTGCTCCAATCCATTTTCGTTGTTCACTGTAGGGCCGATTATAGGTTTACTTACTAATTTTTTCCCTCCTACCTTGATAACTTTATAGGTTTTCCTGTTCATTGCGGCTTTTGGAATTACAAGGTTGAAGTGCTTTGGTTAGCCAAGGGTTTGTCGCTTTGGTCTCCAATTGACATTGTCAGGGGTTTTAATTTTCATTGTGTCATGACACATGTTGCCTCAGTGAAGGCCCAGCAAGCCCAGGTAGCCGTGGTCATGGTAAGCAATAGGCGCAAACCCGGGAGGGAAATCAAGCCCATTCCCATCCAAGAAGAAACAGAGGTCGGAAAACAAGCTCTCACCTTACAAGAGATGCCGCCAATGCTTACCACAAGGGCAACTCACCTCAAATGTGTCAACTCATAGCTGGGTGGGAAGCTAAATTAAATCAGCAAGTTGTAGACACTGAAATCGACCTGGGAGATTGGCAGGACTTGGTGCCCAATCTCAATCACTTCCAAAGTCGGTCCTCTCAGTACAATCAAACATTGTATTTGTATAGGTTAATGAAGAATATAATAGCCAAAGCGCTACTACACCTACCTTCGGACTCATCCAATACTACTTTATGGATCCCTGGTATTTCGTAAGGAATTTCAACATATTCAATTTCAACTTCAACAATAGAATGGATGCCTTAGTCACATCAAACAGTGCATTCCCTGCATCCCGCAAACTGAGCTTCCAAGCTCTAGTTCGAAGGATTTAGCTCCCATGGATTCATCTAATAATTAATAGCATAATGGTTTCATGTCTGTTTTGTCTTTTGATTACAACAACTACAAACTTTGCATTTTGTTTTAAGTTATTTATAGTATAGGAAGTATAAGGATACTCAAACATATTTAGCACTGCTAGACAGGCTTATATTATTTTGTTTTTGGATGGTATATCATGTAGTTAGGTGACCAATGGATCTGGTTTCCCTCTAGACATGTTGAGGCCACCTAACCATTTGAATTCTAGTTGTAACTTGCCCTTTTTGAAATAAAATGAATGAAAAGGCCCTGCCAAGCTTATAAAAAAAATATGTTAATATTTTTAATAATGATATTTTTAGTGTTTATATTATTAACTCGTATTTGTTGTATTGTTTTCAATTTTTTAATTAGTTATATTGGTGGTAAAAGCATTCTTTTAAATTAATCACATTTTAGTATACTGTTTCATTTTTAATTTTAAAACATTATTAATTATTTTTTAATTTAATGAAAAGAATATATATATATATAGAGAGGTGATAAAAGCATTCATTTAAATTAATCACATTTTAGTATAATATTTATTTTTAAATTTAAAATATTATTAATTATTTTTTAATTTAATGAAAAGAATATATGTGGGGGGTAATTTTTTAATAATTAAAAGAATTTAAAAGAAGTAATGCACGTTTTTTATAAATGTTTAATGAAATTGATATGAGAAATCAAGCATAATTGTTTTATTGATTTTAATAAATGATTTGACAATTTAAAGAGTAAATAGATATGTAATTGAATTAACTTGTGAAATGAATCATGAATAAATATTAGTATACCGATATGTTTAAAACAATTAATAATAATAGTAAACATTAGATGCCAAATGGTATTGTAATCTATATCTATTTCATCATTTATTTTACCTTCAATTACAAGATGTTTGAATTATGATTTAAATATTTAGATCCAACCTTCATCTTCTATTTAATTGGTGATTTATGTTTTTTTCCCTTTTAAATATGCTTGATGTTTAACTGGTGATTTATGTTTTTTTCCCTTTTATTTAATTGGTGATTTATGTTTTTTTTCCCTTTTATATATGCTTGATGTTTAATTGATGATTTATGTTTTTTTTCCCTTTATATATGCTTGATGGTTGTTGATGGTGATTGTTTTTCTTATCCATCTCATGATGTTTGTAATTGTTATAGCATTTATGTCTAATCAATTCTCACTCACCAGCTTATTCACCAGCTTATTCTATTTTTCTACGAGTAATGGTTTTTCAATCCTTTAATTTTGACATCTTTTTGTTTTTCCATGTGATATTTGTATTAGATGTTTATTTATTTATTCAAACTATCTCTTGCTCCCACATTTTATATTTCACACCATATGTTCATTAGCTTCTTATATCAATATATCAAAACTTTTTATGTAAACATTATACGATAATAATGGTTCCAATTACCATCTTATAAAAATATTATCTTTATAGTGTCATATAAGAAATACTCGAAAATGTTTTTCTAATAAGAAAACATTGCAATAATGGTACTAATTCTTATTTCGATTTAACAAAAAAAATATTATAAATTAATAACCAACTAGTCCTCATATTTTTTAAGTAACATTTTGTATTTTACTTACCTTTGTAAATATGGTTAAATTATGATATTCATTTTTATCTATGGTATTCATTTTTAACTATGAAAAAAGACCCAACAAATAGTAATTTAAGAAAACGGTTAGTGAAACCTTATGTTTTATATAATTTAAGCTTCAATGTCAAAATAGTAGTGTGATATGGTATTCATTTTTAACTATGAAAAAAGACCCAACAAATAGTAATTTAAGAAAACGGTTAGTGAAACCTTATGTTTTATATAATTTAAGCTTCAATGTCAAAATAGTAGTGTGATATTAAGTTACACTCTTAACTCGCAAGCACAGATTAGTTAGATTAGTTTTAAACGTCAAAAAATTGATATTTTACATGAGACGGTTTCCCGTAGTCGACAAGCCATCACCAAGACCCAATTAAACCCACTACGCATTCTAAATAATTGGCCATGTGAAAGCAAGTGAATTGTTAGATGCCATAATGAAGACTTCCCGAAAGACCATTTGAAAAGAGCCATTGCTGGTCTTTCTGCCTCCAGCCAAAGACACTAGAGCCTGAAGGCAATTTCTCGGATTGCCAGACACCGTGACTGGATTTTCCAATGATAATATGATTTGAATATATATCAGCAGCAATGGAAGCTCTAAGCCTCCAGGATTTGCTTGATCCTTCCAATGTACACAAGTAGCTGTCACAAGTCCTGCACCTGCTGCGATTGTGGAGTCTCATTAAACCTCATTGTAAAATTCCTTGATTTGCACGGGATAATAATGAATGGTTCTTCAAATCACTAATAATTCCATGCCGAACGACAATCTTTCGCACATTTCCACCAAGAAGTCAGCGAGTGAATAATCCCAGACTCTATAGGGTATGCAATATCTTTTTCACGCCGCTCTAATACTGCCAAAAATTCTTCCTTGCTAAGGTTGCCATCGTTATTTTTGTCAAAAATATAAAATATGATATCAACCATGTTGTCTGTGACGTCAACGTCACAAACCTGCACAATACAAAATATCCTCACTTAGTTTATTCGCCATTTAAAATCCTGAAGCCACAGAACTTCATTTTCTTCAAAACAAAACCATCTAAATGCTTGCCCATATTTAGCACAATTGCTTGAGAAAAAACAAGCAAAGCTTAAGAGAATTGGTTTACTACATGAGATGCTGCTCGTCGAAAATCAGACTTGGTCAAGATTCCATAAACTTCTCCATAACTGCATATGGCCAATGATAGAGGCTGCAGTTTCTTGCGCAACTCAGCAAAATTCTCAAATTCCTGCATATAGTAATGCATGAAACATGTACATAGGTATCATAATAGAGAACTATTTCACATATATCCCACTTTATGCTGAAGAACCAAAATCAGATCAAAGAAGTCCTTTTACCAAGAAGAGGTCATACCTCACGTGTAATGTGTATATTACTCAGACTGGGGTCCTTGCTGAGATCATCTACCCGATCCAAGTACCGATTTACACATATCACATCTGCTGCAGCAACCATGGACAACGCAAAATCTCTGGCTGATATGCTGCCACATCCCTGATGATCATAGTGCAAAAACTCCAGACGTGTAATCTGCCAGAACATAACAGTACAGGATTGTTAGAACGGCACAAGAAAATAAGCTAAATTTTATTCATCAATATCATGCCCAGTTGATCAAAGAAACCCTCGTCAAAGAGAGCCGGAATCTAAGAAAGCATAGCTGACAAAGCAGCATATCATCATCAGAATGTCCCAATGAACCATAGAACTAGAAAAAAGGCAATCCATCACACAAACCAATCGCGTTGAAACATTCAATAAAGTTTCTCAAGCACTCTCTATCTGGGTTTTCGTGCCACCTAGGATTCATGCAGGAGCGAAGGAAAGGACATCTGGAGGGTCAGTCATGGGAGACAATGCTCTATCCCATTCCTAGGAACCGGGTATGCAATATGCTTCATCCATTCCTTTTCATGTTAGTTCCAGTGATTTGGTGACAGTTCAAATGTCTCTTCCAGTCTTTGGTTCTTCAAGGTCTTTCAATGAACAAGGTCTTTTAGTACCCAGTTCCCTACACCTAGGATTATCACAGAGCGAGGATCTCTAATGGAACACTCTACAAGGTTTTACACTGGTGGTTTACTCCCCAGTGAAGGGACTTATGAGGGACTACGGATTGCTTTCTCAGGGGGGCAGCATACGATTGGTACAAATGGAGGAGTTACATTTTCCCCAGATTCTGAGGATAACTTGGGTCTTGGCCGTTCTTTAGGTTGAGGGTATTTTCTTCAACGACAAAAACCCTAATTTGACTTGTGATGCAGTTGTAGGAGAAGGGCCTTCGCCTAAGAAACTGGATTCGCTAAAAACCCCAGTCGTGTCTTGAATCCCACGAATCAGACACAATTCGATGGGACACATCCTCTGATCATGTCCCTGTGAGCTTGACTTGTGGGATTCAATGGGATAGGTGTCCTCCGATCATGTCTCTGTGTCCGACTTGTGGGATTCGATGGGACATGTAACCTCCGATCATGTCCCTGTGTGTCCAATTTGTGGGATTCGATGGGACACGTGTCCTCTGATCATGTCCCTGTGGGTCCAACTTGTGGAATTCGATGGAACACGTATCCCTCGGTCGTGACTCAATTTCAAGACACAGATCCGGATTTTGGGACACGGATCCCTTGGAAAAGTGTGTCGCATGGCCCATAAAGCCCCCTTTTGGCTCATTTGTCCCTCATTGTTTTGTGTCTCTCTTGCTGTGGGTGTGTGGGAGCAACTAGCAAAGCATTTGGGAGCATTTTGGAGGTGATTCAAGCAACATGTAAGTGCATTTTGCTTCTATTTTTTTGCATTTTTATTATAACAATTTGCATGTGCATTTTTTTACAAGTTCGTGCTTTTTTTCTTTATTTTTCTACGGCATTCATGGCTCAATCAAGGGCCGCAAGGAAGGGGCAAAGGAAGGGGAAGAATGTCTCTATTGGTGATGCCCCTCCTATTCCAATTTCATTAGGCTCTATAAGTGTTCCCTCTATTGGAAGTGGGGCTGCATCAGCGGCTTCAAATGATGGGGAAAAATTAATTTAGAAAGACCGCAGGCTCAAGAAAACAAATATCCTTTGTGGAAGTATGTCACAAGAGAGCAAGGGTCAAGCAACACGTTGAAGGGAGGCGGCAATATTTCTTGGAATGCAACTATTGCAACAATAATTTCATGAGCACTTATTACCATGGGAAAGCTCATTTGTTGGCCTTACCAAGTTGTGGAATTGCAGCTTGTACACAGGTGTCTTTAGCTAAGAGGAAAGAAATGGAAAAAGAGTCCAATGTTGGTGTGGCAAGGGTGGTTGCATCGTCTAAAAAAAAAGGAATGATGATCCCCTTCCATTCTTGAGAAAAAGCAACAACAAATTTCAATTTGAGAGTTTTGAGGAGGGGGGTGTGGTTCAAGCAGCAAAAAGAAAGGCAGTGGCACTTGGTCCAATGGAAGAGCTTGATCTCACCATTGCTTTCTTTTTTTATCAAAACTTTATATCCTTTATTAAGATGTTTCGAGCTCTAAGTCAAGGGGCTCCATCAGGGTATGTGCCTCCTGGGTCAAAGAAGCTTAGAACCACATTGTCGACTAAGGCAAAGAAAGAGGTGGACCAAATGCCTGAGCCTATTAAATTAGCATGGCTAACATTTGGGGTTAGTATTGTTTCTGATGGATGGATAGATCTAGCATGCCACCCACTCATCAACTCCATGGTGTCTTCTTTGAATGGACCAGTTTTCTTGAAATCAATAGATGCACTTGAACCATACAATGATGCACAATATATGGGTGAGTTGGTCATTAAAGTTATTGAAGATGTGGGTGTTGTTTATTGTGTGCAAATCATTACAGAGAATGCACCTATTTGCAAGGTTGTTGTCATGATTGTGGAAGCTAAATATTGTTAAAATTGACAACCAGGGCCAAACTCCACATGGGTCATCTTATTTATGACAGTTGATATTTTTCTTGGATTCCTCTCTCCGAGAGGTGTAGGATTGATCTAAAGATCATCTGATTCTGACATGTACAAATAAAGATATGAATTTATTTATGTTATGGACAAATTGTCAAAGTCGGCCAGCAAACTTATGTAGACTCAGAAGCCCAACAGTCACGTCTATCCATCCTCAACATTTGCTATAAATACATGATGCCTCATCCTCATTTGGACACACTTATCTTCACACTTCTCTCTCTCCTCATTGATTTGGTACGGATTTCTAGGCATCTCTCTCACTCCACACATCCAAAATTTCAAGAGAGCAAAATTTCAAGAGATTGAATTTTAGAACAGTTTGACCATGCGTTGACCTCCTTTGACTGCATTTTTGTGAGGGTTATCTCTGTTTGGGCAAGCCGCATTTTTGGGCACAAAAATCAAGGTTAAACATTGACTATTGACCATCATTAACTACAACTAGCGCTGACTGCAAGTGGGTTGTTTGACTAAACTTTGACTAGGCTAAATTTGATTGTTTTGAGGGTTGTTTTATCTCACTGTTTGGAGGTTGAAGTTGACCGATTTGTTGAGGGTCAAATTTGCCATGTTACCAACATTGATTTTTTTGGTTAGGGCTCTTTTGTCGCTGTTATAAATTATCAAATTTGTAAATTGTATTGTCTCTCTCTGCAGAACTATTGAAAACTAAAAGAAGATTTGATCAAGGGTTTCCCCACATTGGGGTTTGTCTCTCGCTGGTGTCACATCTTGTGCCCTCTTGTCTTGGCTTGTCTTCTATTGTTTATGTTTATGTTCTATCTGCATTTTACTATCATGTTGATATGATTGTTAATCTGAATATTGATACAGGGCTAATAAAGAAATTGAAGTAAAATTGCTCTAAAGCATAGAACATACCATTGTTGCCTAAAATCAACATGGAATCGGAACTGAGGTGAAGGCAAAGCCCAAGCAAGAGTGAAAGAGTAATAACCAAAGACAGTGGGACAATGACAAAAGATTCAATGGGTTCCTCATCCCACTTCCCCACTAAAGACAAGCTCCATGATAAATCGAACTATCATGGATAGAAGATGTCTCTTGGTTTGACCTTGGAAGAAAAAGAAGTGATGGACTATGTGCAGGGTAAAATCTTTGAACCTCCTTCAAATGCATTGGCTGCTGCGAAGACCAAGTACAATAGGGCTGAAGTCAAAACAAAGAAGATTATTAGGGATTCCATTGACAAGCATCTGGTGGCCTACATCTCCAAATTGAAGACCTCCAAGGAAATCTACGACAGTTTGGTCGGCATGTTCAAAGTTAGTAATGCTAAACAAATTCTATTTCTCAAGAATAAGTTGAAAGATATTAAGAGGGCAAGGACGAGGATATTCAATCCTATTTCTTGAGGATTACTGAGATCAAGAATGATCTACTCCCGATTGGAGAAGTCATTCCTGACAACGAACTTACTCTCACCACCCTTAGAGGACTCCCACCTGAGTGGTATGTATTTAGAACCACCGTCCTCAACAATGATCAAATTTTGAAGTTTGAAGAATTGATGTCGAGATGCATTGAAGAAGAAACAAGAATGGAGCAAGAAATGTCTTCTAATAAAAGCAACCCCACTGCATTCTCCGCTCTTGCCAAAAGGAGAAATAATGCAGGGTCTAAAGATCATTTCCATGGAAAGCTTGGATCTAAGGGAGGAAAAAAAGGTAGGTGCTTTGTTTGCAATAAGTTTGGCCACTATGCAAGCGAGTGTCCAAATAGAAGGGACACATCGCATGATGATCACAATCATTCCAAGGGCAACTTCAACAACAATGATCAAAGGAATGGCAGGTCCAATGGCAAAGGAAAAAGGAATGCAGGACATTAAGGAAATGGTCGACCCTCCAAGAAATCAAGGAACTCCGGGCATAAAGAATCAGATGTTGTTAACAATAAGAAAAAATAGTATTATCTTATATCGGCCCTCTCCATTGCCTCTCCTCCAGACACTTTGGGAAATTGGTTGATTGATAATGGTGCCTCAAGGCACTTCACCGAATACAAAGAAGCCCTCTCGAATCTGATAGAAAAGGAGACAAACTTGGAGATAATCCTTGGAGACGATGCCATCTATCCCATGAAGGGAGTAGGGAATGTTACCCTTCAATTGAATCAAGGTAACACTGTTCATTTGCAAGAAGTACTATATGTACTTGATCTCAAGAAGAACCTGGTGTCCATTTCAGCCATGGAGGACAAAGGATTCAAGGTGGCATTCATCAATGGAAAGGTACGTGTTTGGAAAAGAAATTTTAAAGATGTTTTTATTCTTGGGTTCAAGGTTGACACTTTATATCAAGTTAGAGGAAGTCCATTGGGAGCCATGTCTTGCGACACATATCTACAATCTGAACTATGGCACCAGAGGTTTGTCCTTCTTCATTATAAAGCCCAACCCGATGTGAGACAAATGGTGACAGGTATGCCCAAGTTCAAAGTACAGCATGAAGGTGTATGTTTGGGATGTGCCAAAGGAAAACTTACAAGGGGACCATTCCCCTCAAGTAATAGCAAGACCACAGATATATTGCAATTGATTCACTCCGACATATCTAGTATGATGCCCGTAAACTCTTTGGGAGGATATTTGTATTATCTCACCTGTACGGATGATTATTCTCGCAGGACCTGATCTACTTCTTAAAGAAGAAGGATGAAGTGTTCACCTGGTTCCGACACTTCAATGCCTTAATTGAAAATCAATCCAAGAAGAAAATCAAGATACTGAGGACTAATAATGGGACCGAGTATGAATCCAATGAATTCCAAGACTATTGCAAAGAAGTTGACATTAAGAGGGAGACTACAACGCCATACACTCCTGAGTAGAATGGTGTGGCTGAAAGGTCCTCCAGACGCTTTGGGAAATCGGTTGATTGATAGTGATGCCTCGAGGCACTTCACCGGATACAAGGAAACCCTCTCTAATCTGATAGAAAAGGAGACAAACTTGGAGATAATCCTTGGAGACGATGTCATCTATCCCATGAAGGGTGTAGGGAATGTTACCCTTCAATTGAATTAAGGTAGCTGTTGAAATTTGGTACCGGAGGACAGTTGGTTCCCTAAGACTTTGATCTTTGGCCTAGGGAAAAGTGTCCAAAAGAATTTAATTTTTTCTCCTAAAGTGACTTTATAATTTTTATAAAGTCAAATCTAATTTAAAAGTGACTTTAAGTGATTAAGTTACTAAAGTCTAACTTTAAAGTGACTTTATTAAAGTTAATGAAAAATTAGAAAGGAAAAGTGACTTTGGAAATAAATGACTAAGTGGGTCTTTATTAAAGTGGGGGTGAATTAAAAAATAGAAAGTGAGATTTAAATGAGCATTTAATCTCAGCCTTAGATCTCAATCTATTTCAGCCATTGGATTTAGGGATCACTCAAAAGTCACTTAGAGTTAGATTAAAAGAGGAAAAGAGGAAAAGGTCACTCATTCTTTCATGAGCAGATTGAGAGAGAGAGAGCAAGAGAGCAAGAGAGCAAGGGAGATTTCTGGACAGGGAGGAGAAGGAGGCAGCAGCTTGGCACACATTCCAAGGCAGCAATTTAGCAAATCCGTACAACAATTTATTTGTGGAGGCCGTACAGCAGTTGGGCACGATTTTCTAGGAAAACCGTACAACAGTTGGGCACAGAAATCGAGGGCCGTACAGCAGATTTTCTTCACGAAAATCGAGGGTCGTACAGCTGATTTTCTGCACAGAAATCGAGGGTCGTACAGCTAATTTTCTGCACATAAATTGAGGTCCGTATAGCAGTATTACAGTAGTTTTCCAGTTCGTTGTGAGGCACGGAAAACGAGATAAGTTGTAAAAGTTTGCTTGCTGAATTTTACTAAATATTTTTCTCACTGTAAAAGCATTTTCAGAAATAAAAAAGAGCTCTCGAACTGGTTTTCCCCAAGAGTTGTAAGGGGTTTTTCCAGAGTCATCTTGACCAAAAATCACTGAATTTAAATGTGTTAAATGGTTGTTTGTACCTGCTGATTTTTTATTTCTGCATTTTCCAGCGTTCTGTAAAATTTCCAGAGTTTGTGTTTTCAGCAAAAAATTATTTTTTCAATTGTTGAATGTATGGATATGGGAAAGGCATTTAACTATATGGGAGAAATAAGGTGAAACTTAAAACCGGGGTGGGAAATGAGAAATTTTTACAGTAGCATTGTTCATTTGCAAGAATTACTATATGTACTTGATCTCAAGAAGAACCTAGTGTCCATTTTAGCCATGAAGGACAAAGGATTCAAGGTGGCATTCATCGATGGAAAGGTACGTGTTTGGAAAATAAACTTTAAAGACGTTTTTATTCTTGGGTTCAGGGTTGACACTTTGTATCAAGTTGGAGGAAGTCCATTGGGAGCCATGTCTTGCGACACATCTCTACAATCTGAACTATGGCACCAGAGGTTTTGTCCATCTTCATTATAAGGCCCAACCCGATGTGAGACAAATGGTGACAGGTATGCCCAAGTTCAAAGTAGAGCATGAAGGTGTATGTCTAGGATGTGCCAAAGGAAAACTTACAAGGGGACCATTCCCCTCAAGTAATAGCAAGACCACAAATATATTGCGATTGGTCCACTCCGACATATCTGGTATGATGCCTGTAAACTCTTTGGGAGGATACTTATATTATCTCACCTTTACGGATGATTATTCTCGCAAGACCTAGATCTACTTCTTGAAGAAGGATGAAGTGTTCACTTGATCTCAGAAGGTGTCCATTTTAGCCATTAAGGACAAAGGATTCAAGGTGGCATTCATCGATGGAAAGGTAAGACGTTTTTATTCTTGGGTTCAGGGTTGACACTTTGTATCAAGTTGGAGGAAGTCCATTGGGAGCCATGTCTTGCGACACATCTCTACAATCTGAACTATGGCACCAGAGGTTTTGTCCATCTTCATTATAAGGCCCAACCCGATGTGAGACAAATGGTGACAGGTATGCCCAAGTTCAAAGTAGAGCATGAAGGTGTATGTCTAGGATGTGCCAAAGGAAAACTTACAAGGGGACCATTCCCCTCAAGTAATAGCAAGACCACAAATATATTGCGATTGATCCACTCCGACATATCTGGTATGATGCCTGTAAACTCTTTGGGAGGATACTTATATTATCTCACCTTTACGGATGATTATTCTCGCAAGACCTAGATCTACTTCTTGAAGAAGGATGAAGTGTTCACCTAGTTCTGACACTTCAAAGCCTTAATCGAAAACCAATCCAAGAAGAAAATCAAGATATTGAGGACTAATAATGGGACCGAGGATGAATCTAATGAATTCCAAGACTATTGCAGAGAAGCTGGCATTCAGAGGGAGACTACAACGCCATACACTCCTGAGCAAAATGGTGTGGCTGAAAAGAAGAATCGCTCTATTGTAGAAGCAATTCGTGCCATGCTTCATGATCAAGGCCTTCCGAAATTCCTATGGGTTGAAGCTGCAAACACTATCGTGTATGTTCAAAATTGATGCCCTCATCAAGCATTGGACTCCAAGACTCCTGAAGAAATGTTCACTAGTAAGAAACCTGATGTCTCTCATTTTAGAATTTTTGGTAGTCCCGTATATTTTCATGTGCCAAAAGAGAAAATAAGCAAATTGGGTGCATCTGGGAAGAAAAGAATCTTTGTGGGTTATAGTGAAAATTCTAAGGGATATAGAATTTATGTGGCTGGTCAAAAGGAAGTTGAGATAAGTCATGATGTCACCTTCGACGAAGATATGGCCCTCAGGAAGATCAACAACCTTCCTATCCTAAGGAATGACAACGAATCTGACACAGGAAATCAGGGTGAAAAAGAAAACGAAACAATGCCTAATGTTGATGAACCTATGGATCCTATTGATCCTCCTCCAAAACGAGACCCTCATGGCTTAGGAAGACCCTTGAAGATGTCGAGAGACACATTGCACCAAGGGGGACTTTCTATGAAAGCAAGAAGCTGAACAGGTATCAAGGATATTTGACCGCCATGAGCACTATCATTCAAAATGAGCCTTCATCATTCGAAGAAGCCGTGAAGCATCAAGTATGGAAGGATGCTATGAATGAAGAATACAAGTCAATTATGAAGAATGATGTCTAGGATGTGGTCCCTAGACCCCATGACAAATCGATTATCACCTCTAAGTGGCTCTACAAAATCAAGCATGGAACTGATGGAAGTGCAGACCCTTTCATTCACAAATCTAAGTGGGAGTTGGCTCCTAAATTTGAGATGAAGGCACTAGGACCGATGCAATATTTCCTAAGGTTGGAGTTTTGGCAAAAGCCCAGTGAAATTTTTCCTCTCTCAAGGAAAATATGTTGTGAAGATATTGGAAAGATTTAGGATGGTGGACTGCAAGCCTGTGACTACTTCGATGGAACTTAACTTTAAGAAGTTATGTGGTAGGGCTGCTGGACCTGAAAAGAAATTATGTGGTAGGGCTGCTGGACCTGAATTGGAAAATGCTTATGAGTATCGTCAACTCATAGGAGCATTGATGTTCTTAGTGAACTCTCGTTCGGGCATATGTTTTGCAGTTAACACATTGAGCCAATATATGGTTGAGCTTCATCATATACATTGGATTGGTGCCAAGAATCTTCTGAGATATCTTCGAGGCACAATCACTCATGGACTAAGATACACTGTCGGGGATGGAAGGTTGCATGGTTATTCTGATGTTGATTGGGCTGGCAATGTGTTGGATTGCAAGAGCACTTCTGGATGTTGTATTTCTTTGGATTTTGCTTCGATATCTTGGATGAGAAAGAAGCAAAAATCGGTTGCCTTAAGCACCGTCGAGGCTGAATACATCGCTGCTAGTATGGCCTCCTGTGAAGCTGTCTGGTTGAGGAAGCTCTTCAGTGAGCTATTTGGACATGTGTTAGATACCACCGTGATCCTCTGCAACAACCAGAGTGGGATCTAATTATCAGTGTATCCATGTTTTATGATCACTCCAAGCATATAGATATCAAGTACCACTTTATCCAGGATATGGTACAACGAGGAGCAATAAGGCTCTCCATCACATTGGGACTGATGAGCAGGTTGTCGATATTATGACAAAGCCCTTGGGGAAGGTCAAGGTCTTGGCCTTCAGAGAACGATTTGGAGTCGTGGAGAGACCCTCTTATGAGAGTCTTGTATGAAATGGACATTGAGCTCTGGGAGCTATGAGGGGCTTGGGGTACTTCTTGGAGCGGTGAAGGTGAGTGATTCAACCTTACGCTAGTGGTTTGTTTTCTACAGGGTGAGTGGTTCAGCCTTCCCCTGCGATACCCCTTGGCAACATGTAGGCAGGATGAGTGGTTCATCCTTCTTTTGCTGAGACATCCTACCCATGCAGTCTGGGACTCATGGGAAGTACTTCTCGTCTTGCCAATGAGTAGAGAAATGAGGATAGGGACCATAGTACTACTGATGGATGCATCGTGTACTACTGTACTCTCTATTCTAGGATGACCGATATTGATCTGGGATCAATGAGAAATGACTTCGGGTCAGTAAGAGTGGTATGAGACACTCTCTTTTGATTGGAACTGACTTCGGGTCAATAAGAGTAGTATGAGACACTCTCTTTTGATTGGCACTGACTTCGAGTTAGTAGAGAATGGTATCATACATTCTCAATCACTTCTTCATATTTCAGCAAAGCAAAACAAAGCAGTGCATGGATGGCAGAGATAGTACAGATTGGCCAATGGATTAGCAGGCGGAGTTCTCCCCAGTTGAGAGGGAGTGTTATATTTGGCAACTAGGGCCAAACTCGACATGGGTCACCTTATTTATGACAGTTGATATTTTTCTTGGATTCCTCTTTCCGAGAGGTGTAGGATTGATCTAAAGATCATCCCATTCTGACATGTACAAATGAAGATATGGATTTATTTATGTTATGGAAAAATTGTCAAGGTCAGCCAGCGAACTTATGTAGGCTAAGAAGCCCAACACTCACACCTATTCATCCTCAACGTTTGCTATAAATACATGATGCCTCATCCTCATCTAGACACACTCATCTTCACACTTCTCTCTTTCTCCTCATTGATTGGGTACAGATTTCTGGGCCTCTCTCTCCACACGTCCAAAATTTCAAAAGACGGAAATTTCAAGAGGCCAAAATCTCAAGAGAGCAAAATTTCAAGAGGCTGAAATCTCAGGAATGAAATTTCA
Organism: Pinus tabuliformis; assembly: GCA_031772625.1. Taxonomy (NCBI): domain Eukaryota; kingdom Viridiplantae; phylum Streptophyta; class Pinopsida; order Pinales; family Pinaceae; genus Pinus; species Pinus tabuliformis. Next base: position 470,901,480 of record CM062809.1, on the reverse strand, counting down.
AGACAGTTTGACGAAGTGTTGACCAACATGCGTTGACCTTCTTTGATTGCATTTTTGTGAGCGCTGTCTTTATTTGGGCAAGCCGAATTTATGGGCACAAAAATCAAGGCTAAACGTTGATTGTTGACTAGCATTGACTACAACTAGGGCTGACCGCAGGTGGGCTATTTGACCAGACTTTGTCTGAGCTGAATTTCACTGTTTTGAGGGTTGTTTTATCTTGTTGTTTGGAGGCTAAAGTTACCCAATTTGCTGAGGGTCAAATCTGCCTTGTTGACCAACATTGACTTTTCTGGTTAGGGCTCTTTTGTTGTTGTTATAAATTATCAAATTTGTAAATTGTATTATGTCACTCTATTGAACTAGTGAAGACTCAAAGAAGATTTGATCAAGGGTTTCCCCACATTAGGGTTTGTCCTTGGTTGGTGCCACATCTTGTGTCATGTTGTCTTGGTTTGTCTTCTACTGTTTATGTTTATGTTCTATCTGCATTTTACTATCATGTTGATGTGATTGCTAATCTGAATATTGATAGTAGGCTAAGAAAGAAATTGAAGTAAAATTGCTCTAAAGCATAGAACATACCTTTATTGCCTAAAATTAACAAATATCCACAAGTATTTTGGACACTTTGCATTGTCCATTCCTTGAATTTAGCACTTTAATCTATTGCTTTTGATGTGCTTTGGATTGGAAGTATTATTGAGGATGCATGACATATGCGCAACTTTGTACAAAATCATACAAACTCCCTCACAATCTATAAGGAGTACACCAATCTATCATTGTTGAAGATTGCAGATACACGGTTTGCCTCTTCATTCATCATGCTGAAGAGGTTGAGGGAGGTAAAGACCACTCTTGGGCCATGGTTATTTCAGAGTTTTGGTCGTTTTGGAGAAAGATAGATCAAGAGGCCTCAAAAAGAGTGAATGACACAATTTTAGATGATGGTTGGTAGGAGAGGGTAGATTTACTTATTAAGATCACAGACACTATCATTGTTTTGCTATGATTTGCAGATACAGACCAACTCATCTTAGGAAAGGTTTATGAGGGATAGGATTCTATGATTGAGTCTGTGAGGACCATTATTTTAAAAAGTGAGTGCCCCGAGTATGAGACATCATCAGAGGCCTTCTTCACCACCATGCAAGATATCCTTGTCAGAATATGGGACAAGAATTGCACACCTTTGTTTTGTTTGGCTCACTCATTGAACCCAAAATACTACAGCCATGAGTGGTTGAATGGTGGACCTTCCATCAGATTTCCCCCCTCACATGGATGGTGAAATTTCATAGGGGAGGAAAGATGCATTGAGGCGGATTTTTCACGATAGAGCATCCCTTGATGAGGTGGAGAATGCCTTTGCAGAGTTTTCCACTAGCACTGGTCGATTTGCAGGATATGATGAGTAGAGACAAGGGAGCTAAGAAGCCCTATTCTTGTTGGGCAACTCATGGGGCAACAAGCCCTCCTCTACAGTAGTTATCCATGAAGCTCCTCTCTCAGGTGACTTCATCCTCTTATTGCGAGAGGAATTGGAGCACGTATGGGAATTTGTATAGTGTCAAGAAGAGCAGGCTCGAGCAGTCCAAGGTAGAGACAATGGTGTATGTGCACACCAACCTTCATCTTATTTACAGGCAGAGGGTTGGGTGGTTGAAGGGAAAGATAAAGATGTGGGATGTCTTTCCTGACGATATGGGTTTGGACAGCAGTGTTAAATTGGCATTCGCCAACTTGGATCTTAATGAGCCAATGCTAAAACATGTCACTTTTGATGATGGTGACACTGTTGAGGGGTCATCCTCCACACCAGCAAATGCAGAGATGACATTGGATATAGAGGAGGAGGATGCAACAGAGAAGAGTAGTGGTGACCATGATGATGACAGTGATGTTGACTTTGATGATGATGATTGATGGCCCATAAGCTACCTACTACTACCATGAGGCTTGTAGTTGTTTTGTATTTGCTATTTATATTTTCCATTGGCATTGCCACTACCTATGTAACACATTTTTATTTTGATGACTTAATGAGAAAATTACGGTTTGATGTTTCTTGTCTTTCTCCTGTTGGATCATTGATAAATCTATCACAATTGTATTTGTATGCATAATGTTACTTTGTAAAACTTACAAATTTTAAATTTACAATGTAGAATCTAGATCTATGTCTGAATTTGTATCATGAATGAGAATTTGTGTAAGAAACATCTAATTTTAATATTAATATATATATATATATATATATATATGTGTCCTATTTAGGGGGGTCAACAGGCCCGTGTCAGACACTCAAATCTTCATGCCCTGCATGTCCTGTGTCCCCGTGTCAGGTGACATAGATCATAACATATCCACATAGATCATAACAACTCTTCAAGAAAGGCACCAAAGAAGGTTTTATAAAAATTAAACAAAAAAAATTCCCAACATGACAATTCTCCCATGTAAATTCATCATTATGCAATGGATTCTTTCCTTGCATAGTCTTTTTCCCTTTTTCATTTTTTTTTTATTCCGAGGTTTTCTGTATCAAAACTGTGGGGTGGCACCAAAACATCCAGCTTTTCAGGAAGAGGTGCCCAGAAATCCCACTTTTCCAGGGGGAGGTGTCAGCACCTAAAAAGCCCTACATTTTGCTAAATATTGACCCACATCGGAGAAATATTTCCCTTGTGTTTTGAAAGTTTCACAAAACGGAAGGCATGTCAAAATGTTTCACCAGGTGTCTCACATCCTGAGGGCATGGGAAGCACAAGAGTCACTTCACCCCCAACCCTGCAGCATGCATGTCCATGGAACATTCATAAAAGCATATTAAACTGAAGCATGAACAGAACATTTGTACTTTAGTAATTATTAGTTGATTAGTTTTTCAAAGCAATTTTGTATTTACTGTAATGAACATGACATTAAGTGTTATGGTTGAGCATAGACACATACTTCCTTGTGCAAATCCTTGACAAACTGTGCAAAGTTCATAAGCTGAAGACGGTCCTTCCCGTCCTTTCCAAAAAAATACTCCACAAGACCTCCATTATCCACAGAATTGTCGACTTTAAGTCCTATACGAAGACCATCACGTTGAGCAGACCCTTGCCTGTTATTAGCTCGCAAAAATTTCATTACTTTCTTGAATTCTTCTTTCTTTATCTCCCTGAAATATGGAACAGTCTCCACATTAAAACTTTTTTTAATGAGTAGTCAACAAGCAAACACAAAAATTGACTTTTATCAGGAGTTCAAAAATGAAGATTCCAAACTCTGAGAGGGAGAAAAGTGCAATTAAAAAAAATATGAGTGCCGCTAAGAGAACTATTTTAATACATCAAGAGACTCCAATGTAAACATGAAATCCTACAAAAGTCTTAATAACTAGAAGATACATCCCGGTGCATCATCCAGATGTAATCATTGGGAAAGTGCACCAGCCTTATTAAATGTGTCAGTTGGAAGGAAATTTGTGAAGAATAAGCACATTTTTACAATTGAACCAGCTCCATTTTAAATCCTTAATTAAATGAGTAATCAATGAACAAACATGAAAAGTGAATTTTAACAAGAGCTAGTGACAGCTGCTCGGAAAATTTAAACAGCGCATTTGACCATTGAACAGACTTGAAGATATGGTGCAGTGCCTCATACAAACAGCTTTAGTAAAGCATGCCAGTTGGAAGAAAAATTTTGAAAAGTTAAAACGAAATCTTGATAAAGCTCGCTGCTTCCCAAGTTTCATAGTGTATGGATCAGTTAGAGATGTCAAAATAAACATTCCTCAGATAATATTCTAATTTTAGATTGAGTTTTTATCTGAGTAAAAAGAAGATAATCACTTTGTTAATCTCAATACAATCTTTAGAGTCTAGAATATTTTAAGACTCTTGAGAAGCTCTAAATTATCTGAACTAATAATCAAAGATGGATAATACTCTCAGCCCCTCTGCGCCAGACTAAATCTAATAGGATTTCTTGTTACTCTGCATTTGTATCAAAAAACACTTGCATCTCAAACCTAAAATATTAGTTCCAATCAAACAAAATGTGGACGAAGGCAATAATATTCATGTCAACCTGCTTCAATAAATTAGACAGTAAGAAGCACAAAGTTTGCACAGCTTGCAGCAAAATATAAGATCTAAAAAGAATGAGTAGCAGTGCATGGGTAAGCACAGCTTAAATGGTTGATCACAAGTTACAACAACACCCTGAGATTATATTAATGCACTATCCTTAAAATACTAAGGTTGCTAAGGCAAATGCCTTATCAGGGGACAAGTTCTACAATTCTGATAATAAAATCCCCATTAATGGCAGCAATGGATTGAAACTACTTTCAAGCATGACTACCAGTCAATGAACTGATTAGCAAGCACTGGATTACTATGCAATGCAAATAACTTTTTGTTTGTACTCTATGACCTCAATGTCCATGTACAGTCAGCAAAAAAACAGTTGTTTCTCTTTACAAGGAGAGAGAGGAGGGCATACCCATTGCGGTCCAGATCAAACATTTTGATCGCAGCTAAAATATCCGATTCAGGAATACTCAAGAGTGTTACGAAAAAAATATACCTGTTTAACATAAAAACATGTAAGCATCCAATGCTAAAGAACAGAATACGGAGGCTTATAAATGTTTAATTTCTCAGACAAGAAAATAATATAAAAGAAACTACAATGAAACCTCTCTTCAATGAATAAAAGTGTACCAACAAAAGTTTGAACTGAACCTTGAAATGTCAAGCATCCCAGGAAACTAAGGATTTAGTAGCCCTATAAGATATTGGGACATATTTTTTGTCTGCAAATGCTTGCTCCAGGATTCTGACTTTATGAATTGACAAATGTAACCTAAAACTCTTAAAATTCTGACTCAAAAATGACAGCAGGTTGCCAGATCATATGACAGAATGCACAATTACTACTACATCAGTGTGAATTTCTCTCTTTATTTATGCCCAACCAACTGAAGGCAGCAAGGTTCCCATGATTGATCCATCTGAAATAATGTGAGGGATACCACATTCTTTTTCTCACCTAGTCTATATGACAGAATGCACAATTACTACTACAGTGTGAATTTCTCTCTTTATTTATGCCCAACCAACTGAAGGCAGCAAGGTTCCCGTGATTGATCCATCTGTAATAATATGAGGGATACCACATTCGTTTTCTCACCTAGTCTATATGGACAGATCTTTACAAGAAGTCCCTTGCAATGCTTTATTTCTCTAAAGTATTTACCTGGGTAATTAGCTTTCCTTTAGAGCCAGAAAGAGATCTTTAAGGAGCTTCCTTTAAGCAATATTTTTAGATTGGAAAGACTTACTCTGGAAAGGAGATAAGGCCATCCCCATTAGTATCAAACCGCATGAATAACTCTGATTGAGGGCAATGAAGTTCTCCAGGAGATCGTTCCCCTCTCAAAGATCCATCCCTGACAATATTAGAATCTGGTGGTGGAAATACAGGAACTACTGCTCGCACCAGGTCAGCAGGAGTCATAAATAACTTTCCATCAGGAGTTCTAAATGATGCAAAGTATTCAAATACCTGAAAGAAATGCAAAAATAAACGATAGTGTTTTAGTGTGCCCAGAAATCTGAAAGCGACCAACAGCAAATCAGACAGTATTTAGAGTGAAACTTATAAAAAAAAATATTTATGTAACAGCACAAAGTTTCATGCAATGGCAGATGTATAACTTAGCAAGAAGCGCAGCTTACAAAAAAGCACGGTGTATGTTATGTTTCTCCACCTAAATTTCTTCTCTTATGAACTAATTGGACTGCAGGTGAAAAGAACAACAACATACTGGATATATTCACAAAATAAAGTAATAAAACACTTCAAATTCTTTGATAATTAGACTACATAAACTCCAAACGTCATCAGCACTACCTGAATATAACCTTCCACTAAATTAGCTTCTAGTCTTCCTGACAAGTATTACCATATTTCAACTGCCAAAGTTAGAAAATTACCTTTTCAGGAGAACTTCGCATCCTTATTCTCCTCTCGTAGTTGAAAAATAGTCGTCTCCTGTATGAATCTTCCATACATAAGAAAGAAAATCCTATCAAAACACTATGGATGCCTTTTCAAAACATTTCTCATCATGAAAGTTAAAACAAATCACAAAGTTCCACCCACAGTTTCACCTGCCCGCTTCAATTCTTTCTCTGTGGAATTGGTTGTTGTGTCTGAAAAAGAAGGAAAAGGATTTAATTGAAATAAAATCACAGTCTTGTATCCAAACATATTGGGGAACTGGGACCTCACTAGCCTAAGGTTGGCTTACCATAGATACATTTTCTGTGAGATATAACAGTAACATCTCCTAAGTATCCCTGAAAATCAAGCAAGCATAGAAAAAGCATAACCAAATCAAGATGAAAACAAGTAGCTCATCTTAGCAAATACAAATCAATCAACAATTGGATGCACTTAAAGAACTCTACTCTCTGTATGTTTGGTTTCAAAGATTGCACATAAACACAAAAACAAAAATGCAAGGAGATCCCAAATCCAGAAATGATGCTCATAATAAAATTGGAACCCCACTAAGGGCACCTCCCTAGTTTATTCCCGCTATCATAATGCTCTCAAAACAACTTAAATTACACACCACTTAAAGAGCTTCATTCGACTATTCCTACTGTTCACAATCTTGGAAAATATATTTAATATTTATTTCCTTAAGATGAATACATGCCAGACAGAAGCATAGCTAGAACGATATCAGGTCAAGTTTAAGTTTTAGCTTTAGCTAGAACAATATTGGGTCTATTTAAATATAAACTAAGGCTATGATCACCCAAACTATATCTCCATTTGGACTCCACATGTTGAACCACTAAGCTTAAATATCAATTCAAAATTTGGGATTTTCAAATGCCCAGACCACCAGTAATGGCACCCCTCAAGGTAGCAATATAAAAATAACAGAAATTACAAAACAATCGGCAATCACATATCAACAACTAGATGAAGTTAAAGATTATTACACAGACACAATCATATGTTTCAGAATCTTACGTCATTTCACCATTCAGGCAACTCAGTTCTAATTAAGTATCCCATAAGTGTGTGCATGTAGTCCCAATGGTTAGCTTGCTGAGTTGAACCATCTGACATAGGCCACAGGTTCAAATCCAATCAAGTCCATTGGGGTTACCAAATGTTTTGTGGTTGGTGGTTAAGACACCCTCCGTCCAAATAGTCTAGGGAAGATGGGGTTGGATTCCACAAGATCTTCCTTTAGGAAATCGTGTGTTTTTTTTTTTTTTTGTGTGTGTGTGGAGCCAGGTGAGGCAGGGCACAGAGGACAGCTCAATCAGTTGAGGTGTCCAGCCAAAGCATGTTGCTGATGGGGATCCAACAGTACAAGTTCCAATCTAATCAATAACGTCCCTCGGGGTTTACCAACCACTAATTGTGGCTGGCACTTGCACTGCCCTCCATTCAGATATTCCAAAGAAAATGGAGGAATCCCACAAGATTTTCCTCATTTTTTCTTCATTCAGCCTCAGATGCTAGAAGAGATAGTTTTATGAGCCATGACCTGGTTTCTGGATCTTTTCCCTCTGTAAATATCCTCCCCCCTTGCAGCCGCTCACACTTGGAGTCAATGGTTTTACATGTTTTAATATATACACATCATGTTTTACTTTAGATAGACCTCTTGTTCTTTATATAGGAGACATTTTTGTACTCCTGCTTTGCATCAATATTATTGCACTGAGCAGTCCCGTTGACCTACTTATATGGTCATTTGTTGCACATTAATATAACTATCTTAACTGACCTATCCTTGGAAATATGTGTGTGTGTGTATGTGTGTGTGCACGCGCACACTTGTTACACAAATATATAGATGCTTGTTACACACACACACACAAATGCTTGTTTCAGAAAAAAAAAATCTCCCTTCCAAAAGTTTGTTAATTTTCCCATTTCCGGCAACTGGATTCTAAGGATCTAATTAATTATGCAAAACCTTTCATCCTTTGAAAGACATGGTAGGCAACATATGCTTGATGAGGCAATCATTCACATCCACAGGTAAAATCTAAGTTTAGACAACTTGATATCACATGATTTATTAAATGGAAACATATGTAGATTTACCACTCGAAGAAAATCACAATGAAATTATTTTATTGGACCGGTTGTGGTTAAGAGAAGAAGAGAGTGGCATGCTAGGCTTCCTACCACGGTTGAATTCTATTAATGATCATTTGGCATCATTAAGAGCAGCTCTACAAGTTGGTCCAAAATTTCAGGCTAACATAACTCCTGTTGTGCCCTTGTCACAGAACAGTTTTCAAGAAAATTTCCTCACATAATCAAAAAGGGAGAAATTACATGTTTATCAATAATCTTGACTAGAAATTGAAAACATTATTAAACTCTATTAATAATCATTTAACATCATTAACAGCAGATCTGCAAGTTGGTCCAATATATCAGGCTAACTTAAATCTTGTTGTGCTCTTGTCATTTGTCACAAAAGGACATGATCCCTATTGAATCATGACAGTGAAATAAGGATGAAAATGAATATGACCAAATTTAACAGTAAGATTAGGAGAGCAGCCTATCAACATTGGCTCTTTACAACTAGAATATGCAGCCTACAACCAGTACTCCTAGTAGGCTGGTCACACATAAATGCTTTTTAGCACCAAGCTTACATTCATACTGTAATTTTTTAAAGGATTATAAGACTGATGAAAAAGATTTTACCATTAAACTTAACTCTGATTAAAAAACACTATTGAAAAGTACACAGGAGAGAAGAAATCAGAAATTCTGGCAACATAAATACACCATATTACAAGAGAAAAGCTGCAAGGCTAATCCATCTATGGTTTTAAATTCAGAATAAGAAGGGGTTTTGCCAACTCAAAATTCCCAGCATCCTGGAAGCATTCTAAAAGCCATAAAGACAGAATTATTTTTTGAATCCAAGACTTGTGCCTAGCCATCTATGCTATCTTTGCCTCATCTAGCAAAACTAATTCTCGTAAACAAATAGTTAAAGCCCACACAACATTTCCAAGCCTGCCTTGAAAATAAAAATACATGAAAACATTAAAAACAATCAATATCTATATAGTTTCTTCAAACAGGATTGGATTGACAAGCAGGACATGTCTACAAATCAAATAAGTTACACAATCTAACAAAATTGTTTCATGACAAAAAGTAGTTACAGTCCCCTCAATGTTTCCACATCTGACCTTCAAAATACTAGAATACATGAAAATGTTTAAAAACATATAACAATATAAATCGATATCTATATGGTTGTTCGATGCCTACAAACAAGATAGGACTGACAAGCAAGACACATCTACAAACACAGTTGTGAAACAAATCATACCAAATAAAATAGTGAAGATAGTTCATAAGGTACAGGTTGTAGATGATGATGTTATTAAGCTAGAGGTCACAAAAGAAAAATATGATAATATTCCAAAAATATAAAAACGTGTCTTAACAAGTGATCCTTACACCAAACCCTGTAGGCTAGCTTGAGTTGTTGAGAGCTATGAATAGCAAGCAGGAGGTCTCACAATCAAGTCCCCAAACTGGCTGCCTCAGCATATGTGAGCCCCATTCAATGCCCCTACCAAGTTGGCATACAATAGTCTATATGGTTCACTTTACACTGCACCATCCTTGGAATGAAGGGAAGTGCCACCCTAGGAATACATGAAAAGTTAAAGATGACAACAATCTATGGGTTTCTCTAAACAAGATTGGATTGGATTGACTAGAAAGAGCACAAGAATAAGTTTTGCATGGAAAAACAATGAAGGTAGCCTTGGATAAAATTAAACAGCCAATTGCAGATAATCTCTATTTTAAAATTAGCCTATCTTACGCGGGCCAAAGTGTGAAGGTCAAACCAGAGCTAGTCAATGACTTCAGGCGATATACCCCTTAAGAAACCTACAGGTAAATGATAAGTCCAATTCCAATTGAGTAAAAACTAAACAAGAAATAAAAGCTTAACTCCAATGGGGTCTACCAAGATACAAAGAATTTACAGATTTGAAAAGGTGCAATGGAACTTAAGTCAAAATTCACCTAGTCCCTAATCATTCACTGCCAGGCATAATCACCCCAGCTAAGCACTACTGCAATAACAATTAAGTTAATTAACTGGCCATTTTCTCATATTGTCCTTAATACCAGCCACCATAAACAGACTCAATTATCTTTTTACCTATAAGTACTTGAAGATCTGTTTCACTGCAACCCAATCCATGATTTAGCCATAAACTGACTAACAACACCAACTGAATAGGCAATTTCTATCCTTCTGCAAGCTAAAACATATATCAAGGTTTCGATTGAATCATGAAATGAAATTCCTCAACTCATCCAATCAATCTCATCTTATTCATCTCACTTCACATCCCTCAACAATTTACACCTCATGGATGGGTGTAGCAAAAGGCTTACAATCTTTCATCCCAGTCCTCCACAATATTCCTGAAACATTTATCTTGATTTAGTAATGCTTTCTTGTTCTTCCGCTCTTTGCATACCTATATACCCCTGAGAAATAATGCGCTTCACCCAGATTCTTAATCTGAAACCAAGACAACAAATAATGCTACAACCTACCAATCAACTTAGAATCTTTGCTAGCAAGTAACAAGTAGTTGACATACAAGGCAATCATTAAGACGTGTTCAACTCTTCTCTAGTTAATGTTGGATTAACAATACTATATTGAAACTCAATCTCTGACATTACAAAATCAAATTGCTTAGATATTTTTTGGGCAACTTTTTCAATCTATAAATGGACTTCTGTAATAGACAAACAGATTGTTCTTTCTCCTCCACCACAAAACCATCCAAGGTTTTCCACAAATTTCTCCCCATCTCAGGTATATTGTTTTTACATCCATATAGTGCACCTACCAATCAAAGCATACAAACATCAACAACAATAGTTTAATCAACATCATCCTTGGCCCACAAGAAAACATTTCTTGTCAATCAGTGTGTTCTTGAAAACATCCCTTCAACACTAGTCTATGTTGATTTTGCAGCTTCAGAAGGTCTTCTGCATAGGCTGGTATCTTGCATGCAGGAGAACAATAGGGTAGAGTGTGATCCTCGTGTTGATCAGAGATCTCACCTACTGCCAAGGACTTTGGGATAGAGTGTGATCCCTACGCTTGGGGTAGGTTGGTCTCGCCCATTGTCTTTGGATCCGGGTGGTAGCGATGGCTCCTCGATGATGATGATGATGATTCTGGGTAGTTAAACAGTGGTGGTTTTTGGCACATGGTTTTGGTTGCCCATGGTTTTGGTTGCCCATGGTTTTGGTTGCCTATGGATTACATGTAATGAAGCCTTTAGAAGGCTTGAATACTTCATTGTAATGGACCAGGGAGATGACCGGTGAAGGCTTACTTAGTTGGCTTGGCTAGGTTTTGGCAAAGGGACGAATGGAATTCCATTAAGTTAGTTTTTCCCCAGATTGGGGTTTTCCATAATAAAACATTTTATGAAATGTTGTTGGTTGTTTTAATGTTTCTCTATGTAAATTTAATTCCCTGGTAAATTTAACATGGTATTAGAGCCAAAGGTTTATTTATGACTTGGCTACTTGAATCTAATGGATGTATCAAAGTCAAGTGTTAGCTTCAAGGAAACCCTCTAATGCCAAGGGTTTAGCTGGCCTAGTGAGCAAGAGAGATCAAGGATTTTAGTTCTGCAAATCCAAGTGCAAGAGTTTCCCCATAATCGCAGTGTTTGTGTCATGTGATCATTATTGAATGGGAGCCACCAGATCAGTTTTGAAAGGAGTCACAAGATTTCTAACCAGAAAGGCCATGAAATCACTAAGGAATTGTGCCACAAAACCACTAAGGATTGGTGCCTAGGGCATTGGTTATGGTATGTAAGATTATGGAGTAAGCAATGTCAAGGAAGCTAGATCTGGAGAAGAAAACATTGGGTATGAGAAGGCAAGAAGGCAAGAGGATGGGCATAGAACAATGAAAAAAATATTATTATTTTATAATAGAGTTAAATTTTTTAGTACATGTAAATGGTCATATTGCTATAAAACCTAGTAAAGCATGCATGCCCTTACAAAATTACCGGTGAAGTCTGGAGTTAGACCTAGGTGATAGGAGGCATGCCAAATTATACCCTAGATATAAACTTTGACGGGGTCGGGCCTAGAGGTGAGCAGGTTGGTTCACTTGGCCGATTTGGCCGAATTTGGTCAATGAAAACCCCAAGTCAAATTTTAAGGGGAGATTGTTAGCTAAAAATTTACTGGGTGAAAGAGTCAAAGTTGCTCGGTTAAACAATGGTGGTTTTGGGCACATGGTTTTTTGGTTGCCCACGGTTTTGTGCTTATGGATTGCATATAATGAATGTTGAAAATCCACAAAATTTTGCAACTACTAATATGAACAATCTGAAAACTACTTTATTTTCATAGACACAGAATTTCTCTACTAAATTTTGCTGAGAAATAGGAACAGAAATAAACACACCATCACAATAATCAAGGCACAAAATTTTCTAGGGAACCCAACTGGGAAAACCCTCTGCTTGTCTGAGAATTTTATTCAAGAAATTTGAGCAATAGATCTCTTACAAATACTTCTTGTTTCAGTAGAGAATATGTTAAAATTGGAAACTAGGGCCAAACTCCACATGGGTCATCTTATTTATGACAGTTGATATTTTTCTTGGATTCCTCTCTCTGAGAGGTGTAGGATTGATCTAAAGATCATCCCATTCTGACATGTACAAATGAAGTTATGAATTTATTTTGATTATGGACAACTTGTCAAGGTCGGCCAACGAACTCATGTAGGCTCAGAAACCCAACAGTCACATCTAATCATCCTCAATGTTAGCCTATAAATACATGATGCCTCATCCTCATTTGGACATCAAATTACTTCACACTTCACACATCTCTCTCTCCTCATCTGATTGGGTACGCATTTTTGGAAAGCATCTCTCTCCACACATGTGAAGGAAAGGAAGGGCTTTTTCTGTTTCAGTGTTGACCAGGTTTGACCAAATTTTCAAAGGCTGTTTTTGGGCTGCGTTGACCAAGCGTTGACCTGTTTTGCTACAATTTTGGGTGGAGGAATTCTGTCCTAGCGAGCCACATCTCTGGGCACAGAAATCGAGGCAATCTGTTGACTGTTGTTAGGGCTGACCGCAAGTTGACTGTTTGACCAGACTTTGTCTAGGCAAAATTCGGTTGTTTTGAGGGTTGTTTCATCTTCTTGTTGTTTGGAGACCGAAGTTGACTGAAGTTGACCAAATCTTTGAGGGTCAAATCTGCCCTGTTGACTAGCGTTGACTTTTCTGGTTAGGGCTCTTTTGCTGCGGTCATAAATTATCAGAATTTGTATATTGTACTATCTCTCTCTGCTGAACTATTGAAGATTATAAGAAGAATTGATCAAGGGTTTCCCCACATTGGGGTTTGTCCCTGGCTGGTGCCACATCTTGTGTCATCTTGTCTTGGCTTGTCTTCTACTGTTTATGTTTATGTTCTATATGCATTTTACTATCATGTTGATGTGATTGCTAAACTGGATATTAATATTGGGCTAATAAAGAAATTGAAGTAAAATTGCTCTTAAGCATAGAACATACCATTGTTGCCTAAAATTAACAAAATACAATCTGATTCCCTCTGCTTGTACTAAGCTAAAACACTCCTTGCAAGACCCCTGATCTGCTCCTCGAGTTCCTCCTAATTCCTTGCACATAGGCTGCTCCTAAATTCTTGCACAATTCCCAAGGAAATTCATCTCTCCAATAATGCACACAAGCTTCTCTTAGCACACCTTTATCTCACAAGCTCCACACATAAACCTATGCAACCTTCTCACAAACTTGTGAGCTTTATTGTCTTGTCTCACCAACTTGTGCTCACAAGACAATGATCAAATACGTTCCTTTGTTCCTCCTTTTAAAGGCAATTCGAATGGCTGAAGTTAGCAAGTTGTTATTTCTTGAAAGTCGAACTCGTGATTGAGTGAGTTAAGTGAGTCTAACTGACTCTTGTAACTCGATCTGCCCAAATTTAGACTTGGAACTGACGCATGTTGGCTTCCATAGCTAACTCGCACTAGAAGACACTAAACTAAACTAAGCATTCCACTTCAGTCTATTAGTTAACTGCTTCATAGCTCGTCCTAACTTTTAGGAACGAATCCTAAATTATAGGAATTTGTCCTAACTTATAGGGAACTTGAACATGCTTATGAAAAACTCGGTCTGGCTCCTTGAATTAAGGCACAAATCAAGGAACCCTTTATCGGTACTATTTTCAACAATGAGAAGTTTAAAAGGCTTGAATACTTTAGTGTAATGGGCCAAGGAAGTTAGCAACAACTTGCTCGAGTTTTGGCCAAGGGACTAATAGAATTCTATTAGTTGGTTTTTCCCCAGATTGGGGTTTTCCAAGATAAAGCATCGTATTTCTGCTTTATGAAATGTTGCTGGTTATTTTAATGTTTCACTCTGTATATTTAATTTTCTCTCTGGTAATTTCAAGAGTATTGTCACATTCAGCGAAGTATCCTGATCATCATGTGTGACATTTAACGTTTTCCCAATATACTCTGATAATAGACTCTGCATGTACATTGTTTTTCCCACAAATCTAACCATGTAGCCAATAATAAGTACGGATCAATCAATGGACAAGCCTGCCAAGGAGAGGATGCCCAGGACAATTTCTGCGCTGTCATTGTCCAACACGCTCCAAATGAGATACGTTGTCTAATAAAAGTAACAATTACTCAGTGACATTGATAGTGGACAACAACTGCTCTGTGCGGCAAAGCAAGGGATAACTTTTTATCGGCTAACATGCCGGCACCTGCAAGCACTCTATAAAAGCAGTACACTTTGGCTTTGTAATCAAGTACCTTCTACCTTGCTATTAATATTTTATTGACTTGTTCTCCTATAATTTTTGCCTGCATTCTTTTACAGAACCGACAGCAACACTTTTAAAGGCAACTCCTATTGACAAATTTGTTGTACGTTGAAATGAAAAGGGATCAATATTCTATTGCGAAAATTGGCTTAAGACGATTAACAGTAACATTTCACTAACCAGGAATAAAACCCGAAACAGAGCTGGAGGATTTCGAAGAAAAGAAACCCAACCCCTCCCTGTGTATTTCCAGATATTGTAAATTTCAGTATTGTAGTACTATAGCGTGAGGGCAGAAATGGAAGTGAGAACAAAGACAGGTAAAGGAAATGGATCTAAATGGGTTTCCTGGTCAAGTTTAAGGTAGCACAGCTCAAACATATCGTAGTCAGTTATGTTGACCTATATGCACTAATAGAAACTAAAAGGTTAAGCGTGTAGTTTTCATTTAGCAAATCTTCTGCAAACAAAAATAACGAAAAATGCAAACTGTTAACCAAGAAATTTGCATTTCAACATCAAATTACATAAATGGATGGGATTGAAATAGATTACCTCGAAGAATAAATCTGTTATTGCGTCCTTCCGTTCGTTGATCTTCGTTTGAATTACTAAAATCACTTTTGAATTCCGGAAATTGCAGTAAACCCAAACCAGCACTGAGGACGAGCGCCGAAGCCCACCTCATATAAGTCCCCGAATTCGAACCCCAGTGAGATTTCGAAGATCCTGATTGGTGAAGGCAATCTCTCTGCAAACCCTGATCCACTGAACTCGCCAACGACCGAAAGAATGTCCGCCGAGCATTGCATTCCGCTGAGAAGAGTCGGAAAACCGGCTTCGACGCCTTCTTCAGTGCCATATCTATGATCAGAAAACTACTTTCAATATACCCAAAATATAACGGCGTCTTAACTTTTCGTATTAGTAAATTTCAGTATTGATGAGACTAGATCTGAAGGGAAATCAAAGGGAAATCAGTATCGGTACCGATCAGACTAAATCTGTAGGGAAACGAGCTAGATTGATATCGCCGCTATCAAATTAGGGCTCATTATTTGTTGCTTTGACGAATTATAATAGTTTTCTCACCCAAACAAAGTTCTAACAACTGTTTCGAAAATAAACTTCCCTCGATGATAAAAATAAAGAACGACGAAGAATGAGATGCATTTATTGGTGGATCAGGAGGCGCTATTTCTTCCTTCCTTCCCGTTCTCCAGCTTTTAATACCGCTAACGAGAGTCTGGTGGCGGACAACGACGGCACTAAAACCGCTTACAACGGATGACCCGCCGTTATCCTCGCGACCAAAACCGGTCTTGGTCGCCTGTTTTTCGCTGCCGGTTTGGAATGATGAACCGGCTTCTTCGGTGGGAACGTGGCTACATCACATCAGTAGCTTACACTGAGTGTCCCACACTTTTTACATAAAGTTAGGAGCAAGTTAATAAGGGAAAAAAACGAGTTTTATGGGATGCTATAACTTATAAAGGATTTTATCATATAAATTTATTTCTAATTGAGAATTATGAGAAATTTCAAATTTTGAAAAACAATTGTTTTGTTTGCTGATCAGAAGTTATGATTATCAAATCTAAGACCCTTACTTTAATTTTATGTATGAAAATAGTAACTTGGAGGAAGTGTCTTCTTACAATTACCTAGGAATTGATATTCATCACAAGCTCAACTCGAACTATAGCATTGAAAAAAGGATTAATGGAGGATGGAAAGCTTATTTTGGTCTTGAAAATAATTGTAAAATGGCAAACCTCGTAATGTGGGATAGAAAGAAGTTCCTCTTTGAAACTTTACTAACTCCGATTATCTTATATGGATGTGAAGTTTGGGGTTGTAGCATCTCTAGAGAATCCTGGAGAAAGATTGAGCAAATCCAGGAGCAAAGAAGTTCCTCTTTGAAACTTTAGTAACTCTAATTATCTTATATGGATGTGAGGTTTGGGGTTGTAGCATCTCTAGAGAATCCTGGAGAAAGATTGAGCAAATTCAGGAGCGTTTTATAACGTATAACCTCAAAATTAAAAGCAACACACCTTATCTTATTCTCTTTATAGAAGTTAGCCTTTCCCCTATCGATAGCCTAGCTATGACTAGGCTTCTGTCGTAAAAGCACAAACTCAATAACATAGGAGACCATAGATTTCATAAGCTAGCTTTAAATTCCAGCCAAAACCACCTAAGGCTCAAACGAGGTTGGTATAAAGACACCAGGGCCTCGTTAAACCATTGGGAGATCAACGAGAATGTTGCATTGCAAAACATTAATAACATTAAAAATATTGTTACTTCTAAGTTCAAAGAAAAAATGTGGTGTGAGAAAGATTTAACAGCGAAAAGAAAATTAAGATATTATAAGGAGGTCATCAACCCCACCCTAGAAGATCAAAAGTATCTCTCTGTTTTAACTTGCTCAAAGAAGAAAATTATTATAGCCATGATTAGAACTAACTCTCATGAGCTCCATAGTGAAACAGGTCATTGGGCAGTTCCTAAAACACCATGGATGGAAAGGTTTTGCCATCTCTGTGAGAATACGAACATCGAGGATGAAAATCACTTCCTCTTAGAGGGCCCCGCATACAACCACATTAGATCTCAGTTTCAAAATTTTTGTTGCAACACTGACCTTCCTAGCCTTTTACGTTGTCAAAATTACAGAGCTCGGGAGGCTTCTCTCCAAGCTTTTTGAGCATAGGAATAAAATCATAAGTCAAACTAAATAATTCGTTTCTTTAGGTCCAATAGACCAAAGTTTGGTCTCAATGGACGTTAACCATCATCATCATCATCATCAAAAAAAACCATAGTAGAAGTTATTATAATTAAGATAAAAAAAGTAATGAAAAAAAAAATAATAGAAATTATTGTAAGTAAGATAAAAAGAATATTATTATTATGTAAAAAATGTTTGTGTTTAGAATGATTTTTATAAAATATAGTTATTTATACACTTGTTGTAACGCCCTGCGGCTTGCGGCAGGCGCGCGCTCCTCCGGTTAGCGAAAAAACGACGAAGTGTTAGAGTGCCTTCGCACTCAGGCGCGCAGGTTATATGACTTGCGATGTGTTTTATACGATGGTGATGGGCAGTGAACACCCACCCAAGTCGACGGTGGTAGAACGTGACTTGAGGGGGCGCCCATGTTAACATTTGGTGGGTCGGCCAGGATAAAACGTACAAGTATGATGCGTATATATAAGGCAAGACCTACGGTTCATTTGGCAAGGAATCATTCGATCTTCGCTCTCTCCACTCGCATAAGGAGAATGCGCAGTTAAGGGAGGCGCAGGCGGTAATACGACGCACGGTTGGATGTGCCCGCCGAGACGGGCGTTCAAGTAAGAATCGGTTGACACGGTAGCTCGTCGTGTGTTGTGGATTGGCGGTGGGTCGGGCACGGGTGCACCCACCCGCCCAACGACGCGAGAGTTACATATTGTATGTTGTATGTTGTATATTGGTCCTCGGTTGGAGTTGGCACGACCGCCGTGCGCTCTTGCACAGGCGGGCGTCCTCCTCAGTTGTAAACTTGGGAAATAATAAAAGAGTTTATTATTATCGTTTGCAAGTTGATTTTACTCTTATTGTTAATGAAGTTTCGCACATTAATAATATGATTACATGTTGATAACAAATTGTTAAGGCGTAGTCCGTAAAGATTGTTAACGATGGAACATCTTAATGACTTAGGCGGTGCCGCACCCGGCCAATTTAACAAAAAAAGAATTGGGGGCGTGACAGGTGGTATCAGAGCAAAGGTTGCTCGTGACGAAGGTAATATGGTGAAGCCTGATAGAGCTGGGTTGCTCATGACAGGTGAAGCTGATAAGGTTATGGAGAAATCATGGATGAATAGTCTGGGTTTCGTGGACTTGATGGTTCATGGCAAGATCATTCAAGCTCTGGTGGACACGGGTGCGACACATAACTTTATGACGACACGGTTGGCAAAAGAGGCTGGGCTGACGATCACCCCATCGAATATGGAGGTCAAGGCAGTGAACTCTAGAGCTAAGGTGGCGGGTTTGGTACACGATGTACTTGTACAGATGAAAGACTGGAAAGGTCAGTTGGACTTCACGGTGATGGAGATGAATGACTTTGATGTGATACTTGGACAAGACTTCTTGAAGGGCAACAAGGCTATTGTTGTCCCCTTCTATGATGAGGTTGTGCTGGTTGGACAGACACGAACTTGGACTTTGCCCACTCATAGGCAAAGGGCGGAAGTCAAGGTGCAACACGTTTCTGCACTGAGTTTGGAGAGGGCCATGAAGGACTCAAATATGGAAACATATGCGGTGATGTTCAAGGATGTTGAAGGCGATGGAGTGGGGACGCCTGTTCCAGCTGAGATATCTGAGGTGTTGACCGAATATGCGGATTTGATGCCTGATGAGCTACCGAAGAAGCTTCCACCAAGGCGTGCAGTGGACCATAGCATTGAGCTTGAGCCAGGAAAGCAACCCCCGGCTAAAGCACCTTATCGTTTGTCAGGGCCTGAGTTGGAGGAATTGAAACGCCAGTTAAAGGAGTTAACTGAGGCAGGTTTCATTAGACCTTCAAGGTCCCCATATGGAGCTCCAGTATTATTCCAGCGAAAGAAGGATTTGAATGAGCTACGGATGTGCTGTGATTACCATGCATTGAACAAGCAGACGGTAAAGAACAGGTATCCTTTGCCATTGGCTGTTGATTGCTTTGACAAGCTTGCGAAAGCCCGAGTGTTTTCCAAGCTGGACTTGAGGCATGGATATTATCAGGTGCGGATAGTTGAAGGGGACGAGAAGAAGACCAAGATAGTAACAAGGTATGGTAGTTTTGAGTTCCTTGTTATGCCATTTGGGTTGTGTAATGCTCCTGCTACGTTTTGCACTTTGATGAACGATGTCCTACGACCATACTTGGATTCGTTCATAGTAGTGTACTTGGACGATATAGTGGTGTTCAGTGATAACATGGAGGATCATAAGAAGCACTTGGCGATGGTGTTCAAGGCACTTAGGGCAAATCAGTTATTCTTGAAGAAGTCTAAGTGTGTGTTCGCTCAGACTGAGATTCCGTTCCTTGGGCATATTGTTGGTCAAGGGTACATACGGATGGAGCCGAGCAGGGTGAAGGCGATCGAGGACTGGGTTGAACCGAAGAATGTCCATGAGATGAGGGTATTCTTGGGCATGACCAACTACCAACGGAAGTTTGTAGAGGGGTACTCCAAGGTGACATCGGCACTGACCGACCTATTAAAGAAAGACAAGAGGTGGAATTGGACGGATAAATGTCAAGTGGCATTTGATGATTTGAAGAAGAGGATGGTTACAGCACCGATACTGAAGTTGCCTGACTTCGAGAGACCATTTGAGGTGCACACTGATGCCTCAGATTTTGCCATAGGAGGAGTTCTTATGTAGGATGGGCATCCGGTGGCGTATGAGAGTCGGAAGTTGTAGGATAGAGAACGGAAGTATCCGGTTCATGAGAAGGAGATGACTGCGATCATTCACTGTCTTCATGTGTGGAGGCATTACCTGATTGGGAAGCCGTTTGTTGTCAAGACTGACAACGTTGCAACAAGTTATTTTGCATCACAACCGAAGCTTTCTGTGAAGCAAGCTCGTTGGCAGGACTTCTTGGCAGAATTCGACATGACTATCGAGTATAGACCGGGTAGACACAATGCGGTAGCAGATGCCCTTAGCAGGAAGGGACAACTTGCAGCATTGGAGGAGGAAGAAGACCGGGCAGCTAGGAATAGGAGTCGAGTTCAGATGTCAGAAGAGATGCAAAACAAGATCAAGGAGAGTGTTGAAACCGATACTTTGGCGCAGAATATAGTGAAGCAGATAAAGGAGGGGAAGACACGAAAGTTCTTTCTACGGGACGGGTTCTTGTTCTTTGGAAACCGACTCTATGTTCCAAAGTCATCCGGACTCAGGAGGCACCTTTTGAAGGAGTGCCACGACTCACCGTGGGCTGGCCACCCAGGGCAGCGTCGTTCTTTGGCATTGTTGGAGAGAGGATTCTTTTGGGAGAGGATGAGAGAGGATATGGAGGAGTATGTACATACGTGTATCATTTGTCAGCAGGACAAATCGGATACTCAGAGACAAGGAGGACTGTTGCAACCTTTACCAATTCCAGAGAGGCCCTGGATGAGTGTCTCGATGGACTTCATCACTCAGTTACCACAGGTGCATGGGTATAGTGGAATCATGGTCATGGTTGATCGTTTTTCCAAGTATGCTGTCTTTGTTCCTACAAAGATACCATGTGGAGCCGAGCGGACAGCGAAGTTGTTCTTTAAGAACATAGTGAAGTATTGGGGGATGCCTTTGAGTATTGTGTCGGATAGAGATTCGCGATTTACAGGGAGATTTTGGACCACATTGTTCAAGTTAGTCGGGACGGAGTTGTTGATGAGTTCGAGCCACCATCCTCAGACAGATGGGCAGACCAAGAGGATCAACACATTGCTGGAGGACTACTTGCGACATTATGTGACGGCCGATCAGAAGAATTGGCCCGAACTCTTGGATATTGCTCAGTTTAGCTACAATATTCAAAAGAGTTCCGCGACGGGGTATAGTCCATTTGAGTTGGTGAATGGACAGATGCCGGTTGCACCTCATACCGTAGTAACGGGAGGCTTCTTGAGAAGTCCTCATGCAAGAAAGTTCATGAAGGCTTGGGAGGAGACCTTGGAGTTAGCACGGTTACGCTTGCACGATGCTGCTAAGCGGATGAAGAAGTTTGCTGATCGTGGAAGACGGGAAGCGCAGTTCAGTGTGGGAGATATGGTGTTTCTCAGGATTACCGGAGAGCAGTTTCAGCCAGCCAAGGGGACTACAGGCAAACTAACACGGAAGTATGAGGGACTGTTTCGAGTGAAGAAGAAAGTGGGGGAAGTTGCTTATGAGCTAGAACTTCCACGCCATATGCACATGAAGCACCCTGTTTTTCATGTGAGCCAGCTGAAGAGATGTCAACTTGATTCAGACCATCTAAAGAGGGTTGAACCACTGAGAGGACCAGCCGGGATTGTGGACAGACCAGGACTAGAACTGAAGAAGCTTGTGAACCGCAGGACTAGGAGAATTGGTCGCCACAAGAGACGGGAATTTCTTTGTAGATGGAAGAATGCACCGGAGGAAGAGAGTTGGGAAACGGAGGACTCACTTTGGAGATGGAAGGACAAGATCGCGAAATATGACAGAAGATTGAGATGGAAGACAGGAATTGTCGGGACGACAATGACTTCTGGTGGGGGAGAATGTAACGCCCTGCGGCTTGCGGCAAGCGCGCGCTCCTCCGGTTAGCGAAAAACGACGAAGTGTTAGAGTGCCTTCGCACTCAGGCGCGCAGGTTATATGACTTGCGATGTGTTTTATACAATGGTGATGGGCGGTGAACACCCACCCAAGCCGACGGTGGTAGAACGTGACTTGAGGGGGCGCCCATGTTAACATTTGGTGGGTCGGCCAGGATAAAACGTATAAGTATGATGCGTATATATAAGGCAAGACCTGCGGTTCATTTGGCAAGGAATCATTCGATCTTCGCTCTCTCCACTCGCATAAGGAGAATGCGTAGTTAAGGGAGGCGCAGGCGGTAATACGACGCACGGTTGGATGTGCCCGCCGAGACGGGCGTTCAAGTAAGAATCGGTTGACACGGTAGCTCGTCGTGTGTTGTGGATTGGCGGTGGGTTCGGGCACGGGTGCACCCACCCGCCCAACGACGCGAGAGTTACATATTGTATGTTGTATATCGGTCCTCGGTTGGAGTTGGCACGACCGCCGTGCGCTCTTGCACAGGCGGGCGTCCTCCTCGGTTGTAAACTTGGGAAATAATAAAAGAGTTTATTATTATCGTTTGCAAGTTGATTTTACTCTTATTGTTAATGAAGTTTCGCACATTAATAATATGATTACATGATGATAACAAATTGTTAAGGCGTAGTCCGTAAAGATTGTTAACGATGGAACATCTTAATGACTTAGGCGGTGCCGCACCCGGCCAATTTAACAAAAAAAGAATTGGGGGTGCGACACTTGTTATGATAAAACTTTTATATTGATTTTATCCATAAAATTATTGGTTAAGCTAAAAAAATGATAGTATAAGTTATTGTAATTAAGATAAAAGGTAATGAAGAGCATAAGTTATGCAAAAAGTAATGGATGGTATAAATTATTGTAACTAAGATAAAAAGAATATTATTATTATGTAAAAATTGTCTATATCTAGAATTATTTTTTAAGGTAGATTACAATGTTAAGTAGTATAGTTATTTTGATCTTATTCATAGAATTATTGTTATAAAGGTAGATGAAATTGTTTTGCAAATATAATGTTAAAATTTATAGGTTATAAATAAAATAAATGGAAAGAAGAAAATATTTTTAAATTAATTTTGTAATTTTCAGTTTGGCTTAGCTCAATTTGTAATGGTCATGGACCGGAAGTCTTGGGTTCAAATCTTGTGCTATCTTGTGCTATCCTCCCCCATCTGCACCAAAAGTTGGACATGATAAAAATGTAGTCCTACCAAGGTTACAAAAAAAATTTGTAATTACAAATATTATTATGAAACTTATTTAAAGTATATCATAATTAATATATTTTAAAAACTTATTTAAGGTATATCATAATTAATATATTTTAAAAACTTATTTAAAATATATCATGAAACTTATTTAAGGTATATCATAATTAATATATTTTAATAAAAATGTAGTCTTACAAGCTTGCAGAAAAAAATTGTAATTACAAATATTATTATAAAACTCATTTAAAATATATCATAATTAATATATTTTAAAAACTTATTTAAAATATATCATGTAACTTATTTAAGGTGTACCATAATTAATATAATTTAAAAACTTATTTAAAGTATATTATGAAACTTATTTAAAGTGTATCATAAATAATATATTTTAAAAACTTATTTTAAAGTATATCATGAAACTTATTTAAAGTATATTATAATTAGTTCATGTGGTCTTGGATACAGTGATCGGGTGTTCTGTTTAGACACTACTTGATGTGAAGTCATTGGTTCAATTCCCTATGTTAAGACACTCCTTGATCTGAAGTCACTGATTCAATTCCCCGTGTTAAGACACTCCTTGATGTGAAGTAACTGGTTCACCTTGATGTGAAGTCATTGGTTCAATTCCTCGTGTTAAGGCACTCCTTGATGTGAAGTCACCGATTCAGTGTTCTATTAAGACATTTCTTGATGTGAAGTCACTGGTTCAATTCCCCGTGTTAATACTCTCCTTGATGTGGAGTAACCGGTTCAATTCCCAGTCCCAATTAGAGTTGATATATTAGACATGATGAAGATAAAAAGTATATCATAACTAATATATTTTACGATTTGTACACTTCAAAAAACATAAAGTGAAAGTTGACTATTCAAAACTTATAAATTATTTTATTATGAAATTAAAATAATTGGACATGATGAAAATGAAAAGTATTTCATAATTAATATATTTAAAAAAAATTAAGTATAATTTGTACACTTCAAAAAACATAAAGTGAAAGTTGACTATTCAAAGCTTATAAATTATTTTATTGATGATGATGGTGGTGGTGGTTAACGTCCACTGAGACCAAATTGGTTTATCGAACCTATAATTTTCTTTCTTAGTTTCTAATTGTTTGGTTCCTCGTCTTTCTTGGTGAGATTAGTGCTGTAGCTTTCTTTTTTTTCTTTACGGTCTTCCAACTTTCTTTATCTTGCATCTCCTTCATCTGTTAAGTAAATTCTTTTAATTATGAAATTAAAAATTTACTTTATATGAAACTTATCTAATAACTTTTAAAAATATTAGAAGATATTCATTTATTTATATTTATAATATGTACACTTCAAAAAAACATAAAGTGAAAGTTGACTATTCAAAACTTATAGATTATTTTATTATGACATTAAAAAATTACTTTATATGAAACTTATCTAATAATTTTTAAAAATGTTTTTTTTTTTTTTTCTCGGTAAAAAACTATACTATTATATTATGTACAGGAGTCAAAAATTACACCATGGTAAATCAAGAGAGAACCAGGCTCTGGGTATGTCACCTGAGAGCAGTTGAGGCCAACCAGGAAACTAGCCCACGCAGGGGCGCCAAACATATAAGCGAGACTGTCCAAAAGAGCAAGCCCACGCAGGGGCACCAACCATTTTATCCCACGCAGGGGAGACTGACCTTACCCATCCCATTAACAAAGTTTCAGAAACAAAGACAGCAAAACAGACAGCGAAAGAGACCAGAAGCATTGATGCTATAACTGAGCCAAAACAAACAGCAAAAGAGACCAGAAGACCAGACAGAAGAGCCAAAGGAACCTT
Organism: Pinus tabuliformis; assembly: GCA_031772625.1. Taxonomy (NCBI): domain Eukaryota; kingdom Viridiplantae; phylum Streptophyta; class Pinopsida; order Pinales; family Pinaceae; genus Pinus; species Pinus tabuliformis. The sequence continues at coordinate 470,876,116 of CM062809.1, read as the reverse complement.
GTGCTCGGGCGTCATCAATCGTCCATTTGCACTTCCTCTACCCGGCACCAACCGTAGGCTTCCCTTTCAGCAGCAGTGGGAAAAGTATCTTCCTCTTCGCCGGTCCCCGCCCTCTGATCGTGCTTGCTTTGCGATGCGTTTTCCGGGTCTGAGGCAGGACCTTTAACCTCCTGCTCCGTATCAGCTTCAGGAACCTGTGCTTCGTGCATCTGGTTATCAGTTTTCCTCTGCCCATGTTCATCCAGGGAATCATTGTCTTCTCGGGCATTTTCAATGAACAGGACCGAGACATGCGCACTAATCCGCGGGTTATTCATGGAACTGCTAAAATTGAAGATGGCAGAGCCGAAGGCAGGCAAGGCAGCCGAGCTCGAAGCCCCTGCATCCATGAATTGATTGGAGTGGAGGGGATTAGCTCCAGTGGAGCGAGCAATATTGCAATGGCAGCAATGGACAAGGGGAGGAAATTCCATTCTCACAGGGGGCAAGGGGAGGAAATTCCAACAGACCACGGGGTAATCCAAACACCCAGCTACCAGAACCGACTGTGGGATGAGCCAGACAGACGGAGAGGATATCCCGACGGAGACGGAGAGGCAGGGCAACCGGAGTTGCAGAGTCCTGCTTGACGGAGGAGCCACCAACATTCTCTGATCATACGCTGCAACATCACTTATAACCTCACCTGCTTTGCTTTGGAGCTCACCCGCCATAACTGCTGCCTCCGCCTGAGCCGAATTACCGTGCCGGGCATTAACTATTCCCTGCAGCTTCACCTTATACCAGCTGCGTCCCTTACTTGCGTTTTCAACGTCTGCCACGTGATGGCCAGTGGCCGGCATGTGGCCATCCATCCACGCCTGTCCCATCTCATTTAGCACCCGCATCTGGGGATAATTTTTAAAAATGTTAGAATATATTCATTTATTTATATTTAATATTATATAAAATAATTTTTATTTGGATAAAATTTAATAATTGATAGGACTAAATATTGACAAGGTATTTTGTTAAAACACTTTGTAATATAAGGGTCATCCGTTCTAAACTTTGTGAGCAAAAACTCAGCCATGCTAAGAGTTGGTATAAAAATTTAATAACTGATAGGTCTAAATAGTGACAAGGTATTTTGTTAAAGCACTTTGTAATATAAAGGTCATCCGTTCTAAACTTTGTGAGTAAAAACTCAGCGATGCTAAGAGTTGGTGTGGCCTAAGCAGGTTATGATCATCCAGTGATTTTGATGGCTCAGATCCTCCTAGGTTGAAGCTACTCAAGCTACAGATTACGCATGTTAGTCATCTTATTTAAAGTATATTTTAATTAATATATTTTAAAAACTTATTTAAAGTATATTATAACTAGTCCATGGGGTCTTTTATAGACAGTATTCGGGTGTTCTGTTAAGGCACTCCTTGATGTGAAGTCACCAGTTCAATTCCCCGTCCCGATTGGGGTGGTATATTGGACATGATGAAGATGTAACCCTGCCAAACTTACAAAAAAACATATATCATACCCAATATATTTTAAAAAAAAATTAGTATAATTTGTACACTTCAAAAAACATAAAGTGAGAGTTGACTATTCAAAACTTATAAATTATTTTATTATGAAATTAAAAAATTATCTTTATATGAAACTGTATCAAATAATTTTTTTTAAATGTTAAAAGATATTCATTTATTTATATTTAATATTATATAAAATAATTTTTATTTGGATAAAATTTAATAATTGATAGGACTAAATCGTGACAAGGTATTTTGTTAAGGCACTTCGTAATATAAAGGTCATCCGTTCTAAACTTTGTGAGCAAAAATTCAGCCACGCTAAGAGTTGGTGTGTCCTAAGCAGGTTATGATCATCGAATAATTTTGATGGCTCAGGTCCGATTGGGTTGAAGCTACTCAAGCTACAAAGTATGCGTACTAGTCATCTTAAGGCTCACATTACCTAGCAATATATATATATATAATTTTCTTGTATATTTTGCAAACAATACCTTACTACATAAATAACAAAGTGAGTAAAACTCAAAGTTTACCCCTTTACATACCACCAATTGGGTGATTACAAGTGGAGTGATTTTCCTTGAATAATAGTGATGAGTCAACCTACATATATAGATAGCAGCCAGTGATAGTTGTCCCATAGTTGATTTGATGGCTAAGTCATGATAGGTTTTCCTACTATTTAGAAAAAATTATGACACTTTAGTGGCATATAAACCAGATGAAGAAACTCATATAAAAGAGTTAAAGGGAATCTAAAAATCCAAAAATTGAAATAGAATCAAACAATAATTAAAAATAGAAACAAAAGAAAATGTGTCTTTACAAAATTTGTGTGACTGCAAAAATGGATTTTTCCAAATATCAACATCTTCAATCTATATGAGAGTTATTGAAGCCAAGTTCATCCATAAATTGACCATTTGAATTTGTGGAGTCAAATACCCAATTCTTAAATAAATGGGCCCCATATATAGATTCATGATAATTGAGTACATCAATATTGGGCTAAAACAATATTGATGATGCAATGTAACAACCAGGGGTTAAAAGCCCATGTAATAAAATTAATAAAGAAAAAATAAGACCAAGGTCATAGGACACATATTCCAAGCTAAATGTTGGGCAAAGCATCCTAGTGGGCATCACTTTTTCTTTATTATGGATAAGGGAAATTGGCAAAGGTTGTTATGAAACAAGGAATCTCATCACTCACGACTATACGTATGGAAGTGATTTTTCTCTTAGCCTTCCACAACCTACAAAGTTTACACCACAACAATTGGAAGAAAAAAGAAAGATAAATGCCTTAGAATTCAGCCTCTTCAAGGGCGCAACCTCCTTTACATTACACAAATGAACAATTCATGGATGATACAAATGACAATACCTCATTTCTATATATAGGAGTCTATGGGGTCATAATATAATCAAATTCGACATAACAATAATAATGTAAGGGCACAATAATAACAATAGTGGGCTTCTATGGGGCACAATAATAACAATATGGGGACTACATGGGAACAACAATATAATAAGGGGGTTGTACTAATAACAATAAGGGGTTACACTAGTAATATAGGGACCTAACATTTCCCTCTCCTTCAAAAAGTGTTGTCCTCAATGCTTGAGTAGTTCTTGATGCTTCTGTATAAAATTCTTGTCCTCCCATGTGGAATCTTCAGTGGGTAAGTTCTTCCACTTGATGAGATACTCTGAAATTGATCGATTTCTTAGCTATCGGGTTCTTGTTTCTATGACTACTCCAGGTTCCAATATGATTTTTACTTCCTCGTCAAGTTCTGGCAATATTGTTTGAACTGGGACCTTCTGCAACTTTTGAATGAGTAACCACACTTCTTCGTCCTTCTTTCATTCATCCCTTGCTTCGTTTATCCAATCTGGTTGGATAATAGAAATAGCACAAAAAAATGCTTCCACATCCTCATCCTCTCTTGATAATGCATCTGCAACAACACTTTGTTTCCCTTTTTTGTAGATTATTTCAAAGTCATAACCCAACATATTTGTGACCCATTTTTTTTGTTCTTCTAAAGATAATCTTTGTTCTAAAAAGTATTTAAGACTATCATGATCCATGTTTACCTTGAAGTGTCTTCCCATTAGGTAAGGTCATCATTTCTTAAGTACATGTAGTATTTCCAACATTTCCTTCTCATAAATATCTTGTTTGAGACGTAGTCGTAAAAATACCCAATCACCTACATCAAACTTCTTTCACTGCGATGTTGATCTGCATGTTGTTTCATTCGATTCTGCACCAAAGTGGCGTTATCCTTTAAAAGTTGGAGAACTTGTTGTTGATGCTTAATGTGATCTTTCACTACTTGAATATTTTTCTTCTTGATGTGTCCTTCTATCTTGAGAGTTCGAGGAGTGGTACTTTCTTCCAATGCATTACAAGATATGGTCAGATTCATTTCTTGATGCTCGATGTGATCTTTCACTTTTTGAACATTTTTCTTCTTGATATGTCCTTCTATCTTGAGAGTTTGAGGAATGTAATTTTTGCCAATGCATTACAAGGTATGGTCAAATTCATTTTTGGATGCTCGATGTGATCTTTCACTTCTTGAACATTTTTCTTCTTGATGTGTCCTTCTATCTTGAGAGTTTGAGGAATGGTAATTCCTACCATTGCAATAAAATATATGGTCGGATTCATTTGTTCTTTCTTTAGGGTTGGTTCCCGGTGTATATCCTCTTCTTTTGACATTTCTTGATCCTTTTCGTGATTATGAGGCCTTTCTTGTAGCAGCTTTGTCCCGCCTTCCTTCAAACCTTCCGTGTATTTCTTCAAATCTTCCATGCCTTTCTTCCAATATGCTTTCATACCATCAATATCAGCTTCCATGGCATAGATAAAACTATTTATCTTTTGCTTCTCTAGAATATCATTTACCCTTATATTCAATTTTTGAAGGTCCTCAATGTGCTCTACCATTGAACCCTTTTGTTTGAGATTTGTCAATTGGCTAAAGAAGGTGTTTCTCTTTGTATCCTCATAATGTGCTATCATTTCCTCTGTGAAAATTGACCACGTGACAAGTGTTTTACGAGAACAAAGCCCTTTATACCATAAAAATTGATTCGGTTCTAAATAATTAGATGCAATACATACCTTTTGTAACAGTGGTACACCATCTAGATCAAAATATCTCTCCATCTGTAGTATCCAATTTACTGGATCCTTGCCATTAAACTTCCTCATCTCGTTTTTTCTTGATTTTAGGAGCTCAATCTTGAAACGATTGTAACTCTGTAATTTCGGATCTTTAAGTTTTGAAATTTCAGCGTATAATAGCCCTCTGAGTCCTCTTTCTAAATCCGCAAGTCTAATCACAATTGGATTCCCGAAGAAAGATTTATTCCCAATCTCCTGCGATGACCTAATTATAGACTAGTTCAGTAGAGTGAACTTGTATGACGTTCCATGTGTCACTGTTTCAACCTTAGGTTCTGACAATTCTACCCAAATAAAATACAGTCCGTCCTCTTTTTGTAACTTCTTACGAAATTTCAATATAATGCTCAAAGAGAAAGTTATGACAATTTTCCCAAGGTCACATGTTTAGGATGTAATTCGGGAGTCTGCAAAAACCCTAACTTCCTCAGATCATATATCTGAAACTGTAGCGATCCAAGTTCTAAAATTCGGACCTGAGGTTTCGACCGATTTCTTCTCAAATGGGTTTTTTTTGTAGCTTCTACAACTTCGTAGCGAAAACTTTATAGTGAAAATTCCACGATGACCTATTTTAGATGAAATTTTGTAGCTTGCAAAAACCCTAACTTCCTCAAATCATATCTCCAAAAATATAGCAAAACAAGATCTGAAATTTGGACTTGAGGTTCAGCGAGATTTCGTCTCATGTGGGTTTTTTTTAGCTTCTGAAACATCGCATAAAAAATGTTATAGCGAACATGCCACGATGACCTGTTTGGAGCAATGAGACCCTAGAATCCAAAGCTCTGATACCAAATGTTATGAAACCAACTCACAAAAAGATAGAAAAGAAAGATAAATGCCTTAGAATTCAGCCTCTTCAAGGGGGCAACCTCCTTTACATTACACAAAGGAACAATTCCTGGATGATACAAATGACAAGACATCATTTCTATATATAGGAGTCTAAGGGGTCATAATATAATCACAGCCAACATAACAATAATAATGTAAAGGCACAATAATAACAATAGTGAGCTTCTATGGGGCACAATAATAACAATATGGGGACTACATGGGAACAACAATATAACTAGGGGGGTTGTACTAATAACAATAAGGGGTTACACTAGTAGTATGGGGACTTAACAAAGGCTTTTAAAATGGCAATATTGGCATTTTATTTATGAAAATAAAGGAAGTTAGGAGAAAATGGAGGTGAAAAGTCACAGGTTGCATGTGAGGAGGAAATTGAAGGAAAATAGAGGAAAATGAAGAAATTAGAGGCATCAATAATAAAAAGGCATTAGAGGATCCATTCACAACTTTTATTGGTTTAGCCTTTTGTCAATTGAGTTTTGGAATTGGTTTCAGAGAGGAGACGAACACCAAGAGGATAAGGAAAGCAAAGGAAGGATAAGGAATGCAAGGATCAAGCAAGAAAATGTTGGATCAAGCGACTTCAACTGGAACCAGCCATAAGACACGCCAGTTCTCGCCAATTGCGATTTGCGATGGAGCTGTCAGTGCCGATAGCTTATGGCCACCACGCGGAGAAATTTTTGCCCAGTTAACGCTTTTTGGAGTGAAATTATAGGATCATTACGAAAATGGTGCAATTTGTGGAGCGAATATTGGGAAAACTAGGAGAAGTCATAACTTCTTCAGTTTTCCACCAAATTGGATGCAAAAAGAGGCTAGATAGCCATTTTTGGACATTCTGGACTCATTGGAGTAGGTTTCATAAGCATTTGAGCATTGTAAACACATCTTTTTACACTTTTGAGCATAATAGAGAGGCTTAAGCCATTGGAAGCTAGACCAAGGAGACGTAGCCCAAGAGGGGTGAACTCCTTTATCATGTTCTTGTTGTAATGTGTTTTTTATGATGTTTTGTACATGTTTATGTTGTTGTTCAATCTCTTATTTATGTTTAATTTCTCATAAAATTAACATAAAAACTCATTTTTCACTTGCAAAAAAATTCATGAATCCTTAAGCGCAATGAAAGCATTTTGTTTCTAATATGAGGAGGATCTTACCACAACAATCTAATATTCTAAATCAGATTATAGGGTCCCCATAGGTTCGCCATGGTAAATACCTAAGTGCTAACCGTCGCCATCTCTCTTCCCTCAGGGGGTAACCACTTCCACATAACTAAGGTGACAATGAGATATCCATATATAAAATGAGTGGCCCTTTTATAAACATCTTCACAAGCATCGAAGAGTTCATTTAATAGAAAACTACACCAATTCAACTGTGTACCATGCACACAAACTTCCGCAACTGAGATAGTATCCAATGTGCAGTCACCCCTTGAGAAGTGTGGCATTAGCTTCAGTAATCATATAATAGGAAAATTTAATGTTAGGCTTGTTAATTGGTTTGATCAGGGCACCTTTACCACCATGTTGGGTACCATACATGTTGTAGTAATTGTCATCGCCCATCTTTTCCCCCGCTTGGAAGAATTCTAAAATGCAATTGATATTGTGACTCTAGTAGCAAACAACCCTGTAAGTTTGTGAATGTTGATGGAATGGATTAGGTGTTCCTTTTCGAACCATAGAGACCATCCATGCATCCTGCTGACAAATAATTTTGTGCATTGCATCCCTGCTCCCGCAGTGCCGAATACTGGAAGACCGCATCAATTCATCAGCGTTGACCTTTATAGTCCTCTAAATTCTTCTCTAACTTTCATTGGCATGCTTCCATCAGATTTGGTAACAACTTCTGTGTAGACTTCCAACTTGAGCACTGGCAAATGGAACGAGTTTGAGAGATCATTGTCTACAAGCACAACTTTATCATACTCGCCATAGAGATGCTCGGTTTTGTAACTCTCGAGTCTGGTTCAATGTCTGGAACAGATATATGGTCTTCGTCATGGCTGTAGTGCGACGGTGATACACTCAAAACACTGGAGGCTTGAACTTGGGCTGGGAATAGGCGAAATTTAATACAGACTCTAGAATTGGCAATTTGACCACCTCGACTTTTGATAGTGAGAAGCTTATCGTTGCCATGCAAATTAAACAGAAAGGCTTGACACGACATTTTTCATTTGACCGCTTAACTAATTAATACAATAAATTTCCCTACTCGAACCCAACCATGGCAGAAATAATGATGGCTAGCCAGACCTGACTTAGATGATGCAAAAAACTGGAAAAGGATGGTGGGAATGATGGGTAATTACAATGCTATGATGGTAGGCGCCTAGAAGTTGATGGACAGGTCGTGCTAGGGATATTACGGGAAAGAGTTAACCCAAACCCGAACTGATGTCGGGATTTATTACTAATTGTTACAGATACGATGACTGACATGTGAGACTCCCTAACCACAAATGGTTGTGAAGAGTTGAAGCTACTTCTGCAAATGAAAGAACAAACGAAAATTTATTCATGACTAAATTTGACTGGAATGACTGACTAACTAAATTAACTAACACAACTGACAAACTAAAAGAACTGACTAACTCTACCTAGACCTACCTACGATCCCCTTCTAGAGATCAAATCATTTTGATGTAGAACTGGTTGAGCCGTGGAAAGGTTTCAGGTGTGCACCATTCACCCATCTAGGCAATAGGACTCCATCCAATTGTGCGAGCTTGACAACTCTTGATTATTTCACTTCTACAACTATGAATGGTCCTAACCAATGCATTTTCATCTTTCTAGGAAGCTTTAAGAACTTACTGTCATATAACAGAACATGTCCTCCAACTGTAAAAGATTTCCAATTGATGTGCATGTCATGCCATGATTTTGCCTTTGCTTTTTAACAGTTTGGTGGAAGTATTCTAGAAACCTAGCTTCATTCAACTCCCAGAGTTCTTCCACTGTTTTGGAATTGATTCATCCTCTATCATGTTAGTGGCCTATGTAATAAAAAGGTTGGGGATGGTAAACTCGATAGGAACTATGACTTCTCGTCCATTCACTAGTTGGAAGGGCATATACTTTTGTAAACGCTTGATGGTTGTACGATAAGCCTATAGTGTAGTTGGAACCCATTCGTCCCAATCGTCTCTACTGGCCGAGCATATCTTGGTGAGTCCTCTCTCTAATATTTTGTTAAGATCTTCCACAGTACCATTTGTTTGAGGGTGATAAGGGCTTCTCTTATGGTGTTGTATCATAAAGTTTTGCAATAATGAAATGACTGTCTCATTAATGAAGTGGATCCCCTTGCCATTGGTAAGGCTTTGGGGGCTACCCAAATCGAGTGATAATATTCTCGAAGATGAATATGGCGACAATGTCTACAGTGCAATCTTTGACTGGTACAACTTCAGCCCATCTGGTAAGGTACTTTTTGACCGTAATAATATATCTGGCATTTGAGTGAAGTGTTGGTGGGTTAATAGGTCCCACAAAGTCGACTACCCATTTCTCAAAGGTCTGGAGTGCTTGTACTGGTTGCAAAGGAAGTTCATCCCGGTGAGATGGCTTTCTAACCCTTTGACAAACGTCACATATCTTGGTGTACTCCTTTACATCTTGGAAAAGTGTGGTCCACTAGAGTCTCGACTACAACACTTTCCTCATAGTGGCCTTCCCTCCAATATGCCCACCCGCAACTCCTAAATGGAATGCCCGCAATACATCATATCTCTCATGATCAAGAACACTCCTTCGCAATATCTGATCAAGGCCCAAATTGTACAGTTGTCTTGTGATTAACTGGTAATCTGTAGCACGAACCACCATGTGCCTTCGTTGTGTTGTTGTGTACCCCTCTAGGCATTTACATGTGCCTAGAAATATTGTAATGTCCTCCAAGTAGCTTGGTATGGCTTCGAGTCGAAACATGTCGGCATTTGGCAATTGATCATCTACTGACCCTCTGGCTTCACCCGACTCTAACCGAGAAAGGTGATCAGGGCCCACGTTTAGTCTTCATGGCTTGATGATTACTTCAAATGTGAACTCCTGGAATAACAGAAGCCATCTACAAATCCTTCCTTCAAGTACAAGCTTGTTCACCAAGTACTTCAGGGCAGAATTATCAGTGAAGAATTTGAACGGATCCCCAAGAAGATAGTGTTGAAACTTTTGTAGAAAATACACCATCGCAAGCACTTCACACTCAATCGTGGGATAATTCCTTTCTATCATGGACATTTTTCTACTAGAAAAGTAGATGGGGTGATCAAGTTTTCCATCTCTAGTTTGAGATAGGATGACCCCTAAGGCGATACCTGATGCATCAATATGAACATGAAATTGCTTGTTCCAATCTAGATAAACCAAGATTGGTGCACTTGTCAGTTTTTTCTTCAGCATATTGAAAGTAGCTTCACATTCATTTGACCATGTGAACCTTTCGACTTTCTTCAATAGCTTCTCTAGTGGTGTAGTGACCGAGTCATAATTACAGATGAACCTCCTATAATATCACGTGTGGCCAAGGGTGGAACTTAGTTGTTTAACACTTGTTGGTAGAGCCATATTTAGGATCACTCCTACCTTAGTGGGATCAACATGTAATCCCTCTTTACAGATTATATGGCCCGGAAGTATTCTGAAAGGGACAACGAGTATGCACTTTTTCATGTTTAGGGAGATCTGCAACTCTCTACAACTGTCAAACATCACTTGGAGCAAACTGGAATGCTTTTTTAGTAAATTGTAGACGGTCTAGCCATCCATGTAAACCTCTAGAAACCTATGAATATAATCCATGAAGGCAACAATTACAATTCTTGAGACTATTGTTGGCACGTTCTTTAGTCCAAAAGACATGACATGGTACACATATTCAATGGTGAATGTGGTTTTCTTCTTATCTTCCTCTACAATATGGACTTGATGGTAACCAGAGAATCCATTTGTAAAAGAGTAAGCTTTGTTTCCTGCCACATTGTCTAGAACTTCATCGCTGAAAGGGGTGGGGAAGGGATCATGAACACAGACATTGTTCAAACTCCGGTAATCCTCACAAACCCGAATTCTTCAACGTCATTTCTGTTCTATATAAAATTGGACTGACCCACTCAGCCTCATCAACTAGGAATATAAGCCCTGCTACCAACATCTTGTTTATCTCCTTCTTCACCTTCTCTTTGACTCTCAGGTTTAGCCTATACAACCAATGTTTCACTGGCTTTGCATCAGGTTTAAGCACAATCTTCATCTCCCCTAACTCTCCCTTAATCCCTTTAAGCTCCGCAACAGATGAAGGGAACAAGTCTTCATATTCTCTTAGGAGATCGAAGATTTCCTTAGTACTCTGCTCATCCTAGTAATCTCCAATCGAGGCTAACTTCAACTTCTCATCAATGCTAATGTTCTTTTTTTGAAACTTCAGAGGTAGTAGCTGTGGACCATCGGTTGCAGACCCATCTTCAACACTTTGTTCACCTCAATTTCCTTGAATGTCAGATGTCTCAACTCCTCCAAATCATCTTCATCTGGCTCTCATTCTATCTTTCCACAAGATACGACTTCATGGAATCTGAATTCATATATATGCTCAAAGGTGTTTTGGTCTATACATCCCTCTGTCAATTACCATGTTGTGAGAAAAACCCTTTTAATAGCTTACAAAGCAGTTTTTATCATTTTGTCACTATCTATGAAGGAAAAGTCACTGATAAATTGAGCTTCCATATAGTCCCAATCACTAGTTTGTCTTCTTATCTCTTCCTTTACGTACCATGCCTTCAGAAATGTCCCCAGGGTGTGTACAAAGTTGTGCACCCATAAGTCCTCTAGAAGTCCTTCCCTGATCCATCTGGCCTTACAATCTTGCAAGTGTTGTCGAGGGTCGGAGCTTCCCCAATACTTAATGAAGTTTTGTGGTTAGTCCTTTGAATACCCAAATCTGATTCTCATCATTGTCTTAATATCCTACCATTCTCTGAGATGGTTGTGGTGAGATCCCCACCACCTTAATGATGTCGCTTTTAAGGTGACATCCAGTAAGGGTACTTTCCGTACTTCAGATACAATTTCATCAACTTCATTAAGAAAATCAGTAACATAGCCCATGCCATTAAAAATAGGGAATTCTCGTACCTCAGTACCAACCCAGTTGATACGATGGATCGTGGCACATTGCCTAGTGTTGATCTCGTGTCCACCCTACTGCCAATTATCTGATGCAGCCTCGGATCTGATTGCCGAGATCTTAATTCTCCTCCAGCTGATCGATCCTCCTGTTGTCGGATTAACATAATCTTCTCTTCTTTCGCTCGCCAGCCGGTATAGTTGATCCAACAACTCAGGTTCTTCTCTGACATTTGTTGGCTCAATGAACCTTGACCCTTGGTATGGGTATAGGGGTTGGATCACTCTAACTCCCTCCACTTGAAAGGTCATCAACTCCTTTAGATAGATTATCACGTAATTCTCAAAGGCCTAGTCTATTCCAAGCAATGTCAAATAGGGGTCTTTGTCCCCCATAATATATATTAATTCAAAGTCAGCATAATTTTTCACCCTTGCTAAGTTAACTTCTACATCTTCTATCCTTCCAACTGGAAGTATACAATATTGATTCGCCATGCGTAGTTGAATTGGGGAGAACACCAACTTTGAACTTCCTAAGGCTTCCTAGGTTTTCCTTTGCAGGATATTCACATCTGAGCCCAGGTCTAACTTTGTATCCTTGATTTGAAAATTCACAGTCTAAGCATCAATCCAGAACTACCTCCCTTTTCTCTTCTTATTCCTGCGCATCGTCTTGAAGCATCTTTCGGGTAAGTTGGTAGAAATGAATCCTTCCTCAGTCGCCCCATCCTTGACAACAAATTTAATACTTTCTTGCAACTGCCCGAACATTTTATCATCATTCACAATCTGTAGAAATAACCTGAACGAGTTGAGTTAGGTCCGAGATCCTAACTTTTAAAAACCCTGGTTGTACTCCTTGGGGCTCATCGCTTAAAATTAATTTGTAAAATTTATGTGGCTTATTTGTAGTACTGATTTTTCTTATCATAATTGTATGAGTGCTTTGGTGAGGCTTGTTATATGATTCTTGGTTGATCAACAGCTCCAAAGTCAGTTATGGTCTTCTTCCCTCCCCGAGTGACTATATTGATGTTTGAGAGGGGAGTTGTCTTAGGTACCCTTAGTTCAACATTGATTAAATTTGCTCCCCTTTAGAGGTTGCGCTCTTCCCATTTGGAAATCAACTCTGGACAGTCATATGTCGCATGTGTGTGACCCTGCACTAAGAGCACCAGGGCCTTTTGCAATCTCTTGTGACATGTGCCTCTTGATCATAGTTTTAGCAACAGAACAGACCTATGCCTCATGTTTGTCCCCCCCTTGTTCCTCCTTCTCCTTGTCCACGAGGAGTCTCATTAATCTGATAGGCAGATTGATCCAATCGGTCAGCTAGGGCATCTATTGCTCTACACTGATCAATGGTGAGTTGGTGAGCCACAGATTTCACAAAGAGTGTTGTTTGGAACATTGGAATATTTTTGTAGAATTGGATAGAGGTGAGGGAGAAAAATAAGGGAAATAAAGCTTGGATGAAGAAAAACCATTGCAACCATTGTAACAATGGTGGACATAAAAAATCCACATGTTGGGAACTCCATCAAGAGTTGTGTCCAAAGAATGGAAACAAAGTATGGATGAAGAAAAACCATTGCAACAAGGGTGGACATCAACAAGTCACATGTTGGGAAATCCATATAGAGCTATGTCCAAATGAGGACAAGGAGCTTAGGAAAGAACCTATAAAGGAACCATCCAATGAAGCAACTCAAAGCAAGCCAACTACAGGAAGAAGGTAAATTATAGAAACAATTCGAGAGGGAACACACGTTAGCCTTGATCAATGAAAGGATGAATAGCCTACTTGAGTAATAACCATCATTATAAATCACTTGTTTCTTCCAAGGCCCCATAGATGGACATTTGTTTTTGTAAAAGTGATGAAATGTATAACATCACTTATGAATGCAACATAGTGGTATTTTAGGCCTCTGCTAGGTAGAAAAGAGTATGGGTTTTGTTGTAAATCAAAGAAAACATGCATGATATTTGTAGGTAACTTTTGGTGTCCAAAAGTCCTTTAGTGGAGAGGAATGATCTAGAAGGCTCTGAGAAACCTCAAAAATCAAATTGCTCAAAATATGATGAAAACAGTGCCACGTAAAACATTTTGTTGATACAATTTCAATGGTGTGAAAGAAACCTCAAACCGAGTTTGTCTGACAAAGTTATGGCCATCTGAAGTTTGGCACAAACAACGAAAAGTTTGTGTACAGGTGGGGTCCATAGGATGCCATGTGGCACTCCCACATGCTATTGCATGGCATCCCAATCAACATGCACATTCAATAAGTGAGACCTACAATTGACATGGCATGGTGACATGTCATAGGACCCGGATAACATGACAAGACACAATTGGCATGTGGCTCAGTGAACACATGGCATACATGGCACCTCCACATTGATGAGTTGGCAACCAAGTGGACTAATATGGGGCTGCCACGTGATAGCATCAGGTTGGCTAGTCAAACCCGGCATATGATAATTTTGGTAGAGCTCCAGTTAAATTTGGACCATGGCCAAAGTTGGCAGTCCAGTTAAATTTGGCGATTTTAGCCAATTAATGTCTAAGCCTAGAAACAATTTTAGCAGAGCTCTAGACCGAATTAGCGACAATTATAAGTTGGCGGCATTGATTAATTTCATGGTGATTTTAAAACTGACGAATAAACAAACACACACACACACACATATTATTATAAAGAGACACTTGCATTATATCATAACTCAAAAGGGGAGTCTCGCATGCTTGACCACAGGACCTCCCCTAACTACCAAGACTTAGTATAAGTCCTCCAACCAAAGACCTGCAACAATTTCATTGGAAGGTTTGCTTAAGTCATATGATTTAAATCCATTGTCATTTATATGGAGTGGAGCAGGCCTGCCCATAGAGAGAGAGAGAGCAAACTAAGGTTGAGGCAGACCCACACCTATGCAAGCATTGTTGTTTAGGAATATTCTCATACCATATTCCAGGGAATCTTCTTGGAGAATATTATAGAATATCATGATCTATTATGGCACGAAATTTGAGGTGGAGATTCTTAAGAGTGGTCAAAGGTGTCAGTTCCATAATCCTATGAAGTTTATACTCATTTTTTTTAAAATTTAATAAGGAATCCAATAGTGTAGTCATAATTGGGATCTAAACAGTGGATTTGAGGGCTCATGGAAGAAGCCCACATGTGTCATTAAATTCTTGGCACGAATTTTGAGGTAACCTTGCACATGTGAGAAGGTGGTCATGTTTATATCTTAAAGTTGAAGAACTATGAGGTAGAGTTGTTGGTAGGGAGTATGTTGCAATTTTAGTAGCAAATTTTAGAGCTCACGGTTGAAGCTCACATTTGACAATGACTGCTTAGAATGCTTCACAAGGAAGGATTTCCCTCTTTAGACAATGTTTGTGTTTACAATAAAAAGTTGCAAAATGATAAGACAAACTTTTCAGTGTTGTGTTTGTGGTGTTTTGAGCATTCGATTAAGCATTTGACATGGAAACCAATGTAAGCTTCATTTCTTGTCGATTATCCCTCTTACAAGAGAATATCTACATGCAATTTTTGTATGGTATTTGTATATTGTTGCAAGGTAGCAAGATCTGAAACACTGTAAAGAACTCTGTGTTTAAACCCATGCATGCAAAGCAAGATGGTGTGGCACTAAAATGGATCTCTTTGTTTGAGGTTGTGCATGAAAACCGAGATGGTGCAACACTGAAAGAGCCATATTGCCACTTGAAGTGAGGGTTATTTTGTATTGACAAAGAAGTTACTTATTGAAGGATAACAACTAATTAAACAACTACGTAGTTGAGCAGAGCCAAGAAACATAACCCACACTTAGTGAAATTCGTTATCAACTCAGTGATCTCTTTTCTTATGTGTTTGAGTTCTTGTCTCATGTTTTCTTATGCATGATATTTCTGCAATTATGAGCATTAAATGCATTAAGTAATGAATTTGGACATTATCAACACATTCACAAGTTTACTTGGATTCAAGCCTATGAATGCAATCAATTTAGAAGATCACTATTAAGAATCAAGGCCCTATTCAAGGGGCTTCAAACCAAAACAAGTTTGGAATCGGAGGCCTCCCAAACTCTGATCACATATTTATAACATTTACATCATTAGCTCATTTGTTTAAGTTCACATGGCTTGATATCCATCATTTTAACTATGCATTTTGACTTTGTACATAATATGATCCAATACATTCCAAGGATCAAAATCTACAATATTACATTCAAAATTTATTACTTAACAATTATCTACCTTCATTTAATGGTGTTTAGGTAGGTTACAAGGATTTTTTCCTTTAACCACACATGCTTCCAACATTTATCCTCATTTATTTTGAGAGACCTGTAAAAGAACATATCCCTTTTTAAATATTTGTAAGGATTTGCATTGAATAAGATTTATCATTTGGATGGGATTGAAGAGATGTTGATCCTACAAGAGTTGGTATTAGAAGCCTTTGTTCATCCATCAAGTAAGGCGACATATCTTGAGGATGATTCTAATCAACTACATAGAGATAGATTTAACATGATGTGAATGTTAGAAATAAGCCAAGTTTTAAGGTCTCAAGGATATTATCTAGGTCTTATTGCTTTAGGCGCCATAATACTATTGTCCCATATTGAATATATTTACCACTCATTGAGTAACAATAATAATGATCAAGAATGAGATTGGAATACTTCTTTAATATTTTCCATTCATGTGAACCTTTTATATTTGGATTCCAAATTTTAACAATCTCTATTTACATAATTGTTGTGATATATTCTAAGAAGGGTATTTTTCCACCCTTTTCCTTCTTCACTTGATTTGGATTGGATCATTATATTACTTTTCATCCATATTGACACTTTCATAGTGAAAAAATGGGAGGAATTAACTCGCAAAACCATTTTCACCTGTAGGTCTTAGTTTGGTGAATTGGGGTTTTAAATCTTCAAATATAGTTTGAGGCATTTCCTAAAGTTTTTTGGGGTCAAAAAACTTTTACTTCTTTGATATCCTCTTATCACTATTCTATGCTCATATATCTTTTCATCGACATAATGAATGCCTCAAACAAAGTCAGTGTGCAAAAGTTATGCCACCCAAAATTTGACCTTTTTGTTTTGACCACCATGATTCAAGAGGATGCCACATCACCCACATTACTCATGGAAAATGGGCTAGCCACATGAGAAATATGAAGAATAATTTAGAATATTCAAGTTTTAACTCATATTGAGGGTTTAATGGGTCAAATATAACCCCTAATTGGCTATTCAAATGTGTTGTAATCAAGTCACTACAAGGAAAAGGGGTCCAATTCTATTCTTGTGCATTCTTTTCCATAGTTGAGAGTTGACAGATAGAGGGAAGAATATAGAGGGTTTGTGATTTGTAGAAACCATGTCTCACTCCTTTGTATCTACACCATTTTCCATTAAGGGAAAGAGAGAGCAAAGTAGCCTCACCTTCCAACTAGGGCTTTTCTTGAAAGGGTTTCCCAAATCATATCTCGATGTATTATGGTTGTGAGTGATTGATTTATCTATTACTATTTTCTACACTTTTATACTTTGCATGCATAAGCATAACACAATAACTTAATAATCCATAAATCTAAGGAAAAATTAACTCACATGGTATAACTTTTGTATTTCGGTAATTTTTTCATTGGATATATTATGACGAATTGTCTAGTGGAATATCCACAATATTTTATGGATTATACTAGTACTAGAGCAGATGTCTTCCAGTGTTTGTGGGGATTTTTAAGGGATCTATATTCATTTAGAAGAAAATGGTAAAACCCCAACCACAACCAATGAATATATGAATAACCCCCCAGATCTATCAGAGGAGAGGTTCTCAAGGCTGGAAGAACATGTTACGAAAATAAGACACAATATGAACCTCCTTATGGGGACTCTAGTGAATAATTTAATCAAAGAAGATGGAGGTTTCAATTCAAAGGTAAAATCAATGGGAAAATATAGGGATTAGGAAAAACTATAGGAGTCGAAGAAAAAAAAACATAAAAGAGAACAACCTTGTTCGAGTGTCATGAACCATTCATGGTCCCTTTTGAGGATGGAAGCGAAGGTCAACATCAAGCCATATCAAGGTGAGATTGACACTATGAAATTAAGTCACTGGTTGCAAGAATTAGAAGTTTATTTTAGCATTCATCACATAGAGGAAGAACAAAAAAAGTATTTTTCCCATTTGAAATTAGAGGATCTTTCCCTAACCCAAGGGGAAGGTATACAAAAGCCCTAAGGCTAGAGAGGGATCCTCTAGTGACTAAGTGGGAGGATTCGAAAGCCCTCACAAATTCCCAGTTCCACCTTATCATATATGTGGAGGGCCAATGGATCTAGTGTAATTACTTCAAGAAGAGATAGGGGCAAAGTGTATAGGAGTACACCAAAGAATTTAAGAAGATGGAAATAATGTTGGGTATCTCTCCTAAGAACGTAGATATACTCCTCAAGTATTTGGGGGTCTCTAGACATCCATCTAGGAAAACAAGTGATGTTGTTCAAACCTATAATGGTGGATAAGGCTTTTTTACAGGCATAATACTTGGAAAACATGAGCAAGAAGAAAGGGAAATCATGTTTGTTGAAGTAAAAGGACCACCACAAGGCTTCCAGAGAAGGGAAGAAGAAATGGAAAGAGGGGCATGACAAAAAAATTGCAACAACTATACACTAGTGTAAAGATTCAAAAAACCACTACAACGACTATGATGAGCCCTCGTATTACAAAAAGAATGATGCAACTCCCATGGTTAACAACTTTAATATATCAATCCAGAGTTTGTACAAACTTAAGAGGTGTTAATGTTATATGCACAATAAGCAAGGTTCTACTTAAGATGATCTAAAACAAGGAATTGAATTGAATTTCCATAGAGAGAACTTTTGAAAACCTAGAAAAAGGTAAACTGCCTAGCAACAACTTTGCAAGAAAAGAGATGAATGAAGCATAACTTATTCTACTGCATGAGAGAAACCCTTATCTATTTACATAAAAGAAAATGCTAGAAAAGAGATCGTAAACTATCTTGCAGAAAATAAAAGATAGAAGAGTAATCCCAATCTATCTTGCATAAAGAAAATGGTAGAAAAGAACTCTGATCTATCTTGCAGGAAACAAATTTATTATATTGCAGACAAGGTAAATTCTATTCTATTTGCAAAAATTCAATCAATTACTTAAAAGGTAAATTGATTTCATTCTATTTAACAAAAACTATATACCCAAGTTGCAGAATTGAAGCTATAACGATGTAAGTAAAGAATCGAGAGGGTATTTTGTCTTCTTAAGTTCATTTTCAAGTGTTAGAGGATGTTGTGGAGTGATGAGAAGCGAAAACCAAGATTTAGATGCAATTCTAGATGTGTTCTGAAGAATTATGTGTATAACTACATGATTGCAGATTTTAGTTTAAGTGCTTTAGTTAAAATGATTGGTTTTAAAATAATGTTAAGCTAATTTTACTGATTAAAATAAATTTAATACTATTTTTTAAATTTAACTGGTATTTGGTTTTTTTGTACAAGATAATAAGAACTTCTCTAGAAAAACATTCTAAAAGTCATGGTCAGATGGAAGAAGCCAATCCTCCAAATTTGATCCTTATCCAAAATCTTGTGCATAAGGAGAGCATCAAATCAAGGGACAATGAGGAAAAAATTAATAAGATAATAAACAAACCCTCCAATTTAAGTGACAGAATCATTCAAATTAACATATTATCTATTTGCAGACTTAGTTAAGGACAAGATGGAGTAATCCTTTTTTTTCCAATTTATTGTATAAATATGGCTCTTCTCAATTAGTAAACGAGGGAATGGATTATGAGAAAGAATTCTTCTACTATTGTCAGGGTTTCTTTTGAATCTCAGTGACCAGAGGTCAGACATATGAAGAGGAAAAACTTGTGCAATATTATCAAGCTGGTTATTAAAGAATTGAAGTTCTTAGAAGGAGAGATTGGCATATTCAGACAAGCTTGTATACCTTTATCTGGTCTCTTTCATGTTGAAAAATGTGTGACTAGATTCGGTCTTCATAAATATGAAATTTACTTTTGATTCTTGTATATTGTAAAATGAAAGAAAAATTATTATTATTTTTGGAGCATAGCTTTCATGCTGAAGGTATTTTATTTTAGATGTCAAGCACCAATTGCGTGCTTCTAGGGTTTTTCCTAGGTCAAGAAGTCAAAAGAGTCATTGTAATAAGTTGAAGACCCCATCAAGCACATTGTAACTTGAAAAGAAAATTATTTTTGTCAATAAAAGTGTCAAAATACTCTTCAAGACCAAGTCGGCCTGGCAGTTGGGAAGTCAGCCTAATTTGAGGAGCCACATCCACCTTAAGAAGCCTATATAAAGGAGGGAACTCAACCTCCTTGGAAGACATTGATCACTCACTCATCCAAGTGAAGAATAAGAACAAGAAGGCAATGAAGAAGGAAGAAGACGATGAAGACTTGTTTCTAGGATATTTCCCTCTCACACGTGTGAAATAAGCCTGGGGTTTCTGCTGTTGGACTAGGGTTTTTCTTCTGCATGTTTGATCTTGAAGAAATAAGAGAAAGAAGGAAAATGAAGGTCACATTAGTTCATCCTCAAGCACAAGAAGAAGGATAAATCTAAGCGAAGGTCTAAAGAAGCCTTGGGAGGCCAGAATAAGCTCACACGTGTGCAACAACTGCTGTTGGGAGGGTAAAAAATTTCAAACCTGCAGTAGAGATTGAAATTCTGAAGCTGGGAGTCGAAATTGTGTTGCTGGAAGAGAATTGACTAGGTTTGACTTGGAAAAATGAAGCACATCATTTGGAAGGGTTGGAATTGGTCTTGGTCTAGAGGTCTTGGAATTCGTCAATTGAAGAATTTATAAGAAGAGAAGAGATTTGTGGGTTTTCCTCTCAAGTGGAGAGGTTTTGGACCTGGCTTGCAACCTACATTATTTGTTCTTGTGTACTATTATTCTTATTGTTTTAGGTAGTTGTTTGATGATAAAAAAACATAATTATAAGTGAATATGCTAATAAGTAAGAAAAAATAAAAATACATGACAAATCAAGAAAAGAGAAATCATCCTAATTATTTCCCTATAGCTTTCTCAACATCGTATTAGAGTTAAGGTTGGCTAAGGGCATAATGAAGATCTCTACTACACTGAAGAAGTTCCTAAACAAGTGTTTAAAGGTGGAAAATCATTTCAAGAAGGGCATCAAAGAAGTATGGGATATCCTATTTTCTTCTAAGAAGGAAGTGACTAAGACATCTACAAAGGATAAAGGATTATTCTCAACACTCAGTGGCACATTTCAAGATGATAATATTTGGGTGATCGACAGTGGAGCATCAAGGCATATGATTGGTCAAAATAAGCAATTGAAGACATTATCAAAAGGGAAGTCCTCTTACTCCATAGAACTTGGTGATAATAAAAGCTACCATGTGAGAGGAATTGGATCAACTTTGATTGAGCTGGAAAATGGAGGAAACATTCATCTCAACAATATCTTATTTGTTCCAGGTTTGCACAAAAATTTACTTTCCATTTCATGCTTAGAAGACAAGGGTGATCGAGTTGCATTCATTGACATAAAGGTTGTAGTATGGGGCAAAAACTCAAGCATAGAAGATTCTACAATGATTGGGATTCATGAAGGAAGACTCTATACATTGATAACTCCCCTCACTCACACTTTGGTTCACATTGAAGTTAGCCCATGTGAACTTTGGCATAAAATATTTGGTCATCTCCACTACAAAACATTACCACCCCTAAATAACATAGTAAATGGCATCCCTGAATTGAAATAAGATCATGAAGGAGTTTGCAAGGGATTTACATTGGGTAAGAACACCAAGAGACCATTTGGAAGTAGTGCTTCAAGGTCAAAATAAATCTTGGATCTTATCCATTCCGATGTCTATGGTCCTATGAATTCAAAATCACTTGGAGGCAATCTATACTATGTCACATTCATAGATGACCATTCAAGGAAAAGTTGGGGTTACTTGGTGAAATCCAAGGGTGAAGTCTTTATCAAATTTCAAGAATTCAACGCTGAATGAGAGAACCTTACATAAAGGAGAATCAAGAAATTAAGATATGATAATGGAGGATAATATACTTCGAAAGAAATTATAGCCTTTTGTAAGGAGTTTGGGATTAAGAGGGAGATGATAGTCCCATATAATCCCGAAAAAAATGGAGTTGTAGAATGAAAGAATTGGTCCATTGAAGAAAGTGTGAAAACAATGCTACATGATCAAGATTTTCCAAAATTCTTGTGGGGTGAAGCAACAAAAACAATTGTATACATACAAAATCGAAGTACCCATAGGTCACTAGATAACTTGACTCTTGAAGAAGTATTCACTGGGAAGAAACAAAATGTAGATCATTTCCGAATTTTTGGTTGTCCTATTTATATTCATATAAAAAAGGATAAAAGAAAGAAGTTGGATCCATCAGGCATGAAGGGAACTTTCATTGGTTACAATAATTATTCTAAGGCCTATAGGATCTACATAAAATAAGGGCTCTAAATAAAAGTCAGTTGAGATGTAATATTTGATGAAAGAATTACATTGAAGAAATCAAAGAATCTCCCTATGGACTCTGATGATGAATAACTTCCGATATTTGAAGAAGAATTCACTATGGAGGAAGAAGAATCAAACCATGAAGATGAAGGTCCCAATGAACCTATACAACCCGTGGTAATCCTTGAGACTAGAAAGAGACCTAACTGGTTAAAATCCTCTATTAGATGCAAAGGGACATGGAGCTGCTAAGGGCACATTCAGGGAAAGCAAGAAAGCAAAGATATATTTAGTGTATGCAACATACATGCCAAACTTAATAGAATAAGAATCATCCACTTTTGAAGAAGTTGTCAATCATTAAGAATGGAAATATTCTATAAATGAAGAATACCAATCAATAATGAAGAATGGGGTATGGGAGATCGTACCTAAGCCTGAATACAAGTCTGTGGAAACTTCCAAGTGGTTGTACAAAATTAAACATGCGACAGATGGAAGAATTGAAAAGTATAAGGCAATATTTGTGGCTAGGGGATTCCCTCAACAAGAAGGCATCAACTATGAAGAGACATTTTCTCCAAGATCAAGATATACAACTATTCAATCATTGGTCTGTTTGGCAACATCAATGGGATGGAATATACATCAGACAGAGGTTAAAACTACATTCCTAAATGGCATAGTCGATGAGAAAGTCTATATAGAGAAACCCTTGGGATTTGAAGTCAAATATAGAGAGGCATATGTTTGTAAATTAAAGAAGGAATTATATGGCCTTAAGAAAGTACCAAGGCCATGGTATGCAAGGATGGATGCATACCTTCAACGATTGGGCTTCACAAAAAGTTTTGTTGATTTGAACCTTTATTTCAAGGTTGTAAAAGGTAAGCCTGTAATAATTCTTATGTATCTAGATGATCTTCTCTTGACAGGTGTGGAAGGTTGAATTGAAGAATGCAAGAAGAAACTAGCAACAAAATTCAATATGAAGGATCTCTGGATGATGCACTATTATTTGGGAATAGAAGTCTAGAAATGACCTGATGAGATCCACATAGGTCAAGGGAAGTATGTGATCAAGATGTTGAAAAGGTTTGACATGATGGATTGCGAACCTATGACAACCCCGACGATCACAAACTTGAAGAGATTAAGGAGTTTTGAATCTAGCCCAGTGGATCCTATTAGGTATAGACAATTGATTGGCTCATTGATGGACCTGGTAAATACTCAACCATGCATATATTTTGTAGTGAATGTTCTCAGTCAGTTCCAAGTAGAGCCGAAGCATGATAATTGAATAGAAACCAAGCACATACTAAGATATCTGCAAGGAACAATCCACTACTACTTGAAATATGATAGGGGGAATGATGTCCACTTGATTGTATATACAAATTTTGACTGGGAAGGTAATGAGCAGGAGGGAAGGTGCACTACAGGAGGATGTTTTCATTAGGGATCCTCCATGATCTCATGGATGAGAAGAAAGCAAGATACATTTTCTTTGAGTAGTGTTGAGGCTGAATATATTGCAATTTGTGAAGTAAGCAGAGAAGTTGTTTGGTTGAGGAAGTTGTTGTCTGACTTATTTGAAGGACGAATGGACCCTATAATGATACATTGTGATAACACTAGTTGTATAAGATTGTTGGAAGATGCATTATTTCATGGAAATAGAAATTATACCAAAAACAAGTAGCACTTCATTTAAAAGATAGTACAAGATGGTGTGTTGAAGCTACAATATATCTCCATCGATGAACACGTAGCTAACATATTGAAAAAATATCTTCCTAATAAGAAGCTTGTGTATTTGAGAGACAAGATTGGTTTGGTTGATATATCCTTTATGTTTGATAGGGAGAGATAGGCACATCATTCTTTTAGTCACTTGGGAAGATAAAATGGAGGATTGGGTAAGCATCTGACATCCGATACTCTTTGACACTGAAGTAGGGAATCCAAGGTAAGAGTTTTTATAGGAAATTTTGTCACATCTGGTCAATAGGCCTTTGACTACATCAATCAACATCCTTTGACCCATTTTTCATCATCCTTCCACGAATCCCTAAGCATGAATCATTCTAATTGAGTTTATGCCTAAAAACACCTTGTTTCAGTCATTTTAAGGATCAATGCATCCTGGCCTCTTACTGGACAACGTTAACTACCAGGTTTCCCTACTCTGCACCTGCGTTGATCACCAAAAGGTTGCCCAGTGTTGGGGAATGCTGTTATGAAACCAACTCACAAAAATATAGAAAAGATAGATCAACGCCTTAGAATTCAGCCTCTTCAAGGGGGAGACCTCCTTTACATTACACAAATGAACAATTCTTGGATGATTCAAATGAAAAAACCTCCTTTCTATATATAGGAGTCTAAGGGGTCACAATATAACCAAGCCGACCTAACAATAACAATATAAAGGCACAAAAATAACAACAGAGGGATTCTATGGGGCACAATAATAACAATATGGGGACTATAGGGGCACAACAATAATAATAAGGGATACAACGACAATAGTAATGGGGGAATCACTAGTATTATAGGGACCTAACATGCCCCTCTCCTTCAAAAAAGTGTTGTCCTCAACGCTTGAGTAGTTCTGGATGCTTCTGTATAAAATTCTCATCCTCCCATGTGGAACCTTCAATGGGTAAGTTCTTCCACTTGATGAGATACTCTGAAATTGATTGATTTCATAGCTGTCAAGTTCTTGTTTCTTTGACTACTTCAGGTTCCAATATGATTTTTCCTTCCTCATCAAGTTCTGGCAATATTGTTTGAACTGGAAGCTTGTCACCTATAACCTTCTTTAAGCATGAAACATGGAAAATTGGGTGCACTTGGGAAGCTGCAGGAAGCTCCAATTTGTATGCCATAGTACCTATCTTTTGCAACACCTTGTACGGACCATAATACTTTGGTGATAATTTATTATCCTTCTTAGCTTGCTTGAGGGACATTTGTTTATATGGTTGTAGCCGTAAGAATACCCAATCACCTACAACAAAACTTCTTTCACTGCGATGTTGATCTGCCTGTTGTTTCATTTTATTCTGCGCCAAGGTGAGGTTATCCTTTAAGAGTTGGAGAACTTGTTGCTGATGCTCGATGTGATCTTCCACTGCTTGAACCTTAGAATTTTTTCTTAAATATGATGTGATGGATGGTGGATGATATCCATAAAGTGCCATAAATGGAGTCATTTTTGTTGCAATATGGAAGGAAGTGTTATACCACCATTCAGCCAGAGGCAACCATTTGACCCATTGTGTCTGTTTATCAGATACAAAGCAATGAAGATATCCTTCCAAACATTTGTTTACTATCTCAGTTTATCCATCAGATTGAGGATGATAAGATGAGCTATAAGCTAATTGAGTAACAAGACAAGAAAATAATTCTGTCCAAAAATTTCCAGTGAAAATGGGATCTCTATCACTTACAATAATATTTGGGTTTCCATGTAGCTTTTGAATTGTTTCCATAAATGCAGTAGAAATTGTACTCGCTTTAAATGGATGAAATAATGCACAAAAGTGTGCATACTTGGTAAGTCTGTCAACTACCACCATGATAACACTCTTTCCTTCGGACTTGGGTAAACCTATGATAAAATACATTGAAACCTCCTCCCAACGTTGGCTTCGAATGGATAAAGGTTTTAATAGTCCCGGGGTCTTAATTGTTTCAACCAACCATTCCGCCACAAACTTTTGAATATCCGATTTAAGGCCATCCCAAAATAAATCCTCCTTAACCCTGTGGTAGGTTTTTAAACATCCTGAGTGCCCTCTTAAAAGGAGAGGTGTGTAATTCCCTAAGAATATTTTGTTTGAGTTAGGAATTCTTACATAGGTATAACCGATCCTTGTACCATAACGAATCATTTTTCCACCTAAATGTATCAGATGTACTGGGATCTTGTTGTATCTTTTGAATGAGTGCCCACACTTCCTCGTCATTCTTCCATTCATCCCTTGCTTCGTTTATCCAATATGGTTAGATAATAGACATGGCGCAAAGAAATGCTTCCACATCCCCATCCTTTCTTGATAGTGCATCTTCCACAACATTTTGCTTCCCTTTTTTGTAGATGATTTCAAAGTCATAACCCACATATTTCTGACCCATTTTTGCTGCTCTACTAAATATAATCTTTGTTCTAAAAAGTATTTAAGACTATCATGATCTGTTTTTACCTTGAAGTGTCTTCCATTAGGTAGGGTCACCATTTCTTAAGTGCATGTAGTATTGCCAACATTTCCTTCTCATAAATAGCTTTGTGTAAATACTTTCCTTTGATTGGATGACTTTCGAAAGAAATGGGTCTTTCTTCTTGCATTAAAACAACACCAATTCCATTTCTTGAGGCATCACATTTCACAATAAAGGTTTTTGTGAAGTCCGGTGTAGCTAAGACTAGTGCTTGGCACATTGCCTCTTTAAGATGTTCAAAGGCCTTTGTTGCTTTTGGAGTCCATGAAAATGCATCTTTCTTCAATAATGTTGTTAGAGGTGTTGCTACTCTCCCATAATTCTTAACAAACTTGCGATAATACCCTATCAACCCGAGAAATCCTCGTAGATGCTTTATGTATATGGGGATTTTCCATTCCTTAATGGTTTTAATTTTGCTAGGGTCTACCTTAACACCTTCATGAGATACAATATGACCTAGATATTCCACCTCTTGTACTCCAAAGAAACATTTGGATATTTTTGCATATAATTATTTCTCCTCCAATAGTTTGAGCACCATGTCAACATGTTGGAAATGATCCTTCCAAGACTTGCTGTAGATTAGTATATCATAAAAAAATACTAACACAAATGTTCTAAGGAAGGGTTTGAAAATGAAATTCATCAAACCTTGAAATGTAGAAGGTGCATTAGTAAGGCCAAAAGGCATGACCAAAAATTCATAATGACCCTCATGAGTTCTACATGTTGTTTTTGGAATGTCTTCAGTCTTCATTCTGATTTGATGATATCCTGAACGAAGATCCAACTTGGTGAAGTAAATTGATCCATGCAATTCATCCAATAATTCATCAATGGCAGGATGGGAAATTTATCTTTAATAGTGAGCTTGTTGAGCTCCCTATAATCTGGACACATGCGCCATGATCCATCCTTCTTGTGAACCAAGACTACTGGAGCAGAGCAATAACTTTGACTAGGTTGAATTATACCAACCTCTAGCATTTTTGCAACCATACGTCCAATTTCACTCTTTTGGACATAGGGATATTTGTAAGGCCTGATGTTTGGAGGAACACTTCATGGAATCAAATTAATAGCATGATCATGATCACGAATAGGTGAGAGGCCTTTGGGAGTCTCAAATACCTTAGAACAAGACTTTTTGGAGATCTGGAGAAATGGATGATTTCGACGTGGGAACCTCTAGTGAACATAATTGTGCAATTATGCCTATTTTTTCTTTCTTTAGAAGCTTTGTCATTTCATTAGAGCTGGTTATCTTTCCCGGTTTCCCTATGATACCCCTTAATTCAACTTCCTTTCCTTCTGAAGAGAATTTCATGAAAAGTTGTCGAAAATTAAAAGTTATTGTACCCAAGGAATGTAACCATTCGACTCCTAGTACAACATCAACACCAACCATTGGAATGGAAAGCATTGGGCTGTTCAATACATATTCTCCCATGGATAGCTTGATAGTTTGAGGAGTGGTAATTCCATCCAATGCATTACAAGATATGGTCAGATTCATTTCTTATTTTTCTAGGGTTTGTTCATGGTGTATATCATCTTCTTTTGATGTTTCTTGTTCCTTTTCTTCCTACTCTTACAATATATGCAAAATAATTTCTTCTCGACACACTTATGACCTTTAGTGTATTTGCTATCATAATTGTAACAAAGTCCTTTTGCTATTTTTTCTTCCAATTGTTGTGGTGTCAACCTTGTAGGTTATGGATGGCTAGGGGAAACAACGCTTCCATCTTTATGATTGTGAGTGGTAGGCATCCTTGTTGCCATAATTCTGCTTTCCATTTTTCTTGCCAACCTGAATGCCTTCTCTAATGAATCTGGTTCCCAAAGGCAAACCTCATGTTAGATGTTATCTTTTAAAGTCCCTATGAACACATCAATACTATGCTCCTTTGGAATATCTTTTACCCTTATATTCAATCTTTGGAAGTCCTCAATGTGCTCCATCATTGAACCCTTTTGTTTGAGATTTATCAATTGGCTAAAAAAAGTGTTACTTTTTGTATCCTCATAATGTGCTATCATTTCATCCATAAAAATAGCCCAAGTGACAATTTGTTTACGAGAGCAAAGCCATTGATACCATACAAATTGATTTGAATATAAAGTTGCAATGCGTACGTTTTGTGTGTTTTTCACATTATGGAGATCGAAAAATTGCTCCATCTGTAGTATCCATGTTCTGGGATCCTTGTCATCAAACTTCCTCATATCGATCTTTGGAACATGGTGGTTATTTGATCCAACATTAGAGTCTATGAAATCATGATTAACATTTATTTTGTTCTCATCATGAGTTTCCTTTACTACCCTTTCACCATTAGTAAGCATTTCTTGTAGAAACTTTGTCAAATCTGTCTTCAAATCTTCCATGCCTTTCTTTAAATCATCCATCTTAGCTTCCACGCCATCCATGTTAGCTTCCACGTCGTCCATCTTAGCTTCCATGCCGTCCATCTTAGCTTCCACATCATTCATCTTAGATTCTACACCTTTATTTAAATCATCCATCTTAGCTTCCACGCCTTTCTTTAAACCATCCATCTTAGCTTCTACGTCTTTCTTTAAACCATCCATCTTATTTTCTGTTACTTTTTGTGCGAGTGAAATTTGTTGCACTTGGTCTCGTAATTTTGATATATCATGTTGCATTTCTTCCTCTTCTTCATGAGTCATGTTAGAGATTTCACGTTGCTTACTAGGTGTTTCCATTTTCTTTCTTCGGGGCATCAATTACCGATAATAATGCTTCACTATGCCCTTTGAATTCATTCAAACTAATTTTTCAAACCAACCTTATGCAAAAATTTACAAAAAAATACACACCTTTTTTCACTTTGTAGGAGCTCTATATTGAATCTAATGTATCTCTGTAATTTTGGATCTCCCAGTCTGAAATTTCTTCCTGCGGTAACCCTCTGAGTAATATTTCTAACTGCACTAGTATGATCAAGATTGGATTCTCCAATGAAGAGTTATGCCAAATCTCCCACGATGACCTGAGTATAGATTGGTTCAGTAGAGCGAACTTGTACGACGTGCCGCGGGTCATTGTTTCAACCTTAGGTTTTGAAAATGACACCCAAACAGACTACAGTCCATCCTCTTTCTGTAATGTCTTACGAAAATTCAATCTGATGCTCAGAGCGGAAGTTATGACGATTTTCCCAAGGGGACCTGTTTGGAATGTAATTCGGGGGTCTACAAAAACCATAACTTCCTCAGATTATATATATGACAATATACTGAGACAGGATTTGAAATTCAAAGCCTAGGTTCATACCGATTTCTTCTCAAATGGGTTTTTTTTAAGCCTCTGAAACTTTGTATTGAAAGAGTTATAGCGAAAATTCCACGATGATCTGTTTTAGATGAAATTCTAGAGCTTGCAAAAACCCTAACTTTCTCAGATCATATCTCCGAAAATATAACGAGACAAAACTTGAAATTCGGATCCAATGTTCAGTGAGATGTAGTCTCAAATGGGTTTTTTTTTAGCTTCTGAAACGTCGCAGGCAAAAAAAATAAAATATATATACATATCTATATATATATATATATAGCGAAAATTCCACGATGGCTTGTTTGGGGCAGTGAAACCCTAGAATCCAAAACTCTAATACTAAATGTTATGAAACCAGCTCACAAAAAGATAGAGAATATAGGTCAGCGCCTTAGAATTCAACCTCTTCAAGGGGGAAACCTCCTTTACATTACACAAATGAACAATTCTTGGATGATTCAAATGACATAACCTCCCTTCTATATATAGGAGTCTAAGGGGTCACAATATAACCAAGCCGACCTAACAATAATAATATAAAGGCACAAAAATAACAATAGAGGGATTTTATGGGGCACAACAATAACAATATGGGGACAATAGGGGTACAACAATAATAATAAGGGATACAATGACAATAGTAATGGGGGAATCACTAGTATTATAGGGACCTAACATGCGTTGATTCTAGAAATTCAGGAAAACAAAAAAGAATCCCAAAGTTTCCTCTTCCAAAAGCTTCCAGGATCTATTGTAACCATTTACCTCATATAAAAGTTTTGAATCCTATCCTATCCTACATTGGATTTTTCATCCCTTATCCCTTGAGCTCATCCTCCCATCAAGAGTGGATCTCAAGCCCATATTGGTAAAAGGATAAGAATTTATGAACTACCTCATTCATTTATATATTTACTACCATCCATAGGCAAGGGGTTGGATGTTGGAGAGTGATTCTACTCTTATGCTACTGATGTGAGAGATATATTTCCATGCATTCCGGTGTTTAGAGATGCACTTTGTGACAAGGAAAGGACAAGTCAACTTGGAGGAGCTTTTTTACAGGATCAACAACTATTTTTGGTTGTAACTCACTCCATTTCTATTAATGCAAAGAGTTCTTTGTTTTCCTATATATAATGTTATGGTTTAACATATTTCAATACCAATAAAGTGACTATATGATGCTGCATCGATTTTGTGGATCCTTGGCTTGGGTTATCTGTTTGTGCAAGTTCTAATAATAGCGATCAACGCTAGGATTGGAGCATTCAAGTCAAAGAAGGAGTGAAGCATATGACAGATTCCAGGTAGGCTTCATCCTGTTATCTATTTACTTTAAGGAAAACATTAGACCCTTTGTCTTTCTATTGTTCTAGGTCAGTCCACCATCCTTAAGGAAGATACTTATGTCCGCAGTCGTAGATTCGGTGTAATAAATTGGCGACCATACTAGGGAACAATGTATTCCCCTAGTGGTTTCTTTACACATTGTGCTTTTCTTACCTATTCTTCAGACCTTTACTGTCTTATTCAGTTAAGAACATACCTAGGAAGACCCTTGTGGTGGAGATATACTAAGAGAGTGGTGCACCCCAACTAACCCTTCTTTGTGCTTGCGTTGCGTAGCATTGGTGCCTCCTTTTCACCTGCATTGGCCCTTGTTCATGCACAAGTTTGTTTTTTCCTTAATTGTCTCTCTGATAAGCCTTCTTCTAGCTGCCCTTTCTTAAGTATTTAAGTGTCTTGTGGTCCCTCCGAAGCTTCCATTTGTTTTATTTTGTTTTAGTACCTTTGGTGATGATTTGTTTAAATGTTTTCCCTTGTTCTCATCATTAGGTCGTTTTCAAATTGAATTTATTTATTTTATTTTATTTTTTATTTTTATCATTGGGTGCTTAGATGAATTGGTGTTCTAAATCGTTCTGAAAAGCTCGTTTGAATCATTGATTAGACTTTGCATCTTAGTTTTCTTCATTTTCGAAAATTAAGTGACTTGAAAAGAAAAATCTTTGCATTGACATTTAAGTTTTTATGTGTGCATCGAAATTGGAACAGTTGCATTGCAGAGGGAATTACATTTTGCACATTGTTTATTGCATGCTCTTTGTCTCTTCCCTTCCTTAGATAGATTTTCATTAAATGAGAAAGAATTCATTTCCTCATGCTAGTTTTCATTTTAGGATATTCAAGTGACATTTGCGGTGAGCCCAAAAATTGAAACTTAATTGGAGATAAACATTAAAATTTATTGAATCAACCTAAGGATAATTTGTAACATTAACGCAAACATTTAGAGGTCTAGGCTAAGGACGTGTTCCGACGTCGTTCAACATGCAGCGCAAGAAGAAGTCTCAGACAATTGTGGAGGAGCCACGATTGGTGCAACAACTTCAAGAGGTTGTGGAGCAGCCACAACAGGGGAAGCTGAGTGGAGATCGAGTAGAGATATCTACTCATGCAGAGACCTCCAGTAGGGGGAAACTTCGAGCCAGGTGGGTTGAGGAATCACATGCAGCCATACCTCCAGGTAGGAGGTGGGGCGATATAGAGTGATTGTCCCAAGGAGGAGGGGCAGGATCCTTGAGGTACCCAACCTCTTAGATGAGACCTTGCTACAGGAGCCCCAATGTGGAGTAGCAGGAACTGACTGATTGGGTAGAGACAGATGCGGATGGAGCGGCAAAGAGAGTGACAGTGCAGGGAATCCCAGGGCAACGCATACCTAGCAGGCTGCAGCAATGCGAGAGGCACAAGTGTTTTGCACAGTGCTAGGTGGCACATAGAGGTGTGCAATGGTGCGAGATGCATGGAGATGTTGCAGTAGCGCAAATGTTAGAGAGGGAGCACTTGTCAGGAGCAGGTAGAGCTTCAGCATCAGAGTATGTTCCTAGCCCAAGAGAGTGGTCAGTTGGGAGTGTTTTTGTTCCAAATGTTGTTGGAGCAAGTGGACCGGTTAGATGTGTTGCATGTAGAACATTCCAGAGTTACAGGATCGAGTTCAAGAGGAAGCCTTTCTTGTTGAGAGGGAGTGTTGAAAAGTGTGCAATAAGAAATGTTAAATTTAGAATGTGCTAAAAATAGACCTGCTAAAAATAGCATGTCTAAAAATAATAGTTTGGCCAGTGAGGTCATTGGCCACATTGGGTGAGAGGTGAAACCGCTAAAAATAGAAAGTTCTAAAAATGCATTTCTGGGTCCCTTCCTATTTATAGCAGTCCCTAGTCTATCTATCGGAAGTAAAATTAATTTTTGTTTTAACAACAGTTTGAAATATTAATTAATTAATTCAGTTGAGGAAATTCGAATTTGAAGTCTTTGTGAGCATGCACATGAGTTTCCTCCACTGATTGAGGGAATAAGCATGAGTTCTATAATGAGAGAATCATTTGACTTAGTTCTTACTAGTCAAGTCCAGTTAGATCATTTTAACAAGTTGTTAAAATAATAAAATATAGTTTGTTAATGCTTGCATGCATGTGACAACTATTATTTTAGATAACTAAGGATTCACTCATGGATAATTGTTGCATGTCAGTTCTGTCAGAGACCCAGTTGAGATCAAATGTGGGACAATGTACTATCAGATGCTTGGATATTTCTAGTAAGTATTCCTTGCATGGAGAAGGATCTATTATAGGAGATTGGAGGACTTGTGGCCTATATATTGTGGCCCAGGTAATCCATGATTTTCATCTTCTGATTGAAGATCATCAGGATCTTCTGATTATAGAGAGAGCATGATAGCTATTGAGCTGATTCTTTTTGTATGTTGAAGAGGATTTCCACTCGATTGATAATACATGGTTGGGGTTTTATGCTGGTGCTTTCCCCTGTATATATCTTCTGTTATGTTTGATTATTTCTCTTGATCAGTTATGCATGTTTCTACTTGATGTTGCTCATGAATTCGATTATGCTTCCGCTTAATGTTTTGTAGAAGTAGAACAAGTATTATGCTTTATGACATTGCATATATCAGTTTGTTCTACAGGTGAAATTTCTACACGGTTCAATTCCCACGAAGGTGCATTCGACCCTTAACCAAAATTTTAGTGGCCACTGAGGTGGCATTTGGTAGCATGTGGTTGGTCCACATCACCCAACTCAACCTCAAATCAAATTTGACCCAATTAGCACCAATAAGAACTTTCGAAGTGTCACACTGTGGTTGGCCCATGGAGCCCAGTCACCCCGTCGAGTCAACAAACCCAGTTAGTTGTACAGACTTATGACTGGGAATCCTGCACACTGCCTTTTTTAAAAGATTTAGTTATTTCCAAAATCGATCAGAACATGACCAGACTCACAAACCCCGATGACCTCCCATGGCAGAAGAAAAGAAAGACGAGGGAGCAAGAAATCCTTTCAAAATATTGCTCGAAGAAGCTCTCAAGCGACAGAGGAATGCGATGATGGACAACTTTTCCTAGATCCTTCAATGACTACACATAGGTGACACATAGTCTCCCGACAACCACTCTGGGAGTGCCACTCCCTTTAAGGTACAAGTTAACTTTGACATCCCCATATTTGAAGGTCAGATAGATGCGTATGCCATAGATAAATGGTCAAATATGCTAGAAGGATATTTCTCGGTTCATGACTTTTCCAATAGGAAAAATATTACATTTTCACTCCTTAAAGCCGTCCCCCACAGTAAGGATTGGTGGGAAACCTATTGTGAGAAGGGGGACGAGATTGAACCCTCACTATTCTTAGCCATACCCACTTGGAATTATTCCCAAGACACCGTCAAGGAGCACTATTTGCAAGAGCTATGAAGATAAATACATAAAGTGGACTGTGCTGCAACATGGAAGGGACCAAGATGTGTTAGAGTTCACAAATATTTTTCATACCCTTTTCACGAAGTTGGGTATCAAGGATTCTGGGTGACATTTGATACTCAATTTCTGTGAATTTTTACATAAGTACATCTAGGACGAGATGGAATTCGTGGACATCTCCTTGCTTGGCATTGCCTATCGATATGCTGTTAAGATCGAGCAAAAATTTAAACAAAAGAAGTGAGACTTTAGATTTTTGAATCCAAAGCAAGGGAAATGTGCCCCTAAGCAACAAAACTAAGGATAAAGACAAGGCGGCGTGACCTAGGATGTTAGGCCCCTATACTACTATTGTAACCCCTTATTGTTATTAGTACAATCCCCCTTATTATATTGTTGTACCCATGTAGTCCCCATATTGTTACTATTGTGTCCCATAGAAGCCAACTATTGTTATTATTGTGCCCTTACATTATTATTGTTATGTTGGCTCTGATTATATTATGACCCCTTAGACTACTGTATATAGAAAGGAGGTCTTGTCATTTGTATCATCCAAGAATTGTTCATTTGTGTAATGTAAAGGAGGTTGCCCCCTCGAAGAGGCTGAATTATAAGGCGTTGATCTATCTTTTCTATCTTTTTGTGAGCTGGTTTCATAACACTTGGTATCAGAGCTTTGGATTCTAGGGTTTCTTTGCTCCAAATAGGTCATCGTGGAATTTGCGCTATAACTTTTTTTTTTTTTTTGTGATGTTTTAGATGCTACAAAAAAACCCATTTGGGTCGAAATAGTTCTGAACCTCGGATCCGAGTTTCAGAGCTTTTCGTGCTATATTTGGGGAGATATGATCTGGGGAAGTTGGAATTTTTTGCAGACTCTTGAATTGCATTCCAAACAAGTGACCTGGGGAAAATCGTCATAACTTTTGTTTTGAGCATCGGATTGAAATTTCATAAGAAGTTATAGAAAGCGAACAGACTGTAGTTTTCTGTGTATATTTTTCAGATTTAAAGGTCAAAACAGTGACACGTGGCACTTCATACAAGTTAGCTCTTCTGAAAAGGTATATAATTAGGCCATCTTGGGAGGTTGTGCATAACTCTTTCTTAGAGAATCCAATTTTGATCACACTGGTAGCATTGGTAAGAGGACACAGAGGGCTACTGCAAGTTGAAATTTAAGAGTTGGAAGAGCCAAATTATAGAGTTTTAGTTGTTTCAAGATCGAACTCGTAAAATCAAGAAAAGGCGATATGAGGAAGTTTGATGGCAAGGATCTGGTAAATTGGATACTTTAGATGGAGCAATATTTTGATCTACATGGTGTACCACTATTACAAAATGCATGTATTGCATCTTCATATTTAGAACCGGATCAATTTTTATGGTATAAAGGGCTTTGTTCTCGTAAACAACTTGTTATGTGGTCAATTTTCATGGAGGAAATGTTAGCACATTATGAGGATACAAAGAAAAACACCTTCTTTAGCCAATTGATAAATCTCAAACAAAAGTGTTCAATGGTAGAGCACATTGAGGACTTTCAAAAATTGAATATAAGGATAAATTATATTCCAGAGAAGCAAAGGATTGATGTCTTCATAGGGACTTTAAAGGATAACGTTCAACATGAGGTTCATTTTTGGGAACCTGATTCATTGGAGGAGGCATTCGAGTTGGCAAGAAAAATTGAAAGCGAAATTATGGCAACAAGGAAGTCTACCCCTCACAACTATAAAGATGGAAGTGTTGTTTCTCCTAACCTTCCACAACCTACAAGGGTTACACCACAACAATTGGAAGAAAAAAGAGAAAAAGGGCTTTGTTACAATTTTGATAACAAATACATTAAAGGTCATAAGTGTGCTGAGAAGAAATTATTTTACATTGACTATGTAGAGGAGGAATAAAAGGATCAAGAAACATAAAAAGAAGAGTATATACACCAGGAACCAACCCCAGAGAAATAAGAAATGAATTCGACCATATCTTGTAAAGCATTGGATAGAATTACCACTCCTAAAACTCTTAAGATAGAAGGACATATCAAGGAGAAAAAGGTAAGAGTGTTGATTGATTTGGGCAGTACCCATAATTTTATTGATTGTAAGATAGCCAAGGAATTGAATTGCTTCCCATATCCAACACCGGAGTGTCAAGTCATGGTTGCAAGTGAAGGAACCATAAATTGCTCTGGAAAGTGCCATAATATCAAGCTATCCATGGGAGAATATGTATTGAATAGCCCAATGCTTTCCATTCCAATGGGTGGTGTTGATGTTTTACTAGGAGTCCAATGGCTACAATCTTTGGGTACGATAGCTTTTAATTTTCAAGAAATTTTCTTGAATTTTTTTTGGGAAGGAAAGGAAGTTGAATTGAGGGGTATCGAAGGAAAACCTGGAATGATAATCAACTATAACAGCATGACAAAGCTTCTAAATAAAGAACAATGGGGCGTAATTGCACAATTATGTTCACTAGAGGATCCCACATCGAAATCATGTATTTCTCCAAATCTCCAAAACGTTTTGGACAATCATTCCAAGGTATTTTAGACTCCCAAAGGCCTTCCACCTATTCATGAACATGATCATGCTATTCATTTGGTTCCACGAAGTGTTCCTCCAAACATCAGGCGTTACATATATCCATATGCCCAAAGGAGTGGGAACTCATTCAAAAGTTGCAGAAGATCCCAGTTCAGACAGTATTACGAGAACTTGACAAGGAAGGAAAAAATCATATTGGAACCTGAAGCAGTCACAGAACCAGAAATCAAAAGCTACGAAATAGATCAATTTCAGAGTATCTCATCAAGTGGAAAAACTTACCCGCTGAAGATTCCACATGGGAGGAGAAGAATTTATACAGAAGCATCAAAAACTACTCAAGCGTTGAGGACAACACTTTTTGAAGGAGAGGGGCATGTTAGGCCCTATACTACTAGTGTAACCCCTTATTGTTATTAGTACAACCCCCTTATTATATTGTTGTACCCATGCAGTCCCCATATTGTTACTATTGTGCCCATAGAAGCCCACTATTGTTATTATTGTGCCCTTACATTATTATTGTTATGTTGGCTCTGATTATATTATGACCCCTTAGACTCCTATATATAGAAAGGAGGTCTTGTCATTTGTATCATCCAAGAATTGTTCATTTGTGTAATGTAAAGGAGGTTGCCCCCTCAAAGAGGCTAAATTATAAGACATTGATCTATCTTTTCTATCTTTTTGTGAGCTGGTTTCATAACATATGACAACCCACTGAAGCAAATGACAACACCAAGAAGACAAAGAAGGACATAGGGAAATGGTGTGAGTTCCATAGAGCCCCACCCACAACACAAGTGAGTGTCAAGCTAGGAAGTCACTGGTGGCCGAGTTAAAGGCTTCCGAATCAGATGCATGTTCTGACTCTGAGTCAAAACTCGATAAGGGAAATTAAAAAGGGAATCATATTATTGACGTGGAGCCCAGTGCCACCTTTGCCACCACTAAGATCCATAAGAATGAGACCGAATATCCAGAGGAGGGGGAGTGTCTCTTCCACTCCTAGCTGTGGGTGAAGGGTTCTCCGCTGTAGTTTATTTTCAATAACAGGAGACAAAATAACCTCATTTCAGTAGAGGTCATGAAGCGGATGGGCCTACCAACCATAGCACACCCCCAACCATACACCATTGGGTGGCTTCACCAAGGGCGAGATCTCCACGTTAGCCAGCAGTGTCACCTTTGCTACAACATCAAGCCCTTCACAAATGAGGTACTGTGTGATGTTTCTCCTCTTGAAATTTGTGATGTATTATTAGGACAACCATATTTGTGGAAGAGACATGCTGCTGTTGAGCCTCAAACCTGCACTTCTTTACACATCCTCTCAGCCTCCTTTTCCTATTCATTTCCTTCTTTTGCCATTCATTCCCTCCATCAAATTGCTCAAATCATTGTATTTTAGGACTTTTTACATGGTTTGCTAATTATGCTAATGACTGTTGTTGGTTTAGAATTTTGGTTCAAAGTGCTGCGTTTCCACAGCTCACACAGGGTTTCCGCAGCTGATCCCGGTTTCCGCAGCCAACCCCGGATTCCGCAGCTGTTTTCTTCAATGGTATGTTCCAGGTGTCCTCTGGGAAGAAGAGCCACATGGGCAAGTTTGTGGAACCAAGGACATGGTGTGTGTCCCTCCAGCTCACCCAAACTGGTCATAAAAACCTGTAGTCAACGAGGAGGCAAATCCGGTCAACAGAGGTCATTGGCGGTGGCACGGCTCTGCGTGTTCTGTTTTGGAGCACGTGAAGAACAAGTGGCATCTTCCTCAGCCACGAAGACAGTGGGAAACATGAATCCAACAGCGGATTGAATGCCCACAACGACCGTTGCCTAAATCCGAGGACGCAGCCAGATTACGTGTTTTTACACAGCTGCTTGAATAGCTGAAGTTTCGTTAAATTAGTTTGCTTTCCTCTGTATAAATAAAGCGTCTTTGAACGCTGGATAGTTAGCCGTTTTGTAGTCGTGTTTTGTAATTGTTTTGAGCTCCCCACTGTACTTTTAAACTTGTTATCAATACATGAGAAGACTGTTCTGTTTCTAAGCGTGTAACTGCTCTTTGGTTTGGCTGAAGTAGGCAGAGGGCCCCTGTTTGCTGCAGCCTCTGTACAGTAGTTTAATTTCTTGTATTTCGTTTTTTGATTTCATGTATAATAGCTGTACATATGTCTTTTTATTTGCTGCATTTTTATTTCTTTTCAACATGTATAATAACTGTACATAAACTTTGAATTCCGCTGATTTACATTTCTGCACTTTTGTTCATGACTGATCAGTGTGTTATGCAGGTTTCTTAGGCGAGCCCAGGATAGTTTTCTTGCTTTTCTTTTTTACAACTAGTGGCATGTGTGATCATCTTGTCTAGGCTGCTGACCTTTACTTTTCTGCAGTTTGATTTTCATTAGTTTTATTCCTTCAACTTGCACTTTACTTTCTGCTCAGTAGTTATCAAGTTGTTCATCTATTGATGGTTCTTTTTCTATAATCAACTAACCTTATTGGACCCAAAATATCATTTAGTGCAGCTTGGTTTATTTTGCTTTAAGACTCACATTACTGACCTGTTCGTAACTGTTCTCACATCATT